>VYXD01014413.1:749185-793113 GCA_013397195.1 Hylia prasina | reverse complement strand
CCGCGGGGAGCGGGGGGTCGGCAAGGGCGGCCGCCGTCAGCCGCGAGCCGCCGGCGCCGGCCGAGGACGAGGCGCTGGGAGCGGCGGGAGCAGCGGGAGCAGCATCAGGAGGAGAAGGCGGCGAGGGGCGAGCGGAGGGCGGCGGCTGCTACCTGGCGCTGTGCGCGCGGCCCGTGCACTTCGAGAAGGCGAACCCCGTGAACTGCGTGTTCTTCGACGAGGCCAACAAGCAGGTGGGGGCGGCGGGGCCCTGCCGCGGGCCGGGGCTGCGCATCCGGGCCTGTGGGCGCAGCCCGGCCCGCTGCTGCTCGCCAGCTTGGCGTTGGTTCCCTGCCAGGGTTTGGTTTCCTCCTGACACTTGGCTGCCGGGCATGAGCCCGGTTGTTCCCCTTCAGGACCTGTCATCGTGCTAGAGGCGGGAGTTCGTTGTTTTTTTGTTGGTTTTTTTTTTTTCCCCTTTACCGATTTTTTAGGTTGGATTTCACCTGCCTTCTTCTCACTGCCCTAAGGTCTTTCTGGAATTCGTTGGAGTCAGCACTTTTCCTTTCTGTTCCGAGTGTCCCCACATGACTGGCAAACTTTGTCACTTTGCTGTTAGCCTGGTTTCCTTGACTCTTTCACACCCCTTTCAATTCCTGAAATTCAATATATTCATAATAATAATAATAAAGAATAATTGCAGCTTTCCTTGTGGTACAGACCCAAGTGGCTGTTTCTTGGCTTTTGTGCTTTTAAGTAGGTTCACCTTAATATCTGTATTGGCTCCTGAAAGTTCAGCTCAATATAGCTGAAAGATCCACAGGCTGTCATGAGGCTTATCCAGATGTGGATACATTCCACTGCCTAATTCCTGTAAGCATTCTTTGACCTCAGCATTCATGGAGTCAGAGCCTTCAAGCTTCCTTCCCCATATAGTTGGCATGCATTGCCCCATGTGTGGACATGATCAGTGGCATGTTTGGAGAGGGAGCAGTATTTCTGGGGGGTGTTGCTTGCTGTTGCACTCTATTCAGAATGATTACAGTGGCATTTAGGTTGGAAAAGGTCCCTGAGATCACTGAGTCCAACCTTTCACTGAACGCCATCACTGACTGCCAAACCCAATCTTACCTAAAACACCTCCAGGCATGGTAACTCCACCACCTCCTTGGGCAGCCCATTCCAGTGTCTAATCACCCTTTCAGGGAAGAAATTTTTCCTAATGTTCAACCTAAACCTCCTCCAGTGCAGCTTAAGGCAATGTCTTCTGGTTCTGTCACTGGTTGCCAGGAGAAGAGGCCGACCCCCAGCTGGCTACAGCCTTCTTTCCCTTCTTTCCCTATTGCAGGGAGCAATAAGGTCACCCCTGAGCCTCCTTTTCTCCAGGTTAAACACCCCCAGCTCCCACAGCTGCTCCTTGTAGGACTTGTGCTCCAGACCCTTCCCTGACTCTGTTGCTCTTCTCTGGACACTCTCCAGCACCTCAATGTCCTTCCTGAACTGAGGGGCCCAGAAATGGGCACAGCACTTGAGGTGTGGCCTCACCAGTGCTGAGTACCAGGGCACAGTCACTGCCCTGCTCCTGTCGGCCACACCGTTGCTGATCCAGGCCAAGGTGCCATTGGTTTCATGGCCACCTGGGCACACACTAGCTCTTGTCTTCCAGCACCTCCAGGTTGTTT
Source organism: Hylia prasina (assembly GCA_013397195.1). Classification (NCBI taxonomy): domain Eukaryota; kingdom Metazoa; phylum Chordata; class Aves; order Passeriformes; family Sylviidae; genus Hylia; species Hylia prasina. The sequence continues at coordinate 791,452 of VYXD01014413.1, read as the reverse complement.
TCCACTGGGCAACTTCCAGATATTTCTTCTTATAAACCATTGCCTTTGAGGGCCAGTTGAAATACCCTATCAGGAGACACTGTATCATAATGTGGATGTGATATAACTACATAGAAACTGGTTGTTGAGAGCTCACTTGAAGGATTCATATTTTCCAGTGTAAATTTATTGCTCTGTGTTTTCTTGTTATCTAAAATAGTTTGATTTCCAGTGTTTCTCTGAATCATTTGTAAGCAGCATTTCAGTGACAGTTTTCCAGGTGAGAGACCTGTCCCTGCAATCTGCTCATCTTGCACAGATTAAAAGAGTTTTGCCTTCATTTTCTATCTCCATAATACTAAGAAGAGCTAAACTAAGTATTTATCATTCTAGTAAGGCTGTGGACTTGCTTGCAGTTTATAATCTTGACACCTGTATTTCCTGTGTGAGCACAGCAGACTGGCAGCATGGCTGATATTACAGAACAATGTCCCTGTCACCCTGAGCCCTGATCTCTGTGTCTAGTGCTGCTGCACATACAACAAGTACCAATTAGGCATTTGCCTGACTTTCTTTTTCCAAGCTAAGTAGAGTTTGTAACAGCATGACTCCTTTTTTTCTTTTTTATTTGGTTATCTTATTCCAGCTGAATACGTGTCGTATCTTGAGCAGGTTTTGTACATGTATACGTGAAGTTGGGCTAAAGGAATTCTCAGTTGCTGGGGCATGTTGGCTGAAACTCCTTAGTACATGAAAATCTACAGGTTCCTGTTAAACTATTTTCATTTAATAACGTGCTCTGACAGGATCAAGCTTCTGGGTCACTGAGTTACATCTCTTCCCAGTCCCCAAGCTGAGTTCCTTTTTGTTTTAAACAATGCCCTGATGTCTTAGATACTTTTACTAGTACATGACTTAGAAAAATGTAAAAGAAATAAAACCAAGATAAAGGCTTATAAAGATTTTTACTGATTTAACTTGCCCAGTAGTTAAATACATGCCTACAGGACTGTTGCAGTACCATGCGATCTGACAACTCTAAGTAAACTTGGAATTTCAGATTGTCTCAGTGTGAGCTGGCAGATCTGCAGAAGAGCAAAAATTGTGTCCAGTAATAAAAATTAAAAGGTTATGTAAGAGGCTTGTAGAAGAGGAAGCAGGTGAAGGTTATGACTTCGAAGGAGTTAAATATATGTTCAAAACTTTTTTTGTAGGTTTTTGCTGTTCGATCTGGTGGAGCTACAGGAGTTGTTGTTAAAGGTTTAGAGGACAGAAATCCCATTTCTTTCAGGTAAGGCACCTTTATCTTGGGATAGAATTATGCAGTCTTCAAATTTGGTGGTGCTTAGTCCTGATCCACTGTAAATTCAGGCATAAAACTTACAAGTAGTTGTGATCGTATTTTGATTTTTTCTTAGATATAATCTTGCAATTAAGAGACTATGCTTTTCCCTCCCTATGGTCTTCTGGGGGAAAAAAGGTAATTAAGCTGTGGGTTCTGTTTTTTTAAACAACAGTCTTTTATTAAAACATGCTGTACATATGAGAGAGTGATTCCTACAGCAGCAATGACTTACCCGGGGATACAGTTTAGCAAGTGATGTCTGTGATTCAAGCACAATGGCCAAACCTAGATGTGGGTGTCTCATGTTCTGTTCCTTGTTTCATCCGAATTGGCTTCTTCTATGTCTTCCATTTCTTGGGCAAACATTTTTGCAGAATTTGACAACAGTAATCTATTTTATATGTGTCTCTGTTAAGAGTGATGGCTCTTTGTACTCTGCTGTGCATATGTAAGACAGTATTCCTTTATTCCCTACTGACCCAAATATGGATGAAGCAATTTGTAATCAAGATGTGGTTACTGTCATCTCTGGGATATTGCATAGGGCCTGTCCTGAAAGTTGCTGGGTTTATTTTACTTTTTTATTTGATTACACTTGTCATTCCTGAAGGAGCTGAAAAATGCTTAGTAAATTTCATGGTGTTCCACTGTTTTCATACTTGACTGTCTCTCTCTTTGGCCTGACTTAATAACATAGGCTGGAGGAAGTATATGCCTTATTCATGCCAAGTGCACTGATGCTTGTTTGGTAAGAATACTTTTAAAATTTATTTTAATGGTGTGAAAACAGCCTCACTCTCCTTTTAACGTCAGAAGTTCTTCCAAAGACACTGTCCTAGTGGAAGAGCAAGGAGGCTTGTGTCAACTAGCAGTAGATCTGGAAGTAACAGAGCAGATTGCAGGATGCTGGTGGCACAGAACTGAGGATGCAGGTTTGGATAGTCCTTCTGCAAGAACAAGTCTTCCTGTTCTACATCATAGGCCAGCAGAGCTGAGCATTTGCAGTGATTTCAGGTGCTAATTTGTGTGACCTTAGCCATGATTCTGAAATTGATGTGTTCAGTACTTCTGAAGAGTGAGCTGCCAATTTCTGTCAGTCTGGGTCTTGAGTATATTAGTCAGCCAAGAGTAATAACCTGTATTCAAAAGCATTTGCATTACACTTTTCTTTCTCTGCCATTGTCTTTTTTTAGAGTGTATTCTTTAAGAAACTATTTTAGATTATATTTCCATAACTTCTGGTTTTTTTCTGTATAGGATGGAGGACAAAGGAGAAGTGAAGTGCATCAAATTTTCCTTGGGGAACAAGATCCTGGCTGTACAGAGAACTTTGAAGAGTGTGGTAAGAAACCTACACCCTGCAGCTAGGGAATTGGAGCTGGAAATCCTCTACTTCCAGAGTAAAATTCTTTGAGACAAATATTCAAGAAGTCTGTTGGCTAACAACAGCTGTAGTGAAAATTCCTCCATCATCCTGAGAGGCTGGTCAGGCAGCATTGTTGTCTTGCTAGTATCATCATTTAAAGAAGAAGTGTCAGGGGGAACCAACTCTGGCAAGCATGAGGTGGAACATAAGTTTTTCTTCTGTATATGTATCACATCCAAAACAATTTGATAAATACCTGTTCTTTGGTATCTATGTCTGTCTCTTGTCTATTATTCATAATTGCTAATACACTTAATGGGTGTTTTTGCAGGATTTTCTGAATTTTATTCCAGATAGCCCTCAGCTAGAATATACACAGGAATGTAAGGTGAGTTAAATGTCCCAAGCTTATATGCTGAAGTGAAACTCTGATGTTAGTTAGGCTGGTGACTACAAGAGAACTAATTGAGGTACCTTTCAAAACACTAGCATCGAGGAAATGAGATGTGTAGGCACTACTGTCTATTGAAATTGAGTGAGCAAACTATTGTTAACAATACCAGAAAAAACTTCCCTGTCTTGTGAATGTAACTGTTTCCTAGAGGGAGCAGAAATGCTGTGGGGGCAACAAATGTCAAGGTTTGGTAAGGAGAAGAGACAGGATGCTGATGGTGCAGAAACAGTGGACAGTGATTATATTAATGCCAGATATGTTAATGTGGATGTTCTTTCCTAATGTCACTATTAAGTAATAGTAAGCTATCATTATGTTTGCTATTTTTTAATAATACTTCTAATTTTTGATGATTATTTACCAGAAACAAGTACCATTGTCATTGTTTGGTATTTTCCAACTTTTAACTAAAACAAATTACATTTTTGGGTAATAGAATGCTAAAGTAAATTTTTATATGTCTGATTTGCACAAATCCTTTTATCCCTCTAGTCTTTAAAGTTGAAACACTGTCTGCTTCTTTATTTAGGATTATGAGTTTAAGTACACCATTCTAGCAAAACCTTTATGGTAATGAAACTTCTGAGTGTAATAGTAGTAGATTAGTAGTAGAATTAGTAGTAGAATGAAGTCATGGCCAATTTTTCCACTTAGATTTTAGTTTCTCTCAACATCTCTTCCTGCTTTTCATGTCAGGAACTGGTTGAATTGGAAGCAGAAGAACTTAGTGTTATCTACAGTGAAAAGAAAATTTGATTGTATAATAAACTTGTAAATCTTACATGCTGCCAAAAATCCAGGCTGTACAGTAGTTGTGTTCATATATACTTTGGGAATGCTTTATAAAAGCAACTGATGCATGCTGGGTGTGTGGTTGGCCAAAAGTATTAACTCCAGAGATTGGATACCTAAATTGCCTTTGGTCTCATGTTCTTCATTTAGTAATATTAGCTTACCTGAATTGTTAATTTTTCCAAGTAAAAGAGTGTTTGTTTGCTTGTTTGTTAAAAGACAAAGAATGCCAATATTCTAGGATTCTGCTGGACGAGTTCTACAGAAATTGTCTTCATCACAGATCAAGGAATTGAATTCTACCAGGTAATACAAGTAACTCCTGTAGGATGTGCTTAGTGATTTGAAAATGTAAATTTGTAACAGCATATTTGCATTCTTTTCTTGTCTGTGTAACTGAGGAAGTGTACTACTAAAAAAAACAATTTCTGCCATTTGGTTTGCAGACTACAGTTTTTTAATTTTTTTAAGAGTACATTTTTAGGGCAGGGCAAATTTATCATTTACAGGTTTCAAGATGTTGTATAAAGGAGTACTCAACTAAGCCTTGAGAACTCTAGATTAAGAGATGCTCTTGGCTTGCATGGAAATGAGTTTTTAAATCTAATGTGAAATACCATTTCATGCAAAACAAATCAGCATTGAGGAAGATGTGTAAATGCTTAAATGGTGGCAAAGAACTAATAATTGACTAGCTAGTACCCTTCTGCATCTTGCAGCTTTCTCCTCTGTTGACCTCATTGAGTTCCTCTGTGTAATGTATAATTCCCTTTGCATTCTTAAAGATGTGTTCTTAAAGATGTCTGATGAATAAATAACCCTTTCTAACATTCATGATGAGGGATATTTAAATACTTCCTAAAAAAGTTGTGCACTTTCCAATAGTTTCAATCCTAAAGCTAAGACACAGTGTTTCTCATAAAATACTGTTACTAACAACTAGTACTAAAGAAAGTAACTGAAAAGCAGCATTATTTCCTGCTGATTGAGGGGGAAAATACGTGTTTAGCACCTGAAAGGATTATGAATGTCAGACCTGCAGGTAAAAGGACTAAAGCAAATAAGTGTCTTTTTAAAGAGAGGATACTTAGGCCCTTGAAATGAAGAGATTTGATTTCTATCTTCAGTTCTCAAAATAAAAAAGATTAAGGAAGCTGGGGAGTGAAGGCAGCAAGAATATTGTAAGAATAATTTTTTATTGAAGTTAAACTTCACTAGTTGTATCAAGGTAGATGTTTTCTCCTCTGTGCACAGAACTTACACCCAGATCTGGATGAGTGGGAAAACACAGCATCTTTGAGCTCATTAGGATTTGATGTGTATTATTTCCTTAGCTACAATAAAGTGGGGCCTCAGCTGTAATTGTCAGGTTTCTGATTTTTTTTTTTTTTTAATTCTAGCATGGTAAATGTCTCTACACTCAATTGTTTCTTGCTTAACGTTCCTTGCTCCTGTGCATTACCATTTATGCTGTTGGAATCCTGGGGGTAATATAAGGCTAATATTCTGTGTTTCCAGGTATTGCCAGAGAAACGAAGTTTAAAGCTTCTGAAGAATCAGAGTATTAATGTCAATTGGTACATGTATTGCCCAGAGAGCTCTGTCATCCTTCTTTCAACCACTGTCCTTGGCAATGTCCTGCAGCCATTCTATTTCAAGGTAAAGGGATATGTTCCAAACTTGTCATTTTCATTTTTTCCTAAACTGCTTCTTCATCCACATGTTCTATTGCTTGAATTTCTTCCAAGAGGTGCATGTTTTTATATCCTTGTATGACAATAAGCAAATCTATAAGGTAGGTCCTAGGTGATGGTTTAGAATTAGGTAATTCACTCTTTCTTATGTGTTCTTTGCAAAGATGTGTGTCCAGACAAGGCTGGACAGTTGACCTCGAGAAAGGAAAGAAACAATTGGTGGTGACTAAATGTTTTACAACTGAAATGTCTTTAAAGAATTTTTTTTTAACTTTAATAGGTATTTATGATTTACTTTTAATATGAATATTTGCTCTTTGTAGTATGATAAAGAAAACATAACAGCCTTTCTCTTGTGATTATAATTATAACCTTCCAAATATGACTGGATGAAAAAAGAGATAAAAAGGTAGCATTTAAGAAACAACTGTTGTTAGAGAGGGCTTTGTCTAGAATAGTTGTTTCTTTTGGTGTTCTTCCCTGTGGGCAACACTTACTGTTACTGGGAAAATATTTTTCTTTTTAGCTTGGAAAAAGTGTGTTGTGAAAACCAGAATCTGTTTTTAGTTAATGATGCAGTCAGGTGATTTTAAAAATGAGGAAAAGAAGTACAGAATTTGTCTTGCTCCTGTCAGTGGATTAGGAATATTTCAGTTTAAGGGAAGAGATTAAAAAGCATTTTATTCACATGGGTTTCCTGGTTTGTGTTAATCTTGTGTAGGGTCTGTAGTGCATCCAGAAATGATGTTCCCTTAGGTGGCTGGGAGGAACCTACTAGCCTTTCAGTTTTCTTTTTAACAATTTATGTTATGGTTCCCCCTCCTTCACATTTTCTGTCAAGTTGTAACTTGAAGCTAAATAATTTTTATCTTGTGTTCAGAAGGTAATATTTAAAGATCTCCTGAGAAAGATCCTGTACTAAAGTAATACTTGAAAATAGAGCTCTAGCAAAGGAAATAGTTCTGTAGTATTCACACTTCACACTCAAGAATGAATCAGTAAGAATAGGAAGTGAATTTCGGTAGAAGATTTGGAAACTGTGAAAACTTGCTTAAAAATAAATTCCATAGAAAAGAGGAAGAGGAGAGCAGAAGCCTTGGGCAGGAGAAGGGATATGCTGTACGTATAAGGTAGGAACTAAGAGAGACTGTGATATTTTCTCCTTCCCAGGAGGCAGTTACTCAAGTGTTGGAGCATATGCTCTTCTGGAAGAGGGAAAGTTAAGAGAACTGCTGTTTCAGATCTCCAGACCAATTGTAAATGGGATTTGCATACAAATTTGTTTTGAATGAATTAAAATAGAAACATTTTTATAGCTGAAGTAATAAAATCAGGACGATAAAGCTTCTGGAGTTACAGAAGTGTGTGTTAAGAATCACTTCGGGGTTTTTTTAGGAAAGCAAGCACAATCCCCTTTCTTTTGGACCATGACCGCTCTTCGCCTCGTGGGGGCGCGCTGATACAGCGTTCGGGCAAAGGCGGCTCAGCCCTGTCTGGTGCAGGTCGTGACAGTTCGTGTTTTGCTCTTTAACAGGGTGGGACCGTGTCAAAACTATCAAAATTTGAAATTGAGTTACCTGCAGCACCCAAGTCATCCAAGCTCAGCCTTTCTGAAAGAGATATTGCTATGGCTACAATGTACGTATCTCACACATCGGGTCTTTCTCGAGAAGGTGTGACAGTTTGGGAATGCTGGGAGAAGACAAGAACATGATAATGGTTGCACTTTTTTCTTGTTTTAGCAATGCTGTTGCTTTAAGGCACTTCACTTACTGCCTTGAACAAAGCATCTAAATGACCCCGTTGGGGCAAGGTGGGGAGGGGAAGCAAAGGGAGAAGTCTTACATGAAATTGTTCTGGATTACCACAGAAGTTTGGGGAATGTTTCATTTTTTAGTTGATGTTTTGAGAGAGAAATTGTTCACAGATGCCTAACTTGCATGAGTATAGGCCATGCATCGTGATTTATCAAGTACTGTTTAATCTTTCACTTTTAATTAAATAATTACCCAATTTAGGTAGTCTCATCTCTTCTTTCAGGATAAAATGTTTGGCTCTAAGACACTGGTAGAGCTCTTAATTGAAAATAATGCTTTAATCCTGTTGTCTTGTTAGATATGGGCAGCTTTATGTTCTCTATTTGAGGCATCACTCAAGGACTTCCAACAGTACAGGAGCAGAAGTAGTGCTCTATCACTTACCCAGGTAAGAGCAGAATGAAGAACCTTAGTTGCAGTTCACATCTATGTCAGTGTTGTGGTTTGACCCCAACTGGCAACTAAGTACCACCAGCTGCTCCCCCAAACCCCTGGTGGGAGGGGCAGGAGAATCAGAAAAACGTAAAACTCACAGGCTGAGATAAGAACAGTTTAATAAATTAAGTAAAAACTAGTAGTAGTTATGAAAAGCGCATGGAGGGGGGAATAAAACCCATGAAAAGTAAGTGACACAGTAACACTTGTTCACTGCCCAGCCTGTCCCAAGCACTGATCTGTGCCTCCTGGCCAACTTCCCCCACTTTATATACTGAGCATGATGTCCTAGGGTATGGAATATCCCTTTGGCCAGTTCAGGTCTGCTGTCTTGGCCCAGCTTCTTGCACATCTGGTCATTGGTGGAGCATGGGAAACTAAAAAGTCCTTGACTTAGAATAAACACTGTTCAGCAACAACTAAAACATTGGTGTCTTATCAATGTTATACTAAGTCCAAAATACAGCACTGTACCAGTTCCTAGGAAGAAAACAAATGCAATCCCAGCAAAACGAGGACAAAATGACATTTTTATAGTCTAAACAGGCTTGTTGACCAGTTCTCATTTCTCTTTGTTTCCACAGAGAGGGCTCCTGTAAGAAGACACATATTTTAAAGCTGAACAGAACTGGGAAGTTTGCACTGAATGTAGTGGATAACTTGGTGGTAGTACATCATCAGGATACTGAGGTCTGATTTGTTTATATTGTGTTGTGCTGTAACTTTGAGAAGTTAGGGGCACATTTTAATAACCTAGTAATTTAATTTAGAAATTATTTTTCTTTGGGCTTAGCTTGGCCAAAAGCCAGAGTATTTGCAGGAGCAAAACCATAACACTGTAAGAGATGTAAGAGATTCAAACGTATCCTTTTATCCTGATGGGCTAACATATAATGAGGGCTGCTGGTAATGCGTGCTTTTTTCTTACAGTTTTTGCTTCTTGTCAGTTTCTTATGATGCTTTGCTGCTGCCCTGCCTAGGCTTTTAAGGCATTATACAAAGAGGTAGAGTTAAATTGGATACTAAATTATCAATCCTAGGAAACTTATCATATCACAAACCTTTGAATTATAATGTTTCTGTGACACAAACTTAGGCCCCTTTATTCTGAAGGCCTGGTTCTCTAAAAACTTGTATGAACGTGAATCTTCTTGTGCATCTGGTAGCCTAGGTAAAACTTCTTGTCTGTAGTTCCAGCAGCAAGGCTTGGTCAGTGGTTAAGCTAAAGTGGTACTTTGCTCTTAACTTGGGAAAAGGCTTGGACTTCTTGTATTGTCTTCTCTTGGACAACTTCAAGGACTGGGGCACGTTACTTCCTTAGGAGGATTAGTTGATGTTTCAATTATATTTCATGTTAATCCTACATATTAGCATTTAACCCAGGGCACTTCCTCCCCAGTGTTTTGGTCAAGCTTTAAACACAACAATAGAAACCCAGAAAACATTACTCACTTTGCTTTTGGGAGATGCCAATAATTGAAGTTTCACTGGCACTGAAAGCAAAGCTGCTTTCCCTGGTGGTCCATACTGGCTAGAAGTGTTAGTGACTTGAGTTGAACAAGACTGAATGGTAAAAGTATGAGGATATCAGAGGAAGATGATAGACAATTTTCCTCAGAGTTTCTAGCATGCTTAACTATGCAGTTTCTAAGTCATGTGTTGTGCAAGACAGACTGAGAGACTTTTTTGTAGGGCATGTAGTGACAGTTCTAGGGGCAGTGGTTTTAGACCAGAGGGAGATAGATTTAGGTGGGATGCAGCTTTTTACAGTGAGGGTGCGACCCTGGAACAGGATGCCCCATCACTGAAAGGGTTCAGTGCCAGGTTGGATGGGGCCTTGAGCAGTCTGATCAGTGAAAAATGTCATCAACCTCAGTACATCACTTCCAACCCCAACCATTCTATGGTTCTAACAGAGAATAATAGATGGAAATGTGAAAAGCAGACCAAATGCATGTAAATGGGTGGTGATTCACATTCATCAATACTAACTTCCTCTTTTTAATTGCAGACTTCAGTTATATTTGACATCAAGCTAAAAGGAGAATTTGATGGGTCCACAACCATCCATCAGTTTGTACTTCCACCTCGATCAATACAACCCTATCAAATACCTGTAGCAGGTAGAGCCACTATCGAATGAATAACCTAACACTTAGCAAGAGTACTTCAAGGTAACAGCTCACATCCAGGAGTGCTTCAGGTTTTAGGAGGCTGGGTACTGACACTTCAATTATACATAGTTGAGAGGGTGAGGAAGGAAGAAGGTAAGAAGCAATTGAGCTGAAGTTGGTGTTCCAAATGTGTGCCAGCTACAGCAGAGTTGCTGTTTAAGGTGCATGCTCCCTATAGTACTTTGCTTTTACACTTGAAAGGCATTGGGTTCAGGAAGTTTTTTGGCCGTGGCTCTCAAACCTTGTGGGTGTTCAAAAGCACTACATGCTTTTCTGGCTTAAGTCAGGACGACTATGTGATTTATGAAGTTAGAGGCTGAAAAACAATACAAGCTCAGAATCAAGTTTGGGACTAGTTTAGAAGTAATGCTACAATCAGTATTAGGACTGAAATGCTTAGATTCTTCTTGGGTTGCCTTTCTGTTCTCCACTCCTAGAAGCGTGACAGGAAGTTACCCTCAAGCTGGGAGTATAAAAATAGCCTGAGCATAGTTTCACTAGCAGGTGATAAAGCAGTGAGGTTCTCTTTGCAGGAGAGAAAGGTGCTTCTATACAAAAAGATTGTACATTAAAAACTCTAATATCTGGGAGCAAGTGTGATAAATCTGCAGATGGACATTTGTATTAAACAAATGTTAGGATCAGAATGTACAAAACACTCTTCCTTTTAAAGAGTATACATTTAAATGCAGCAAATGGAGTCTGTGTATTTAGAATTACAGTACTAGAGCTGGAATATTTCTGCATGCATTATTTTACTTGGCTGAAAAATAAAACAACCATGTTTTGAAGGATTTGTTTGTCTTCTCAGTGCCAGATTTTCTTTGTAGATCTGGCTACACAAATGGATCTTTCTTTTTGACTGCATGCTAGAGTGTTACAATCAATACTTACCTTTTTGGTATAAAATACTTGGTATAGGAGAGCTGCCACAGTACCACTGTTCTTCACCTATGTTATTTTTTCTGCAGGCCCAGCTTCTGTGACAAGTCCGGCTCCTGTTCAGTGTAAACTCTGTATCCTTTAAATCCTCTCAAAAAGTAAGAACAGCATTCTATGTATCAAGCAGGGAAGCAAGTAGCATTTGTTACCTTGACTCCTTTACAGAGCAGTTTTAGCTGATTATGCACGTGTACTTCAAGACAAAATAATAAGCTTCATAACAGCCTCATAATGCTGTCACAGAGTTGTAAATACTGAAGTCTAGTATAATACCAAATTTCCTGGTTATTTGAGACATGTATATGAAATTATTGAATGGGTACACCATGAAATTGAAGATATCATTCCAAAGACATGGTTCAAAACTTCAGAAGTAGAAGTGACAGTAAATGAAAGTATGGTAATAGGATCTGCTTCTCTACAGTAATGTAAATTCAGGAGAAACAGTTTAGCATCAATGTTAATATAGCTGTTAAAACCTTAACATTTAGATTCTTCTTCTTGGATTGTCTTTCAACCTGATATTATCATCAGTGCAAGTGAAGGTAAGTGATGAGCTCTTGGACTCTATAATATCCACTGGCAGGATGGCTTGTTTATACTTTTCAGTGCACAAAGCAGCTTAAAACTGAAGTGACTTAATAGGTACATCTGCTGAGTTGATTGTTCGTGGTAGTGACAGTTAATAGAGGATTAACTATATCTACTAAAACTTTTCCAGGCTAATGCTGCTCTAAAATGTGAGCTTAGAAAGTGAAATAAACAGTCTTAATGTGTTTTCATTTAAGGGTGGAAAAAGTTGTATGTCTTAGGCTGTACTGTACAAGGCAATTCACTTTGTTTACTCCTTCTTCAAATCAAGGTTACCTCTGGAGTCTTCAGGTGAAACTTGAACCTGTAGTTAACCTCTTGCTAGATAAAGGAAGACTAATGGATTTCCTTCTCCAAAGAAAAGAATGCAAAATGGTTATCCTGTCTGTATGCTCTCAAAGTAAGTTCAAGTTTGTTTTCTGTATCTTCAAAGTACAGTAGTGCTTATTTATAAATACTCACCCAAGGTAGCTTAGCTGTTCTTAGGTTTGAGATCACCTCTGAAGCTGTCTTGGTCCTTGGATATCATTTGCCTCTACTGCCCTCAGCCACTATTCCAGAGGAATTTAACAGCATGAAAAATTCAACTTTCCCCCTACTTCAATTCAAATACACCTGACGTGATTGAAACTAGTTCTTAAAAGTTAAAAATCAGGTAGAGAATAGAGATCACCTTTTGAAAAAGGCAACATTTAGGTACCTGGTTATTTCTCCTCATAGTTCTTTCTTTTTATCTTTTCAGTGCTCAGTGAGCCCGAAAGAGGATCACTGCCTGTGATTGCAACTGTTTTTGACAAACTGAATCATGAATATAAGAAGTACTTGGAAGCTGAGCAAAGCTATACAATGGTAAACCATGTTAGCTAGAGCAGCTTACAGAGACAGGACAATGCTGTTTGCTTTGCAGGTGTCATCAAGGTGAAGGCATGCTCCTTTCTATGTAGGTTATTTGGGTTTACCCCAAAAGGTCCTGACTGCCTTAGGCTCACAAGTAAAAGTCTGCCATAGAAAATGCACTAAGACCCCCATTTGACACTTGTGTGGCAGGTGCTGCATAGCTCATCCCCAGGGTGATGAGTTAACATACCTCAGTGCTTGAAAACAGAGAAGGCAGAAGCTGAAAAAGCAGCTCTGAATCAGTAACTAATACCTTGGTTTCAAACACTGATTTCACTGTACACTGTATTGTGGCATAACAGGCACTCCTGATAGATCTGTTACTTCTGTTGAAGTACCAAATTCAAGCACTAACTCAGAGTACAGTCACACACTCAAAACTCTTCTAAGCCCTAGGACCTGTGTCAGTGTAGTTAGATTCTTCTCCTGGCTTTGAGGCATATGAGAGCAGCTGTATTTATATAGCTTTAAAAAGCAGTTTTAAATTTAATTTGAAAGCCCTACTGAACAAGATGCATCTAATATAACATGACCATAGATATGAATTTCCTTGTTAACAAAACAAGTTTAGGGTTGTGTTTGAAATAAAACAGTCTGTACAACTGAGACTGAACTGTACTACTCTACAGTTTTCTTTTTTTAAAGACTTTTTTTTCTCCTAGGTGGTAGAAACAGGCCTGAGTAGAAGTAATCCACTCCTGAAACGTCCTGTCCGCACTCAAGCGGTTATTGACCAGTCTGATATGTACACACATGTTTTATCTGTTTTTACAGAGAGGAAGGTAAGTTAATTTTAAAGGGCTAATGAAATAAATTTAAGGGCTAATTTGGCAGCAGTCTCAGATCAGCTGACTTGACAGCTTGAAATTGGCTGCAGGAAGCTTTGTCAGGATTAGGGTATTTTGATGCCTATTCTTGTGTGGTTATTAACAGAAGCTATGCAAGTTCTAACACTTTCTTCTTTGTCTAGGAAGCACCTCACAAGTTCACTATAGCTGTCTTGATGGAATACATTCGCTCTCTCAACCAGTTCCAGATTGCAGTTCAGGTAAATCACTTACATGTTAAGTACATTGCTCCACTCCATGAAATTACATGCAGTTTTAGTCCAGTCTTGGTCACATGTGCAAGTTCTATACAATATACTTTTAGATTGTAAAAATACATATAGAGACATACCTTTGATTGTCTCCTCCTACATTCACAGCACTACTTGTACGAGCTGGTTATCAAAACCCTTGTTCAACACAACTTGTTCTACATGCTCCATCAGTTTCTGCAGTACCACGTGCTCAGTGACTCAAAGCCCTTGGTATGTAAGACAAGTAGCTCCAATTAGCTGATGAAGGAGGTGGGAAGTCTTCAGAATTTTAAGGTTATTTCTACTTTTGCTCTAGGCTTGTCTCTTACTGTCCCTGGAAAGCATTTACCCTCCTGCACATCAGCTGTCATTGGACATGTTAAAAGTAAGCATTTCTGACTCTAGTAACTCCATGTCCCATGTGGGTTAGACTGGTCAAACAGCTTCCCTGACCTGGCTTGAAGTCAATTAACTAGCATCTGTCATTTGCATGCATTAGAAGCACTGTCTTACAGCTGTGGTTGACTTCACAGAGACTTTCCACAGCAAATGATGAAATAGTGGAAGTTCTGTTGTCCAAACACCAAGTTTTGGCTGCCTTGAGATTCATCAGGGGTATTGGAGGACACGACAGCATTTCAGCGCGCAAATTCCTCGATGCAGCGAAACAGGCAGAGGACGAGATGCTTTTCTACACCATATTCCGGTTCTTTGAACAAAGAAACCAGCGGTTACGAGGGAACCCCAGCTTCACACCAGGTATGCAATAAGCAGTTTCACCAAGATACTCAGTTGTGCAAACACAACTACAACTGGTTTTACTTCCAGCTCAGTTGAGTCTGTAGTAGATGATAAAACTTGGCACATTTTAGCCTATATTTTATACTCACCTTTAAGCGCAGTTCCAAATTGACTTGTCTTACACCTTTGTCTTCTGCACCCAGGAGTAAAGAGGCTGAGCTAAACAAACTTGCAGATGAACCTGTTTGACTTGCAGTTGCTCTCACTGCTTAGCTTAGCAGAGCCATTATCTCCAATTTGTGCTTTCTCCTCAAGTCAGCAGCCAGGCTGGGAAACCTTTGAGTTCAACTGTTTATTTTCACTAATTACAAAAATTCAAGGCCTGTTTTATGCTACAGTTCTTCCTTTAAGAGCCAAGCCAAACTGGCTAGGTCAGCCTCTCTAGATATCACTTGCACTAGCAACATGTAAACACCAGAAATTCTGTAGGCACAGAATCCCACCCCACACTCTTGTATCTTGACAGTAAAGGGCTCTCATGGCTGTGAATCTGCTGGTTAGATACATGAACTAGATCCAGGAACTAGATCAAAATCTGCCTCACCTCAAGAATACCAGTCACAGGACTGGAAATACCTCAGTATTCCAATGCTTTCTGTGTGTTCAACTCCAGTACTCAAACACATTAAAGATAAGAATTAGCACCAATAAATGAAGGTAAGTGAAACTACACAGTCTTGGTTCTTGGTTTCTGAGTTGTAAAGTGAACACCAACTTTTGTCTCCCTTAGGTGAGCACTGTGAAGAACATGTCACCTTCTTCAAACAAGTTTTTGGAGAACAAGCTCTCATGAAACCCACAACATTCTGAAAGACTCTTCCACTGAAATGTATAAACTTAATTTATTGCATTTAAGTAGATTTTTGAACTACAAAATTGCTATTTTATAATAAAGTATATACAAGACATTTTGGCAAATAGTACTAAAAATATTACAACTTGTGATGGCTTCCCTCTAAAAATAGAGACAAAAATTGCATTGACCTGCATTTAAAATTAGTGTCAGTGGTTTAGCAGTCCATTCTCATACACATCACCTCAATTTCATTGACAGAATGGTATTCAACTGTCACTACAGCTGGTTTAGGTTTCTGGAGGAAAAAGATGCAACCTCTTGAAAACAGAAGTGTTTTAGTAATCATATTAACACATCTAGTTTTAGTAATACTGTTACTTGCGCCACACTTAGCAGTTCCTGAGTTTAAAGCTATGTCCAAAGCTGCAGCTGGTATCTTCTAGTTGAATCTCTGCAGGAGTCAAGTCTGTGGTGGTTACAGTGTGATAGTCATAGAATATTGCTGCACTTCGGTTCTTAGGAGTTGGGCCTAAGCCGCAGTTCGAGCAGTCCACTGAACACTGTTAAAAACTAGAAGTAGAGGAGTCTCTCCCGTTCTGTACCTCTGGTCCTCTCTTGTGCAGCACGAGTTTTAGCCTTATTTACTGATGGGCCTGAGGGAGAGAACACAGTTATCCAAAGGCTCCACATTGCAGCTGATCAGTCATCAGGAAGCATGCCTGATTTTACTGTCTAGGGCCAGCGTAACATTCAGAAATGTGCTTCTGCTCAGCTGTTAATAGCTGTCAGCCCCAACAAAAGCAGTGGTAGATGAATTCCCATCAGTCTTAAGCCCATTAAGTAAGGCTGCCTTTAAGGACTACACTATACACAAGCATTTTCAAATTTAAGAGGACAGTGCTTGGACCATCCTCACTGCAAGGCAAGACTGTTTCTGCAAATGCAGGAACAGTGACCCAACCCACAGGAGGTTTGTTGCTTCCACCCACCATCCTGTCCCCAGGCTGAAACATGCTGATCATGCTGCTCTTGGGGGACCACAGGGGCCCAGCAGCCATCTTCACAAAGCACAGCAAAGTGCAACCACGTGGGCTGGGCTGTGCTTGCTTTAGTTCAGCAAGCCCACAACAGGTGAGCCTGCAGTGCCACCAGTCAGCCTTTGCTTTCCAAAGGATAGGCCACTTGGATGAGAGGCACATTCAAGTACTGCTTTTCATCTCTGCAAACCTTCCCATGTCATGGGAAGGTCATGGACAGCTATTTTTGTTGGAAGTATGGTATAGAGCAGACTGTCACATCTTACCTATGTAACTAAGCAGAACTGGAAGAAATATCAGTCCATGTGTTGCTCCCAGCACAACCATAGCTAGATACATCCTGAAGTAGAATACCTTGAAGATTTGAGATTTGGAAAAAGCCAATACTACAATTCCTCCAAATTTGGTTAGCGTGATACCACTGAAAACCTGGCAATAAAAAAGTGTTTAAGTGGTAAGAAGGGGTTTAGGTAATCTGTTTCCTTCAAGTATTTAGCATTAGGTAACATTTCTGTGTAATCTACAGCTCCTTTATGCAATGTACCTCCTGCTCTGCCAGTCTAGAACCAAATCAAGATGCATTCAGGAGAAGAGTTCATCTTTTTGGTCTCACAGGACAGGCTCAGTATGATTAAAAATCCACTCTGATTTGTGCAGCCAACTAATTAATTTTTGCTTCGGGCAGATACAAGTGAAAACCATTACTTAATTTAACTCACATTCTAGTGAAATTCTGTACCTGGGTGTGGTACACATATCACAAAAGCTGTCAGGTCACTTAGTCTAAGACAAGTGACATGACAGTACTGCCTGAACACTGAGCCCTGCTTGTTCTCTACAAGCTCTAACTGCATCCCATATTCACAACCACCTTTCCTAGTCACCTCTGATGATCTGGAAGAGAAACACTTGAATTTAGTGGGACAATTTGAGGTTTGTCCAAACTACTGGTGCAGCTAAAGCATTTAGCTCTCCTCTATCATTAGGTAGTAGTAACATCAGATTAAAAATGAGTCTTCATCACACCTATTACTAGCAGAAGCCTGTGTTCACCTTAAGAGCGTCAAGCATTCCAAAAAGAAAAAGCAAGGCCATCTTTATGGACTTAAGACT
The DNA here is from genome assembly GCA_013397195.1 of Hylia prasina. Classification (NCBI taxonomy): domain Eukaryota; kingdom Metazoa; phylum Chordata; class Aves; order Passeriformes; family Sylviidae; genus Hylia; species Hylia prasina. Next base: position 774,138 of record VYXD01014413.1, on the reverse strand, counting down.
GTCGCCTGTAACATTTCTTAAAATAGAAAGGCTGTTACTTGGCTACTTGTTTTCCCCTCCCCCCCCAGCAGATACTCACTGAGCTGCCCATGTGAGACAGAGCTTCTTCCGCACGCTCCACTCTGCTGCCCTTGGTACTGACGGTGAATGCTCTCGTCACATGACTGCAGAATTCCACAGCAATACCACAGCTCTGCAGAGGGAAAGGAAACACACGTGAAAACATCAGTTAGATGAGCACTTCGATGGCAAGGTCTCTACTCAGAATTCTGGATGGGCTAGAAAGATTCCTAGTAGCTGTCATCAGCCCCCAGGCTTAAGGTACCATGGGAAGTTACAGGCTTAGTGTCACCTCCCAGAGGCTGTTGTGTTTTACCACCAGTCATTACTAACAGGCAATCACACAGGAAATGGAACATGAGATTGTTTCAGAGGTCAAGTTTCCTGAGGCTGAAGCAAGCTGGCTTTGATGCAGTGCACACAGTGAACACTGAACATCAGAATCAGCTTACAACAATTAACTGCAATGACATTGCTTTAGAATAACACTGAATTACATCCTGATTTGATACAGTGACGAATCAGGCTGATCAGTCATTTCCAACACTAACTGAACACTTGGCTAATCTTAGCCTCATCTAGTAGATAGACTTGCTTGAACATAGATCCAATTGTAACATGGGCCAACAGTTCACACCAACCCTCAGGCCTGCCACAAACCTCTAGAGAAGATGGTAAGCCAGCACAACCAATAGCTGCTTCCTGGAGCTAGTTCTGAAGTGCTTTACCAAGGCTCTCTCTGTCCAAATGATTTCAACCACTTATGCAGGAACAGTACTGGTGCTAGCACATCCCAGATCTACTCTGTAAAACATAACTGCAGCAGAAGCCTTAAGACAAACCTATGCATCCTCCCCTTCAGCATGAGCCACCTGTGTTGATGTGGAGCAGCACCTAGCCTAGACAGAAGCAATGCAGCTGTTGCTGCAAAACAAGAGTGACCTCCACCAGATGCATATAGCTTCAGTTCAATTGCTGTATCTTGTTAGGACTAGTTGCCAGAATAAACTTGTTTTCTCTTCTTTTAGATGTGTTAAGATAGTTCTTCTACTGTTCAAAGGCCTGTCAAAGTTTAGTAGCAGAATACTGCTCAGTATCACAAGTATACATGTACCACACAGAACTGTTCAAAACCTGGAAACAGAAGCAAAGAGAGGTCTTGTTGACTTACCATGACAAGATTTACTAATGAAACGGCATTCAAGCTGATGCCCCAGAGCCACATCACTCCAAACATGTTGACGATTATCATAGCAATAGTTATTGAAACCACAACAGCAGCCCATACTTCAAAACCAAGAAGCACTGTTGTCACCAGAAATATTGATCCCAAAGAGATGCAGAGGTTAAAGATAGCATCGTGCACAATTGTCAAGTATTGTTCATAGAAGACATAAAACACACTGTAGAAAAAAGAGAGGTTGTCATTAGCCATCTTCCCTTTTATATGCTAATATAAGATTAGCTTCTGTGCTAAGGATAAAGTAGTTCCCTCCAATAGAACCTGGCTTCTTTGTATCAGTAGAATGTCATGTAACAGCTAGCCTTCTGTAGGAATTAACTCCTCACTAACACTTCAAATAAATATGATGGTCTCTAAGTCAGTCTAATTCCCATGTTTCAATAGAAGCAGCTACAGTAGATAGCAAAAGGTAGGTGCTCAGATCCATTGTGATAACTGCAGGAGCTACTACAGAGCACATAAGTGCATAACTAAGCACATAAGCACATACTACCATAAGCACAGGTAGGATTCTTTGATGCACAGATCAGNGATAACTGCAGGAGCTACTACAGATGGACCATAAGCACAGGTAGGAATCTTTGATGCATAGATCAATATTTCAGATGTACAGATACCAACTCCAAATCAATTTTAGTGTGGTAGTCCTATACTTGACATTGCTGCTGCATTTGCTTTACATTTAAATAACTTACTTGAAGCCAACACATTCACATCACAGCTTGCAACTACCCATGTCAAACATATCTGCTTTCGCTTGAACTATTAAACCCTACTATGAAAGCTAAGAAATGTCCAAAAATGTAGTCACATCTACCTTTGTGGTGAAGGATTTAAGTTAGTTATCAATGGACAGTAGAAAGAGGCCAGTGCTATGGATGCAAATTGTATCTTCCTAGTTTTACTAGAAATGCCCAAGTCTCTGCATTACCTTCTGTTAGACAAAACTCAGGTTTCTAATATGTTATCAGCTAGCACCTTTTCTGCATTGCTCAAGTATTTGTCACCAAGGCAAGAAAGATCTAACCATACCTGTAAGGAAACACCCGGTAGTTCTTCTCCTTGATGCCCATGGTTTCAGTAATATTGTCTGCTATAATCCGAGCTTTCCTCATAGCATCAATAAAATCAGATGATGTTTTCAGTACAGTATGGTAAGTCATGAAATAAGTGGCTCCGACCTCAGTTTTGTTGTTTATAAAGTTGACAGCAGAGTTATATACAGCATGTCCTCTATAAAAACAAGAAAATATCAGATGTCAGCACCATTCAAATTTATTAGCTTTTATAACATATAATCTTATGGAATCAGAGAATGATTTGAGTTGGAAGGGAGCATAAAGATCATCTAGTTCCACCTCTGCCATGAGCAGAACGCCTTCCACTAGACTACAGTTGCTCACATCCCATCCCACCTGGCCTTGAACACTTCCAGGGATGGGGCACGGCTTCTCTGGGCAATCTGTTCCAGTGCCTCACTGCCAATCAGAGTCAAGAATTTCTTAACATCTAATGTAAGCCTACCCTCTTTCATTTTAAAGCCATGTCTTCTTGTTTATCACTACACCCCCTTGTAAAAAGTCCCTCTCCAGCTCTTACAGGTGCCCTTTAGAGGGCTAACAGCTAGCAGCTGTTTGCAGCAGTTTCCAAAACTATAAAAGCTTCAGAGCACAATACATTTCAAGATCGCACAGGATATTCTAGAACGGACTAACCACAGACATTGTTTCTCTTTGTACAGGAGAAAGCTGCTGTTCCATTTAGTTGATGATGCATTTGTTTTTTTCAGAAAATAGTACAGAACTGGTGAGATGTCAATGTTTGTATTTTAGGAGGACATTAGATATCTAACCTCCATACAAAATCCAGAGCAAATATCTTTGACACATTGGTCTAAGTAGGGTCTATAGAATAAGGCTCTTACCCTTTGCCACATTTAGGATTAGGATTGTCTGATAGGAACATTGGCAAAAAGGTCATGAAATCTTCACCCTGTGGTCTCTGTTTGCCTTCTTGAGTCAGTGGTCGACAACGAGTGCAGGATGGATCGCTGACTGAAGAAATACAGGAAGAAGGTCATCTACAGGATCAAGTATTCTTTTTGCTAACACCAGTAACTTCTGACTTGCATTACTATAGATGCAATTCCATAAAAAGCATTTTTACTGATGAACTGATCCATCCTGAAATTCCATATAAGATATGTAATCCTTAATTTGATGTATTGCTACTAAAGGAAGTGCTGTCAGAGAACTCTTGCTTGTGCATTTATCTCCACTAGATCCAATGAGAACTACACCCAGCTGAAGGACCTGAACAAAAGCAGAGCACCAAGTTTGTGTGCTCCAAGAAAACCAACAGAAGGATGAAAGTTTTTACAGCAAGTTACATTGGCTGTCTAGGTAGGCTGTTTTCAGTCTGCAGCATTCCAGTAGAATATTCAGGCTCACTCAAACAGCAGTTCAAATGAATTAAAAGGACAACTCAAGAGGTTCCTACTTACAGTAAGAAAAGGTTTTCACTTGACTCATACCACGTGAAAATGTTTTGGCTGTGAAACTTATAAACCAAGCTAATCCACTAGCAACAAGATGGATGCCAATACCTGAAGCATTGCAAAACTGTCCAGTGGTATTGTAGACTCTGCAACAGGATGACTGTGGCTTCACCCAGTCAAAGTAGTCATCAATCCAGGACGATGGGGCATAGCCTATCCTCGTGCTAATAAAAATAGCACAACATATCCATCATCAGTAATTTTATATTTAATTCCAAAACATATAACTTGATTTCTCCAGTACCAACTTAGGCCATGTCAACTCATTCTTGTCAAATCTACTCAGCTCTTCATACAGTCCCATGCTCCAGTACCCTATCCAAGAGCCATAATGCTCAGGTAGCTCAGAACACTGCAGCTAAAAAACAGCAGGAGCTTTTTCACTGCATCCTGTTCTACTGCCAAGCTTAGCTTTCTATTCTCCTGCTCACTCTGTTCCCTGTCCTATTCCACACTCTGTTGTCTCAGTTTTCAAGCAAAGCTCCTCCTTCAGTGAGACTGGAATGAACTACAGTGGATGGAACTGGGAAAATTCGTCCTTGAGTTGTTAGTTGCTGATAAAATTCCTGCTTAGCCTCCCTAGGCTAGCCTAGTTTACTCACCAGGTGTAGAAACTGAGCATGCAGCCATTTTCCAGAACATCAAAACCCTGGTGAGAGGTTTTCATGAGTTTCTTACTACCATTCCAAGATTCCTTGAAGGATCAAGCCCCTTTTCCTAAACCAAGTACATCAATGTATCCCGCCAGTCCAGAGAGGTTTTATCCTCACTCTAGAAGACTGTCACAGCTGCTTCCAACCCCCTCCCTCTCAAACCCACAATATAAAGCAAATAAAATGGAATGTCAGATTATGACCAACAGATGAGCCTGAGCTAAATCAGGAGGACACACTGCTCAGCTACATCTCTTCCATGCAGAGACAAGTATGAAAGACTTACTAGCTACCAATTTCTGCAGCATTGAAGACTTGCTGGACAAGTGAATCATTATTACATCCCATTCCACCACACACCATGTTCTGCCCTTCCAAAGAGGTGTAGTTGTGTCCTTCTTCTAGGACAAAGTAGACAGGGGGTCCCGCATGCAGGTACTTGCTGATGTTGCTGAAGTAATCTATTACATAGGAGTCCTTCAAGGGAAAGTTTTGAGTTATTATTACAGAGTGTTGAGGCAGCACAAGTTATCAAGGTTCCAATTCAGCCACAAACTGCTGAACAGTGACATGATCATAAGACTTACATCTGGCATTGAGAGAGACTGATCCAGTCCAATCTCTACATTGTGCATAACTGCAGCACTGAACGACAGGATACCCACAAACACTGCTATCTGCAAAAAAACCAAATCCATGGAAGTGAGAACTGTACAGAAACAACAGGCAATAGGACTCATTGTTAAGCTAACAGGAACCATGCAAAGAAGCTCTAGTTTAAATATGCTACCCAGGCTTAATACAACAGTGGTAGTAAAACACAGCTGCTCAGAAGTCCCTTTGGAACTGTAAGGAAATTTATTCTTAGAAATCAGCAGTGAAAGTTACAAACGCCTTCTGTAAATAAGCCTGGTAACCTTAAACTGAATCACAGATTCAGCAACAATGCTCTGGATTAATGCAGTGTAGAAGCCAACACATGCTGGTTTTTCTACAAAGGCTAAAGTAATTTGATCATCTGCAATGCAACTCTTAAATCTGGGCTTTGGACAATCCACGATCAAGCCTCTATTTACTGAAATACTTATGCAATTACAAAAGCTTATTTCTATGTTTACACTGGGAACAAAAATACTAGAAGCTTAATTTGTTTCACTGTATTGAAGATTTTTCTTCCCTCTTTAGGCCTTCAGGCTTGCTGCTCTTTTGCTCAAGTTTAGATGACTGCTTACTTGAAATAGATTATACATACTACTATTGGTCTCATCCAATCCTTAAGCAGATATGGAGAAAACAGATTTTTGAAGAACAGAAATAACATGCTCTCAGAACGCTGGACTCCACTCGTTTCTTCACTGCTTTTGATGCAACACAGAATATCCAGTCTATTACTCTGAAAATGCATTAAATGCCAGAGTTAGAGCAGTTCTGAAGAGGTCATCATCCCCATTACACTGCAGTCTCAGGTGCACTTTTACTCACCTCTTGACGCTTAATATCCAAGCCCAGGAGACTCACGAAGCAAGTGACTTGAAGGATGAAGTCTATGAGCACAGCCATTCCAGCAAACAGGGAGAACGTGCGAACCGCTGGCATCGTAGACAGTGTCCCTGGAGGAAGTGACCCACTTTGGTAAGAGAGCTCCCTTCCCCAAGAGATGCACAGGCATTTTCTAGACAAACATCCAGTTTAAGTGGTAGCCTTACAGCAGGACAAAGAGCCTTTCTTTCCAGAGCAAAGGAAACAGCCCATGCAAGCCTGGCTACAGCTGCTGTCTGACCTGTTTAACAGCACTGAGGCTGTGCAAAGGAGCGACTAGTTCTAAGCCTAGAACTTCAATTCCAAATTTAAGTGCAGACTGTGTAACAGGGCAGTTAAGGAGTGCTGTCAGGCAACATCTTGCTTCAATATTAAGCCATTCCAATGCAAGCTGATCCAATGACATTACACTGCAGTCATTGTGAAAGAAGGCCAAATTATACTTGTAGGGTAACAAAAGATTTACCTCTAAACACTGAGAAGTGAGCCTCAAACATAAATCTGTTGTAGTGGCATTTTTCCAATCAAAAGCCATTTTGGCAAGATGACTAAATGCAATATTGGAGTTCATACACCCTGATATTTGATCTGTTCCTAAGGTCAAATTTGTCAGTCACTGTAAGTAAGTAAAAAACTCCAGTCTTTAAGTCTGAAAAGCTTGACAGATTCAGAATTAGATCTTTTTGACTATGCCAATGCCTATGCCCAGCAGAAGTTTAACTTGATAGTAACAATGAACAACTAAGTTAACTGCCTCTACAAAATCTTACTTTACAATATTTTAGTATTGCATTTATTCTTGCAACACACAGTTATGATAAGGCCCTTATCTTCAAATATTAAAGGAGTCTTACCAAGAAAGAATGCCACAGTCTCCGAAAAGGATGAGAGAAACATACTGGGTGCCACATCTCCCAAGACTCTGCCAATCTGTTTATCCAGAGTTTCACCCTGAAGGCGTTCATCTCTCTGTTTAAAGGCAATAATTTATTATTATTAGGAATCATGCAATTTAAAAAGCTATTTCATATGGCTTTAAAAAACCCAAAACTTTAAAATATCCGAAACTGTCTTTTGTTGTTTTCATTGCATTAATAGATGAAAAACAGCTGAGACTCTCTAAAACAACCGTAGTCTGAACATAATTTGTTGTCTTGCTTCAAATTTACAATATAGTACTAAGTTCAGTGCTTCAGATAAAACTACACAATTGACAGAAGCAATGCCACAGATAAAACTACACAATTGACAGAAGCAATGCCAGTTTCAGTAGGTTATTGAACCTGTCAAATTAAAAAGCTTAAGTGTCAGAAGTCCCTAGTCTTACGCATGTAGTTTAGTTCATTACTACTGCTTACAATATGCTAAAATTACAAGTGATCAAAATACCAGTTGGGTTCTACAACTACTTTGATATCAAGCAGCAGTAAGAAAATGCAGAGACATAAATTGGGGGGGGGGTTTGTGAAAGTAGAACATACAGATTCTCTGCTCTCTTCCATTAGATATCCTGTGAGATTCCACAGCTGCTCACATTGAGATGAGCACTGGAATGCAGAAGACTTCCTGCTCCAAGTTTACAGCCTTCAAAAGTGACAGGCACTTTCAGAAGAGTTTGTATGAAAGAATAAATACCTGAAGTGTCTGAACCATAATGAAGATGTTGTCCACTCCAATAGCCAGCACCAAGAAAGGAATTACTTCTATCACAATCAGTGTCAGTGGGATTCCAAAGTAGCTGAAAATGCCTATAGAACATGCTACTGAGCTCAGTACGATCAGGATGCCTGCAATGCCCAGAGAGATCTTTGAATCCACCTAAAAAAAGTTGTACTGAATGTCAGCCAAACAAGCCACATCATCCCACAGAACAGGTTATTGCAAAGGCAAAAAGCCATATTCTAACATTTAGTCTAGGTAGTAGAAAACTTGTCAGGGTCTTTTTGAAGATCCAAATATTAAAAAAGTCAACCTTGAAGCTACAAGTCTTAAAGACTGATGTTAACTCAACATCAAGTGAAAGAACTTAGCTATGGCTATGAAACATGTCAATTGCCTCGTACAAGAACAATGCTCCCCCTAACCCCTGCCCAAGGAGGACTCAGTGCTCTAATAAAAAATTGAACATCACCATTCTGCAAAAGTAGTTAAGTCATTTACAGCTATCAGCAAGTTCTAGCTTCAGTCTATATAGCAATGAAAACTATACACATACCAGCAGTCTTCCACAGCTCTGGATATGTCCCAAAGCTATTGAGATGTACACAAACATTACAATATAGCTTATCAACACAACACTAATATCACTGTTGCTTTCGCGGTCGATCTCATCTTCAATACTCCGTTCAGCAGAAAATGATATAGTTAAGTTTGAATTATTATAGTTCTTCAGAAAGTTAATAAATCTAAAAAAACAAAACCAAGAGGTTGATCACACTTTAAAGGATGAAACATCTTCCAATAGAAATATTTGAAAGTCAGTTGATGGCAAATTTACATCATCTGTGTGGTACAAGAATGTACAGTGGCTGGACAGTACTTGGAGGGAGCACTCTCAGTTATTCAGGAGAGGTGCTGGCTACACATACCTTGAACTCTACTCTAAGCACTAGAAATACACTATGCTGAAATATGTTCCGTGTTCTCTCCAGAGTTTGAGGACAAATAGATATCTTGCATGAACTATTTCAAACTAAGTACAATTTTCCTCAAAGCCAGACCTAGGAATACACACATGAAAGATGACTGCAGCTGAGTCACAGTACCGGAACAATTTATTACCCTTATTTCAGTTCCCCAACTTGAGAGGCACTCGTGACAGAGGCAGACACTTGTCATACTTTTATTTTGTCAGAAACTTTCTAGCACAGTAGTTTTATCTGAACTGATAGCCAGCTGGCCTGTGTAAGCTAGCCCTTCAAGATGGTAAAGGGGATGGAAGCCTTAGAATGCTCATCTGAATGACATTTTAAAAAATTAAAGATAAAGAACTACAGCATCAGGCTCCACCTTTCCACTCATGGCTAATGGTGCAGTAAATTAAAGAGTCTACCTGTGTAATTCTAGCCACAATAAAATATATCAAATCCTTTCTGAAGTTACTTATTGGCAAGTACTACTGAGCTAGATGGTCACTAAGAGGACTAGAACCTATGCCTCAAAGCAAATCAAGTGAGCCAGACAAAGTGAAGGTCTTATGACAGCACAGTCTGTTTTTAACCAGTTTTACTGCCTCTCAAAACTTCCTCGTAGTTATACTGAAAAACTGTCAGTACTGTGCAGGTGTTTCCTTTATATCCACATTTAAAGCTGCATTAAGTCATGTATGCATTTCAGAACACAGACTACTTACTCTTTTTCCCATGCCAAGGCTTTCATCAGCTTTTTTGAGTCATTGTAGTAGTTGTTGACAGGAAAAGTAATAACAAGAGCTGTAGCATTATTATAGTTATCATCTATAGAAGTAAAACAAAAGTTTGGCATTAAAAAAATGTAACTTACATTCTAGTAATGCAGATCCAAGTAAGTGTAAAATCAGCATGACCCAAAGCAATCCCATCCCTACAACTCCACAGAGTAATTATTCATTGTTTAACATGCTCATGACACCCCAACATTAAACTGCTGCATAGTTAGACAAAAAGCTACCAAATAACCACTGTTCATGACTTTCCATCTAATGAGAAATGTGGCTTCCTAAATACTGTACCTCTCGCATATTTAGATTTTACTTAAAGCAAATACAAATCCCCCACAGTTTAAGAAGTGCTTGCCTTTAAACACTATTTTAGATATATTAAACACAAATATACTATCCAGTTATGTTTAATTAGATAAATTGCCTGAACAAAATCCTGGCTTCAGAGTAATTATGAAAGAATTTACTTTGTGAACACTTTAACCTATTTCTTAACTGCTTTGTCAGATGAGTGACAAAACTTTATTCCAACTCAAAGCATAATACACATACATCCCAGCATGTCAACCTGAGCTATTTCATGTCTATCTTTCACCAGGCCCAAAGCAGACCAAACATTTGTCCTATTGACAAGTATGTTCCAATTACAGATTGCTTGCATTTTGCACTTCCAGAGTAGTCTGCCTCCAATCCCAGCACTGGTCTACTGAAAACTTATTTAAAACACCCTTGCTTATTGAAAGTTTAACAAAACTCCGGTTTCTCTGGAGTGCATTTAAACACCTGTGTTAAATGCCAATGCACATTCAGCACCAAGAACAGCACACAAGCATGTACTCTCAGACTTACACTTCAATACTGTTTTGCCACTCACCATCGTATCCTCCCAACACCAGCCATGGAAATACAGGTCCACCAAATGTTCCTAAGCAGGGATCGTGAAGCAAGCTTGTGTCATTCAGTGATGCTGGAGCCCTAAAGAGATCACCAGCAATTATTGTTAGCTTCAGCTTGACAGCTGAGGCACAGCACAAAACAGTAAAAAGCTGTTGTGTTGTACCTGAAAATCAAGACAAACAAGACAACTGCTAGTAGTACACTGCCCTTGTGCTACATTTGCTTTGAATTTAAATACAGTTTTAAAGGTATCTGCCTTATATCCTTTAAGACAAGGAGTACCTTCTAACCAAGTGAACTGTAAACTAAAGAGAAAGCTAAGAAACTGGTCTGCTGTTGAGTACTCTTCAGAAGCACTGAAAATATGTTTAAGGTAAACCAGAGCCAGCATCCACACCGAACCAAGCTGAATTGGCAACTTGATTAAAAACCATGCAATTGCACTGCTCACCGAACACAGTATAAGAAGTGAGTGTGGTAATCAGCATAGACAAAGAACTCATCCCCAACAGTGTGATCCAGAACGGAATGGCTGTTCTGAAAGTAGTTGAGTACACTCAGGATAGTGCAGTTGTTGTTGTAGGGAGCAAGAGGAGCCAGGCAAATGTCCTTCAGCATTACAGTCTCATTGTCATAAGAAGCAGTTATGTTGACAATAGCATCCTGCAAATCAAGTACCTTTAAAGAAAAACAAACCATAGTTTAAGAGCAGCACAAGATAGCAATTCCCTTGCAAGACAGGACTTAAGTGCACACTGTATTCTTGCCACTTTCCAGAGACAGAGGCACATGTAGATAGAAGTGCATTACAAAAACATTATTTACATTATTTCTGTGTTCATACTATGAACTGGGACTTAGCTTGCAAGTGTGTCCCTTAACAGAAAGATTTTCAGCAAAAAACTTTTATAGTAAGGCTATGTATGACTTTTAATATGAATATCTAGTGACTGTTTTGATGGATACATAACATTGCAGGTAGAAGCCAACTCCATGTGGTTATATTTGTTAAGTATGCTTAGGTCTTTGCTCTTGGAAAGTCCCAATTACCTGATGGAGAATGTCTTTGGTAAGAGGAGGCCCAAAAGGTACATCTTCTCCTGATGGGTAAGGGGAGTAGGTGTCTGGGTGGCTCTTTGGTGCTTGAATAACAACTTGTTCAGTACGGAAGAAAGGCCCAAAGTGCATGTCAAAGTATTCCTTCTCCTTGCGGGCTTGGCTGCTTGGGGCTGACCAGAGATCCACAGGATTTGTAGTTGCTTTAATATATACAAAGCCTGAGCAGCACATTGCCACAAAGACCACAGAGAAGAGGATAACAGGACGTGGATTTCTGACACAGAAAGCCCCCCATGATGTAAATGTCATCCTCAGGCCATTCTCAAACCTTTCACCAAGCCTCTCACCACAGGTAATGTTTCCTGCAAGAGCAAGAAGCAAACAGTAAATGCCCAAGAAGTCAGTTAAGCAGAATTTTCTCGGGAGTCCACTCAGAAAGATGAAATTTTATTCTAGCTCTGTTTGTAGGAAGCACCAGAACTTATGTCTCCACTGACAGTCAGACCCTGGGACCAATCCCTGACTGAGGCCAAGGGGCAGAAAACAGCTTGTACCTACATTGCCCCTTGTAATGTAAGGTTGTCTTTGACAACAGCAGGTGTACCAAATAAAGGAAGAAACAACTAAAATATATATAAGCAATAAAACAAGCTACCTCAGCTGGTACACAAGTTAAACTACAGGTTTTTTCCTAGCACGGTTTAAATGGATACATGGATGACTCAAAACACGATCAAACTGATTTTAGCATCATGTTGTCCTCCCTATACCACTACAACAAAGCCCTCCAGAACTTCCTTGGAGCTTACCTAGATCCCTGAAGGGTGTACCGTGGACTTTCAGCATCTAGTAAAGTAGGGGTAAATGCAACTCTAAAGGAGATGTTAGCCAAAAGGCTGAAGGCCCTCTAAGAATGGACTTTTAGCCTAATAAAGCTAAAACTCCAGAGTCCATCTGTAGGAAAGGGATGCACTTAAGCAGAGTTTGTAACTAACCTATTACTCTTATCCAAGACATACCATTGTCACGGTTGGAATTCACAGAAAAGGCAACATTGCTGTCAATTGGGGTGTACTCCGAGACAAAGTGCCGCCTCCTGCAAGGCAAGACAGCTGTATTATCCTGCTTGTCCAAAAAGGCATCTGTACTGTTTGTACAACAATCTCCAGCTTTGTGATCCTTTGGAACAACATACAGCCATGTCAGCTGTCTTGATAAACTTTTCCAGCTAACATCAAGCACAGGTTCTTTGTGCACATTTAGAAGATCACTAGCATTAACAACACAGAGAATCTCTTTAAATTTATCCTAAGTTGATATTTGCAGGAGATTTTTACATTAGAAATATGAACCAGGCATCTCAAACACACCATTTCATGCTGACCACTAAGGTAAGGCTGCTGAACACGTCATAAATTGTCATACCCACTTATCCTTTTCCACACAGACTTAATTATAGAGCAATTTCAGTTTTCTGGTCGTAACTGAACAATTATAGAATCAGAGTGGTTTGGGTTGGACACAAACCTTAAATATCATCTAATTCCAACTCCCCTGCCATGAGCAGGGACACCTTTCACTAGATCAGTTTACCTAGAGCCCCATCAAGTCTGGCCTTAAACACCACCAGGTGTGGGGAGTCCACAGCTTCTCTGGGCAACCTCTTCCACTGACTCACCACCCTTACAGTACAGAATTTGTTTTTAATATCTAATCCACATCTACTCTCCCTCAGCTTAAGACCATTGCCCCTTGTCCTGTCACTACATGCCCTTGAAAAAAGTCCCCCTCCAGCTCACTTGTAGGCCCCCTTTAGGTAATGGAAGCTGCTGTAAGGAATGCCTAGAGCCTTTTCTTCTCCAGCCTGAACAACCCCAACTCTCTCAGCCTGTCTTCACAGGAGAGGTGCTCCAGACATGTGATCAAGGGTTATATGATATAATTATTGGAAGCTTAGCTTTCATTTAGTTTTTTTCAAAATAGGAGACTAGGAAAAAGTATTCACGACTTAATTTGCAATAGCGCAGTGACTGTTTTGTTATGAATGTGTGTTTTCCCAGACTTTTGAAACTACGACAGATGTGCATCAACTAAACCAACTTCTGAAATCACTTTCTACCAGGTGGTTTTAGCTGTTAGAACACCTCCTCTAAGTATATGCAGTACAGAACTGCTACAGAACATGACTTTTGGCTGGCTGAAGTAGTCAAGACATAAGCATCTGACTGGGGCAAAGAAGTTCTTAGGGATAAACAAATAACTTGCAGAGCTCAGCATTTTGAATGCTTTACCTGTAACACCAGATGCCAAAAACTAGTGCAAAAAATATGAGTAGAAAGCCCATGTATGAGATCCACATGATGACATAGACAGCATCCAAACCAAACAATAGCCAAGGAGGAGGCAATGGAGGGGGTTGAGGTTTTGGACCACAAACAATTGAACAGTCCTGACAGCTGCATGGTCCTGTTGAATCATCCATGGACTCATTACAGCCTTTGGTAGCGTTATTCATAGGGTTCATTCCATGGACAGGAACATCTACAACAAGTCACAAATTGCAGAGCCAGTTTACTACCAGGAAAAAGTCAGACCTTCCCAGTTAAGTGAGTTAACCCTTTATATGAAAGCCCCCAGTCCCTATGTAGAGCAGCATTTCTTGGTATTACAGATGATCAACCCACTGCCTTTTCCACAGCAGGTACCAAGTATTTACAGTTGTCTAATAATTAAATGAGTCATGTTCATAATGCTTCAGTCTGTAAAAGTAATAAGCACATACTTCTATCATCCCAGGAATGATCTGTCACCCCCCTTATCTATTCAGATTGTGAAGTGTGCAACAATAATCTCCTGTTAAAGAAATCCTCAAGGATGAGGGTACTGCTTATTTCCCAAGGAATAAAAGTAGTCAGTTGCCTAGGCTCAGTCCATCATTGAGTTTTAGAGATTTCTACAGTAAGAAGCTGTATAGAAAAAAAGCACAATGTATGGTTTCCAAGCAGAAATCAAAGAAAAATTAATCTCATATTGTAGACTTTCATTGCTGGGCAGCTGTTTAAAACTCAGTGTTCTAGCCATAGCAGCCAGCCTTTGACAGGAGCTTCAAAGGCAAGCACTATTTCTTACCTGAAAAGATTGGAATTATGCTGAAAGGAGTTTGTCCATTGTCTTTACTAAACATGTACTCAATCCAGTTGGTTGCATTGCAGTCCTTGACATCCTTCCCACACAGCAGACCCAGTGCTTTAACATTGCTCGATGGAGCCTCCACATCTTTGCAGGCATTGTACATTGCTGGAAAGAGTCATTCAACCAATGTCATAATTTGAGTAAGCATTCCAAGTATTTCCAATATTACAGACTCCCCAAGTTCCAGGAACATACTCACAGTTTTCAAGTAGAAACATCTTAGGATAGTTCACTAATGGTTTCAGTTGTATTTATAGTATTCAAGGTTGCAATTCTTTGTTACAGCTACCTTGCTCTGAGAAAGCCACCCAAATGTGCATTATGCTAGAACCTATATTTCTGCTTGACAGGAAACATTATCTAACATTATTTCCAGGGAAAGCTATGAAAAAGCATTAAAGGTACTTTCAACTTGTAGACTGTATATGACTTTCAAGTGTCTCAATTTTATTAAAGGTTACTGCAAAAAGAATAAAAAGACTGAATTAATGCTTTAAGCTTGCTACAAAATCAAAATACAACCTAAATGTATTGTTCTCTAAAAACATCTGATTTTGACAAAGGACTAAACAGCCCATTTTAAGACTGAGTGCCTCTCAGAGAACCATTGTAGTACACGATGTACAAACTTTATTATCATGTTTGCCAGACTGTTTTAGTATCAGGTAGGCTTTGGACATTGAACACTTTGCAACAACTTTATTTTTCAGAAGTTAAAGTCATCAGGGTTATCAGCTATTAACTGTTTATATACATGTTCATCCTCAGCTGAACCTTTAAAACAGTATTATTTAACAGTGTCAGAGCAATGTTCCCTGCCCAGGGAGAAGTTAAGTGTTCCATAAATTTTAAGCTGGACCTACTGTTACCTATGTGATGATTCAAACTTCAAAAAGACATTCAAAGAGACATTTCCCCCTCCAAATTCTTTCTGAAAAAGCACTGGTCTTGTTACCTGGACAAAAGCCAAGGTAAATTAACACACTGTTTACTCACCATTTGCAAACCGATCTCCAATAAAGTACTGCAGCTCTGTAATGCTACTTTTGTTCTCTTTTAAAACGGGATCATAATAAGGTATGGTGCTTGTAACATTCAAAAAGTCAGACTGATTTGGACTACAAGTCAGTTCACAGAAGAGGTTTATCAAGTTGTAAAAACACGATGGACATCTGGGTAGAAAAGCCAATGAACAGCAATCAGATTAAGAGGTAAAGGTGCTATGTAGGTCAAGTCAGACATGCCTTGCAAACAAACATTCTGCTCAGAGTGACAGAGAAAAGTATTTAAATTCTTTAAGATTTTAATCAGCAATACAACTATTGTTGTTGATGCTACAAATGGACAGTTTTAAGCACCATAAATCACTAATAAAATTGTCTGCCTCAAATAGCAGATTCAAACAATTTTACTAGAATTTGAAGAAAAACTTAGCTGCAGGAAGACTTCTTAATGTCTTACTTAGAACAAGACCAAATGCTACTTTACCTCACCCTCTTCTGAAGGTTTTATTAGATAAAGTAGCTTGAGACATGCTATGGGAATGTTTATTCTACCAGCTAAGTCAATCCAGGCTGCAAGTAGCTGTTTCATGACATTACAACCTGCTGCTATGGATGAGAAAGTCACTCCAGCAGATTGCTCCAATAATCCTTTAAATGAAATTACCACTTTTTCTACAGTCTACTTGAAGACAAGTGCTTTGTTATTTTGTTACAAAACTAGTTGCTTTGCCATTTATTAGCATACCTGGAGAGAAACTGCAGAGGCAGCTGCAAGTTATTTTTCAAAGTCTCAAGCTGGTGAACATCACAGCAAGTGCTAACATTGCCAAAGAATAAACCTGGACAGAGTTCCTTAACGAAAAAAAAAAATCAAAAACAAACATTGAGATCAAGAGGAAAGGAAGAAAAAGCATGTTTAAGACTTCAGAACTCATTACAATCACGGGCTCTGCATCAGCATATTTCAGAACACAGTAGCTGTTGCTGTGGGAGACACATAGGAGAAAAAACAGTCCAGCAAACAAGATTTTTGTTTAGAGACTGGAGAGAAGAATCACTTTTTTCACTTCTTTTATTCAAGGCAGCACTTCCTTTTGAATAGCTCCTTCAGATGATCCTTAGTCACCAGAGTCTATATATAGAATGATAATGGCATTTGAGAGCCTATTGGTAAGACGACAACACATGTTATCCAAGTTGAAAGTATTCCTGCAGCTTATCCTCTAGTACTCCTTCTGGATAGCATCAGATTTTAAAGTCTAAGAAGGCAATCCACTCACCACAAAAATCACTGATCACCTGGAAGAGCTACCTCATGTTCAATTTATAGAAGAGACAAATGCATTTAACACAAGTATAACTGATAGCAACATACAAGAACTGTACATTAGGTCTTCAGAAACAATACACAACAGTAGTTAGCTCACCTGCATATTTACTGAAGTCACTCCTGTCACCAGTCTAACCATTGTTTAACTCTGTAGTTATTTCACTCTTTAAAGCTTTGAAACTATGGCAAATCTGGCAATATCCTATGCTGTGCATGAAATACATAAACTCTACTTTGACGGTGGTTTCATTCTCTTTGGCAGCTGAAGCCAAATAATGAAATACAGTCTTCTCACACTGGGCACAGCTAATTTTGTCCAAATTTACTCCATTTGAACAAGTATCAGTTAGCACCTTCCTTTATAAGGAATGATCATCTGAAGGAAAAGAGTTTAGTCTTGTCCTTTAGAGGTCAGAAAGGATAACTGTGGAACACATATTTTGTGAGAGTCTTCAAAAAAGCAATCTGAGTAAAGAGTAGTCAAACCAGTGACAAAAATATGCAAGAAAGTGAACAAATCCTATCTATAAGATTTTGTCTGTGACAGCCTCTAATCATATTTTGGAATCTTCTCATATGTCTGGAAAGAAACTGAAGTAAATTACCTTAACTCAGTTGAACCTGAGAAATCAGAGATAATGTCTACTTTCTCACCAGGTTAGGATGAGAGGTCATAGCACAGGTCCAACAGAACCCAGTACAGAATTCTAGTGTTGGAGAAGTTTTTTTTTAGCAGCAAACCTCCAAGAGAAGCTCACCTGCATTAAGTCATAGCCATCTTCTGGCAGTGCTATTGGTGGCCCATCATAAGCACAGTTGTACCTCTTGTCTCCAGAAGCAACTCCACATTCTCCATACCAGACACACATTTGTGGAAGTACCTAATCAACAAAATAAGTGATTAACTGCAATAGTTGCCAAATATCTCAGCTATTGTAGAATTTGTGTGCTACTACTCCAAAAGCCACTTGCAGTCCAGATTACACAACTTCCTGCTAATTAAAACATCAGTGTTTAATACATAAAACACCCATTAACAAAAGCAGGTGTTTTTGACATGATGCACATCACCACTGATCTTCAGCTCAGCTCCCTACCCTCCCCTGACCATTACAGAAACAGGAAGTGCACTACCTATGGTTAAGATCAAGTATAAGAGTTACTTAAGGAAAACCTAAATCAATACCTGCAAAGCATCTTCAAGTACAGGGTGATATAGGAAATAATTTGTTCACACAAGACAACAAAGTCATTGCTTATGTGCCATTTCACTTCCTCCTGCCACCTTTTGATCCTTCCTGAAAACTCATTACAGTGACAGACTGAGGAAACAGCAGCACAGAAAGGATTCTGAAACAGAACTTCATAACTCTGCACTTGCCATATGTATATTGTCACAATCTCAAAGGATGCCCTCCATCACCACTTTCAAGCCTAAGAATGGAGCATTTAAATGGAATTACAGTGCTAAGAAAAAAACCTAAATTTTAGAGATGCTTTAATACAAGCAACTATTGAAAATTCAGAATTTTTTTTTTTATTATGTGCCTAAAAAAATTGAAAAGGGGCAGTGGCACCTTAAAAGCCTTTTATTTTTGTTCAGTGGTACTGACACTGAGACACCTGAGACACCAAACCAAAATATTTATTCTGAAAATTAAAACATTTAATGCAATAACAAGTCATTTACATCAAAAGCTTTAATACAGCTCCAAAGTTTTCCTACCACCTGGGCTGCAAGCAGAAAGCAGACTGCACAAACATTTACTACATTTCTGCCAGCTCTGATCGGGAGTTTGTTTAGTACAGTTTGAGAGATAACTAACCTATTTTGATGTCCTGAACAACCTTGACTTAGCATTTTAGAGACACCATATGTTGTTGCTGCAAGGACAGACTGCTGTGCTTTGTGCTTGACCATGAATAGTATTGTTTACTGACCAGAGAGGCCCCTGAATGGCTGTCCTGACAATACCCAAGAGCTACCCAGAAACACAGTGCCTCTATAACATCCATTTTCATGCTGAAAAACACTGACCGTTCTTCAAAAAGTATACCAGTAGTAGGTTGTTTATCAACCTACTACTGGTATACTAACCACCACCAATTTANATACCAGTAGTAGGTTGTTTATCAGGGACAATAACCACCACCAATTTGTCCAGCCCAAGACTTGTTTCCTCTTTAACCTAACCAGGACAATATAGGCCAATTCAAAGGTACTGCAAGTCAGGTCTAAATGTCAGCTAAAGTGCCACTCATCTAGATCACCATTTCATTTGTCTATTCTAGCACATCTTCTAGTTAAACCCACAGCTGTTAAGTATTACCATATTCCATGATACAAGCTGGAAAACACCCCTTAAGATTGCACTTATAAACACTGAATGTTTAACACCAGCATAAGCCAAAAAGTCAAACTTCCACAACCTGTAGACTATTTCTCAAAACTACATTGTTCATGCACAAACTAAATTTGTTCATGCATCAAGTTAATACTACTTTGATGCAAATTTGGAAGTCATCATCTTCAACTCTGCTTCCTCACATCAATATGCCCCAGTTTTAATGGCAAACGATCTATTAGCAGTGAAAGTTGTTCTACTGTTTGTACCAGCATCAGAAGTGAATTGTCTCTTCAAGAGGAAGCACTGATTCACCACTATTCTTGGAAAAGGGCAAGGAATTTGGAGCTGCTTCACACTGCCCGTGAGAAAAGGATTAGTTATTTCTTCAGTATCAGGCTGGTTTCTGTGTTTAGTCTAGAATGGTTTGTAATCATCCTTTCTAAAAAACACTTTTTGTGCTTCATTACATCTTGTTATCTAACACTTCTTATTTTTTAAGCACACAAATTCATCAACCTACTCTTTGGAGAAAGACTTAGCTTCTTCCAGAGTGGAATGTGTGGGAAAACTAGTAACGCAGTTAAGAGTTAAAAAAAACTTATCAGGGCACCTCTTGCATAGAAAAACTTGAGTAAATTTCAGCTATCATGTCAGTCTGACTGATAGTTCAATTGTTTTAAAAACATTATCTGTGTTTAAAGGCAGCAATTCCTTGGTTATAGCTACATGGATACAAAACAAAATACAATCTCTCTTATGTCTATAAATTTACCTAGAAGGCTGTCATCATTTTCAGGACAGAACATACAACAATACAGCACATGACACTTGGCAATGTACCAAAAGGCATCCAGCTAAACACAAAAGAAAAATAAAGCAAGACAAAGTTCGGCCTAGTACTAGTTTACATTTGAATTTGTGGATAAAGAATTTCAAATCACATGCCTGAAGTTCCACAGCAATAAAACACACAATGGAAAAAACAATGTTTGCCACTCAAACTTTCAGCCTGTTTAAAAAAAGCTGAACAGATCAGCTTTAAACTATTAGAAGAGCACTTGGGCCTAGAACTCCAAATCTGAATACTCTGTTTCAGTATTAACACCAAGAACACAGTTTCAGAAACAGCTTAAGATTTTATATTTCTGCCATGACCTAGCAGGATTTCCCTAACAAAAGTGTGAGTTTGTTCCCTGAACAAACTTAGCCTTGGGGATGCTTGATTTGCAGTGGTTGAACCAAGTCAATAAGCCTAAAAAACACCAAATCATCAGACAGCAACAGCCTAAACTGAACAGCACAGCTCTTGAACATTAACAAGTTAATAGCCGGCTTACCATTGAGTCAGCCCCAAAATATGGGAGAGGGCTGGTCTCCTATGGTTGAGGTAACATTCAGGGATACAAGTAACTACTTCACTACCACAGATAAGATACAGCTGACTGTTCTTCCCCCTGAAAACCATCTAGTAAAAACTAGATTAGGTTACAGAGTAAAACTAGCACTTTGCTCTTTCCATTCTTTCAGAAGAATGCTCTTAAGAGAGTAGGGTGAGATAGGGATGAGTAAGTGTGGTTGTAAATAAGCCATAGTTAACAAAGCTGCTGCTTGCTGGGTCAGACTTTTAGGTCAGACAATTGCTCACCTCGGTATTAAGATTCTTAAGTGGGTGAAAGCCTAGCCCCAAAAGTATAAGAGAAATGGTGTGTTGAACCCAGCTGTCTTCCAAACAAGGCAAAATACTTAAAATACTCCATAAGTAACACAGGGCTTTGGTTTAACAAAACCATTGGTTAGTGGTTTTGGGTTTTTTCTGTGTGTTTGCCTTTTAAGATCACATGACCAAGTACTTCATCTATTAAAATGGGACTTTCCTAAGTCTTTCATAAAGCAACAGCAACATAACCTTAGATTAAGGCCGTTCCTTCCTTCTTCTAGCATATCTTAGAAACCACTTGTCAGTACCCTAGTCCTCAGTACATCCTCAGAGTTCAGAAAACTGCATTCCTATTTCTGGCAAGCTTAGTCTGAAGGGAAATTTCAGCTCAGGCCAAGGCTTCGGGAGCCCTTACAAAGAACTTGCACATGCACAAGTATGGGCATTCTACAAAAGTTCTGTTAGAGCTTTGTAATACAACTAGTGTTCCAACAGATCATAAACACATTTACTTCAGCCCAAGTTTCTTCAACTGCAGGTTGAAACAAACTGTTAATTTTTGATGCTTCCAGCAGCATTTGCTGCCACCACCACCAATGAATACATAGCTGTTAAGGAGACAAAGAACAATGATGATTCTGTACACAGAAACAGCAACTGTTTGTGGTCTTAAAAATACCAGATGATGAGTGAACACTGTTTGATTCTTCCAACTAGGATTACTAATGTATGGAAAAGGCAAGAGCAGCAGATACAGATGTTTCCCTTTCCTTCATCTAGGATGATGCATCTTGGATCTTGCAGGGCAAGAAGAACAATTCAGGGAAGAGCACACTCTTCCCCTGCACTCCCTTAATATCTGCTATTGTCAGCTAGGTTGTGAGTTCTAAGGAATCACTACATCACCCTTAATAAATGGGAATACTGGTTTATGGAAACAGGTGACCAGGTCAAGTTCAAAGATCTGCCCCAGAGGTTGCATATTACCTCACAACTCTTCCGGTAAGGGAAAGAGTGAGGGAAAGAGGTCCATGGACTAAAGGAAATTTTACAGGTTTAGTTCTTACTCTGTCTCTTTCAGTAACTTGTTCAGAGGCAGCCAGTTCAGAGCCATGCCTTATCTGCCAAGCTCCTCCTGTTCCTTTGCTCACCAGCAGGAGCATTACTACTTCTGGTCAGGCAAAGCAAGCCACAGTTCTGGAGTTATCCAAGCACATTTCAGATGTCACAGTAAAGTCAAAGTGAAGCAGGAAGAGAAGTTGCAATAACAGTAATAATTCAGTACCTGTAGGGACAAGCTGATGTGACCTGCAAGGATGCATGCATGATCAGGAAGTGCAGGGCCCCCAGCTAGCACCTGTCTGCCACTAAGTCAGTCCATCTGCACCAAAACAACTCTGATGTCCTGCAGGTTAATAATAATAATACTGCAAACACCTGGATTGCTTTCGCTACTACTCAGCTACGTGCTACTCAGTTCTACCAGTCACACCCTTTAGTCATCTCTCCCCTTCCAAGGCAGCTTTCCTCACTTTCCATCCAGAAAGGCTGAACAAGTCACTCCTGATTTTCCAGAAAGTAATTTAGGTGAAGTGGTTACTGTCTTGTTCTGGAGCTACATCGACAACCCCATCAAGGAAACTGCTCCAAACAGACATTTCAGAACTTTATGTCCAAGATCAGGTAACACCACACTGCAGGCCATTTGGCACGACCAGCATTTGTCATTAACACCTTCCCATGGGATTTCATAAAAATCAAATATAACCTACAGCTTGGGATCCCAGCTGCTGATAGGAAACCCGTATCCAGTCTTGATTAGCCAGTGACTTAACAGCTTGGGTTTTAGTACAATTATACAAAGATCAATTGCAACAGTGCCCATTAGGCACACAAATACCATCTAGTGCATTAGGACATTCATAAGAAAATAAAATAGTAATGGATAGCTGGCAGAATTCTTGTATCATGCACTGTTCAGAGTGAAAGATACAGGCTGAACATTTTAAGTTCACTGTGAATGTAATGGAAGGATTGTGAGCTGAAGTGCCACTTCAGTCCACCGAATGCTTTGAAACAGAAAAAACCCCATGACATATGGCACTTTGGATTACAAACATTGCAACTGAAAGCACAAAACCATTACACCACCAGTACACTTGAGGGAGAGAACAGTTTATCATCACGATGCTTCTCTTCAGCAAGAATCTAACACTATATAGGCTCAGTCTAACTGAAGGACCAGCTTCTCTTTGGAAGATATCAAGGGTCCTCTTGAAGTGTCAGGCTGTAAATAAGAGTTAATGGCAAAAATCCCCAATAAAAACACATTCTGCCTTCTTAAGAGACCTGCATGGTTAGAGTAATTTTGCAGTGTTTACTTCAAGGGACCACAAAGCCTCTACAATGATTTCCCTAAATATTTGGGGAACTTGTTTCAAGTTCCTGCAGGTCAGTATCCTCCTGATAAGGAAAGCACTCTGTCATTTCTTTACCAGCCTAGGACACAACTCATTGCTCCAAGATGGTATGTCCCTCCAAAAAAACATCACATAAAGGCACATTGGCTAGGTGTGAAGTATCATTATTTACTCAGCTGAAGATCATGACTCACTATTAACAATCACCTTCTCCAGTGGTAATAGAAGAATGAATTCCTCGCTTTAAGTTCAAGCTCTTAAAAAAGTTTTTTGAAGGGGATGTGAGAACAGCACACACACAAGATGACAAACTCCTATGTTTAAAAAGGGCTAATTATAAAACTTGAACTAGAAAGTATGTTTTCAACGTACATAGAGAGGATATGAAAGCCAACCACTATGGCTTCCAAGACACTCCTCATTTCTCCAAAGGAATGTGGAGTATCCCGCTCCTATCTTGCACTACAGCATAACAAAACATGACTGAGAGGAGTGAATGTTTTACCATATTTTTTCCTGAAGCTCCCAAGAAGTCCAGCATGCTCTAGTCCTCGATTTTAAGGAAATACGTTGCC
Source organism: Hylia prasina (assembly GCA_013397195.1). NCBI lineage: Eukaryota > Metazoa > Chordata > Aves > Passeriformes > Sylviidae > Hylia > Hylia prasina. The sequence goes on along the minus strand of VYXD01014413.1, from coordinate 750,186 downwards.
TTACTACTGGCACATGAATAAACAGCAGCTCTCACTCGGCACAGACCATTACTTGCAAGATAGCTGTCACCTAGCGCAAGTTACACCCCAAGCAAAGCGAGCCAGACACCGAGGACATCTGCAAGCCTCTGCCGAGCATGTGACTGCGTGGCCACTCACATGCACTGGGCATTGCATAACCAGGGCACGCCACGGGAACGCGGCATCCCGGGGGCTGCCGCTGCCGGGTGCGACCGCAGTGGACGGGGTCTGGGCAGAGCTGAAGTTCGCGGGTGCTCTCCGGCGGCCCTGCTGTGCCCCCGGCTGTCAGCCCCGTCCCGACGGTGACCAGGGGCACGGCAGAAGAGGGGGCGAGCCCCATCGGGGACGAGGAGGGGACACCCCGGTACCTCGCTTCAGCTTCGCACCGTCCCGCGCCCCGGGGCCTAACCCGGGACACCGCCGCCTTAGCCAGCCCCGCCGCCTGGGACACTCCCGGCCGCGGGATGCGCGGGGGACACCGCGGCTCCCCCCGCCCCAGGAAACACCCGCGGGATCCCGCTGCCCACCCGCCGCTCCCTCTCCTCCCCACGATGCCGGGAGGCCCGGCATTCCCCACGGACTCACCCGCACGGGTGACAGAAGCAGGAGGAGGACGAGGAAGCCGAGGCCGCCTTGCCCGGGGCTGCCTGGAGGGGTCCCCATGGCGGCGCGGGCTGGAGCGCAGATGACCGGCAGGCGCTGTGGGCAGCAGCACCGAGCGGCGGCGAATGGAAAAAGGAGGAGGGCGGTGAGGCAGCCGCGCCAGCGCAGTCTGGAAAAGCCGCTGTGGCCTGCCCGGGCGGAGCCGCCAGCCCCTTCGAGGAGAGGCCGAGGGCCGCCCCAGCGCCGCCGCCAATTGCGACCGCCGGCCCGCCCCCGGCACCGCCTCACCCGCACGGCCGAAACAGGAATACCCTCCTCGGTACCACCTCATCTCTGCCCAGAACACCGCCCCCGGCACCGCCTCCCCAGCGGGGCCT
>VYXD01014413.1:718072-748938 GCA_013397195.1 Hylia prasina | reverse complement strand
CCCCCCCCCGCCGCTCCCTCTCCTCCCCACGATGCCGGGAGGCCCGGCATTCCCCACGGACTCACCCGCACGGGTGACAGAAGCAGGAGGAGGACGAGGAAGCCGAGGCCGCCTTGCCCGGGGCTGCCTGGAGGGGTCCCCATGGCGGCGCGGGCTGGAGCGCAGATGNCACGGGAGGGGGGGATGCTGTGAGGGGCCCCGGCGGGAAGCTCGTCCCGCGGTGGGAGCAGAGCCGTGCCCCTCCGGGAGGGACCATCCCGCCCAAGCTGCACCGGCAGCCGGGCAGCGGCATCGTCCGGGCGCGGGGAGCGTTAATCGCGTAGTTTGTAAATATGAAAAGTCGATTTAAAAACCTTTGAATTTGGCAAAAGCGCCTTAATTTGGCTTCAAAGTCAGTGATTCGTGATTTCTAAGGACTGGTCTGGCAGCCCCGCCTGCCGTGCAGCTGCAATGATCGGGAGGCCCGGGCTGCCCGGCCGAGGGCTGCTGCCCTGGGGCTGTGCCCGCTGCCCGGTCCGCGCCCGACGCGCTGACACCCGGTGGCCTGAGCGCTGTCGCAATAGGCAGTTCTGGGAGTGCTGGCTGCGCTCTGCCAAAGCTGTCTGCGTGTCTGGGCTCTGTTAGCTTGGGCTCTGGTTGTTTGGACTCTGGGATCAGTTTGGGACTTGGCTGGGAGGAGGCACAGTAAAAGCAGGGCGTGAGGCATTCCCGTGCATGCTGTCACTGATTTCCCCACCTCTTTATTGCCTTTCCCGACACTTAATTGCCTTCCCAGACAGGTAACTGGCGTTGCTCTGCTGGAATAACACATGTAATTTAGCTGATATTGCCATCTGCTGACGGAAACGCAGACTAGTCTGGGTGTCAGAGCCTCGCGGGCTGCCGTGCTGGCCGGCAGCCTCCTGGGGGTCACGTAATCCGACTTTCCGCTGAGAGTAGAACCCGGTTAGAGCAGGTGGCTCAGGGAATTGTCCGGCTATGAATAGCTTCAGAGATGGAGATTTCACGGCTTCTTTGGACAAACTCTTCCACTGACCGACCACACTTGGAGTAAAATGTTTTTCCTGTATCTAAAGAGATTTTCCCAAGTTCTATCTGGAGGCTGTTGCCTCTTACGCCGTCATGGTGCCTGACTTAGAAGAGTGTGACGACTCCTTCTCCACATCCTCCCGTTTGGTAGCTGCAGTGATTAGTTAGATGTCCCTAGAGACAGCTTTCTTCTTGGGGCCGAGCAAACACAGCCCACAGCTCCAGCAGCCTCCGCTGTTCGCGTGGCAGTAAAATAGATTTTGCTACAGTATGTCAGTATCTTTTTGTTTCTTTGTTTCTTTTGTGTGTGTGTGTGTTGTTCGGGTTTTGGGTTTTTTTCTTGTTTGTTGTGGGGAGCCTAAACATGGATGCAGCGCTCCAGCTGTGGTCTGATATGTCCCAAAGAGAGAACCTTAACCCTTGACCTACTGACCACCCTCTTGCTGATGATGCAGCTTGCTGACTCATGTTCAGCATTTTGCCCAACCACCCTGGTTTTTTCAAACTGTTTTCCATCTAGCCATTGCCCAGCTTGTATTTTTCTGCAGGATTACTCCACCCTAAATGCAGGACTTGGCATTTGGCAAGTGCCAAACAAAGCTAGAGTAGTTAAAGTTATATTGCATTTTAATTTTCATGTCATAAATAATAAATTTATTCAGGACTGTGCAGTGTGATCCTAGAAGCAGGAGAACTAGTTGCCACATTTTCCAGGCACTCACTTAAGCAGAGAATTCAGTGGGCATAGCTTGCATAGCCGCAAGGTAAAAAAAATACAATAACCTTGTTTCAGTGCATGTGAAAAAAAAGTGAAGGATAGCAAAACTGACTGAATGGAAATGGTATTTTCTTTCTGTATAAATTACGTAGTGAATATGTATTTTAAAAATGAGAGCTCAGAGAGAACCAATGTACAGTGTTGTGGAACAAGAAAGACAGAAGCTACTGCAAGGACAACTTTCACCAGAAAATAATTAAGTCCATAACATCACACGTGTCTACCACCTACAGCACAGAGAGAAGGGGTAGTATTTTAATGTTTATCTAACTCTCTTATAAATACTCTAGATGGCTGACTAAATTCACAGTGTTACTCCAGTGCAATCCCTCAAAGTGCTGCCTTTTTGCACTCACAAACTGAAGTGGTGTAGGTATGAAGACCAATTAACAAACACTGAAATCTTGCGTAATGGCAGATGCTGAAACTCAAACAAGTATCTGTTTTTATGTGGCCTCTGTACCCTGGCAGCCATGTGAACAGAGCAGGGTATGCCTTCAGTCCTGCTGCAGCCATTGGTCTTGGTCATGGTTCTGTGCCACATTTGAGGGATGAGGTGCACAGCTATACCTGGCAGCTCATGGGCATTTAAGCACAACTGCATGAGTGTTATCAATGACAAAGCTGGCACCATTGACTGTGTCACCTTAAGGTTATCTCGTTCCTTGTGGGTAGGGAAAAAGTAGCCCTGAATAGTTAACCCAGGTCAACATGCTGACAACAGCTCATCGCCTTGTCTGTGATATACACGGCCCAAAAGAGAACATTCCCATTCCTGCCTGCTCCTTCAGAAGGACATTTATCAAGTCCTGTTTTATAAGGTTCCCTTTTAAACCCAGGATTATGCATAACTCTTATGGACTTGGAAGGTTTATGGGAAACCAGATAAGCAAACTTATTCTGGTTCTCAGCAGCATATACAAAACAAAATTTTCCTGCCTGGAAGAAGAACCTGATTCTAATTCGTTGAACAAGTCCTTTCATTGTCCATTAGGGTCAAATCAGCCCTTTCCCTCACTGGATACCCTGAATGGTGTAAAGCTGCCTGCCGGAAAGCTTATGTGAAATAACTTTTTTGTGTTCTGTGTCTTCAATGGAAAGTCAGGAGTGTTGCCTGCAGAGGTGTAGGCTCTGCTGTGTATCCATCCCTTTATTCAATGCAAAAATGAAACCTATGTTACCACTTCCAGTAGAAGCTAAACACCCAGTGGTAATGACCTTGCAATTTCTAGATGGCAATCTGTCTGTAGAGTTGCTTGTGCCTACCATTGGAAACAGTACGTGACTGTTTACCAGCAAAATCAATTAAAACGTTGATAGCTGTTTATTCTCCATAATTTATAATGAGCCTGTATTATTTCTATTGCAATAACACCCAGAGGCACTTGCAAGGACTGGGAGCTATGGTGAGCAACACCCTGCACAAGCACATGGGAAAGCAGGATGTTCTCCTCGGGGATGTCTTGCAATCTGTGTGCAGACAAGCTGCAACAGGTGAGTGAGAAGTTTCACCCAGTTTCTCATACCTCTGTTTCTTTGTAGACTCACTCAGACAAAACCTCTGTAGCTTGTTCCAAGACAGTTTTTCCAGCTAAACCAGAATAATGCTAGTACTAAGCAAACCTGGTGTTTCCTATTTGGTGTTATAAACTAATCATATTCTTTTGATCAGATCTCATTTGTCTGCCTCCCTGAGCTGTGGAGGCCTGCTTGGGTTTTAATTATACACAACTCAAGGTACCTGCTATTTTGGTCAGATGCTCTTGGCTTCAGATTAACCATGTGGCATCAAATCGGAGTGAGGGGGCTGAGAGCGATGAGTCTGATGCTGCCAGTACTCACTTAAACATGCAAGTAGTGTGTCAGGTGATCTTTAATCAAGTCTGTTTATCATCTTTCATCTTTTTATCTGCCCTAGTATATTTTGTTTCACCAACTTGTGCCAGTGTGTCCTTATTTAACCTTCAACAGTTCTACAGTCACTCCTTAAATCACATCCTTTCTGCATTTCTCATTGAAGTAATTGAAACTTGTTCATTTTTATTACACCCAGGTAAAGTTATTTATTGCATTCTAGCAAAAGCTTGGGATTTGAATCAAGCCAACTCAATGTTTGTTCCAGCTTTGCTACAAACTTGCTGGATGAAGTGGGCAGGTCCCAGCCTAGCCGATGCAAGTTCCTCTTCTATGAAGAGGTGCCAATTGTGTGGCAATATGTGGCCCAAGAGCTCCAAAACCAGATGTCAACCTCTGAGCTGTTGAAGGAGAGCACTGTAGAAGTGCAGCTTATTATTGCAGCAGAGTCTGCAGACACTTTGCACTTATTGCTGTGAGCAAATATGTGCATGCTAGATGCTGTGCATAAGCACTGATATGCTGACAAATTCGAAGTTTGACCTACTAACAGCTGTGTATGGCTTGTATTACCATCAGTTTACTGAGCCCTTATAGCACTGTGCTGCCGTGTGGTGACAATTTGCTGTCCAAGTGGAGAATATGGGCAGAACAGTCACAGTGGAGTGCCTAAGGGCACTACCAAAATCTGATTTTTCAGGAAGAACAGGAGATGGGTTTCTGAACTACAGTTCACCTGAGGAACAGACTGATTTTGATTCAAAGACATTTTGTCAGTTTTATATCTGTTTGTCCCAGTGAGCAGGGTCTGATGCAGTAGCATGGCCAAGGCACTACCTGCAGAAACTGTTCTTGGAGTCTTCAGAAAGCGGAATTATTCTTCTGCCTCTTACGCAATATATTCCAGGCAAGCAGATAATGAGGTTGTGTATCACTTTTCCAAGGGGATTATGAGAGCCTATATCCATATACTGGGTGTATGCATACATGTGCATGTATATACCACACAAGTACATATCTGTGCAATCCATATAAAATCGCAGACTGTTTCAGGTCTGCCCTGTAGGTTAGGGTCATGCTCCATCTGTGCATCTAAGCCGTTTGCCATAGCAAAAAGTTGTGTCGTGTGTTCCTTCCTCATTTAGCTATGTTCCCCAACAGCACATTCCCCAAAGCTATGTTCCCCAACAGCAGATCACTCTGCTGATCCTTGTTCCCTTGCAAGGTACAGCACTATGCAGTTCTGATGCCAGTTTTGAACCAACTGACTTGACATTAAAAGCAGGACATTAAAGCGTTAGTCCAGTTAAAATGCCTTCTTAACATTGTGAGAGAAAATGGATCATCTAGAAACAACTTAGGTATATGTGCTGGTTTTACATTGATTGAAGAAAGCTGTGGCAAAAACCAATTAATGACTGGCTTTGAATGTTGACAACCTGATTAAGCAATTAAATATGGGATTCGCCTCTGGACTACACAGGTTAAAAATCAGAAGGATTCTGGGAAAGGCTCTCTGGTAAGAGGTAACAGGGTAACAAGAAGGCCAGGCCTCCTCCCTGAGGAGCCCATTGGGCTCTGGGTTGGGTCCAGGCCTGATGACAGCTGGGCAAGGGGAGGGGAGGAGAGAGAGAGCCCTGTCCCAGCCAGATGGGGCCCAGTGGCTGCTAACATTCAGCCACTATGCCACCCTCCTCCACACGGCCCTGAGAGGCCTAACCAGGCTAGACAGCTCCTGCCAGGAGCTAGGCCCCTTCCCTCTCCACAGTGCAGCTTTTCTGAAGAATTCTTCACCACAGACAGCTCTGGCCACTGCTACCGAGTCATCCGACTGGTGCCGGGGGCCCAGCCCTGTGGAGTTGACCTGCAGCTGGAGTTGGTGCGGCTGGGACCCCTGGGATCCTGGTACAGCCTGAATGTATCACCTTCGGCCACTGCACAGAAGAATCATCATGCCCTCTCCAGGCTGTTAACTCTTTCCTTGCACAGATGAAATCTGCAAAACATTAAATCCTCTCTGAGTGAGAGAAAAGACAGAGTGAAAATACCTAGGGAGACAATATGAAGACATCAAAGTCAGTGAAGGAAGAGTTACATCTTAAATGGAAGAGAACCAGAAGATGACTTAGTTTTAGGCTGAAAATATTTTGTAAACCATGGTAATAGGGTGTAATATACTAGAATATCCCTTTAAATCATGGAAATATGCACTGGGGAGATGAGAGTATTCAGATTGCAGATATAAGCAAAGGTATTTGCGATGAACTAAGCAAATACTGAAATAGCTGTAATGTCATGAGAAGCTTGAACAGAGAACGAGAGATAAGATGAAGATCGGCCCCGAGAAAAAGATCTCTATTCCTAGAGATGAAGAAAAACCTTTGCTTTTGAACCATTCATCTTTAAAATAGTACCCCATGAGTCCATGGCCCACATGAAGTGGTGGGAGGCTGTGTATATGGGAGGGACTTCACAAATGCAGATTCCCGGGTGACTGCTGTTGTGAGAGTTAAAAGGCCACAAGAGGACTGTTCTTTCCTGTGGGAAGTTTCCATGGCAGACTAAAAGAGACTTTTCTCTCTAAATGAACTGATGAAAGACTATTTTATAGGTGGTAAACTGACCAAGGGTTCCAAGTTTTTCTCTATATGTTGTCCGTGAGAAGGGAAAGGAAACTTGTGGGGGAGAGGAAGTGTTTTGAAGGTTTAATTTTGATTCTTATTTTTTCTTTCTTGTAGTTTTGTTAATAAACCTGTCTTTATACCCTTTTGAGTTTTGAGCTGGCTTTGCTTCTCTCCTAATCCTATCTCACAGCAGAAAAAGAGTAAATAATTCTAGTAGACACTCAAACCACTACACATAATTTGGGAAACAGAAATTGGTGAATTTGAAACCAATATGTGAAATGGTGTTTCTGCCCAGTTTCAACCTGAAATTGTCACAGTACAAGTCTCAGATTTCATCTTGTCACAGTTGCTAGGCATTTGGTCCTGTTATTGATCCCATGAGTTAGCATCTAAGTCCCAGAAGTGGTGAAGCAAAAAGTGTATTGATTCATATATTTTAAGATCAAAGGGACTATTATGATCACATAATGTTAGTTTCTGTGCATCATATAATTTCATCCAGTAATTCCTGCATCAAACACAAAATGTTTCAGCGGACACACATCTTCCAGAATTGAAAAGTAATTGTTGGGGTTTTTCTAAACTTAAATGATGAAGGAACCATCTCACCAATTTGTTTCTGAAATAATTATCCTCAGTCTTGAAAATCAACGCTTGAAGTTTGAATTTGTCTAGTTTCAGCCTCTTGATAGTGTTTTGATATGCTTTCATGTGCAAAATTGAGGAGGTTTTCACTCCCAGAAATCATCCTTTGTAGTGATTTAGGCAATGAACAAGTCACAGTACTTTCCCTTTATATTCTCTGAATAGAGTGAGATGCTTTATTGAGTTATGGCCAATGGAATTTTTGATGATGAGCTACTCAAAATGTAGCTCATCACAATAGAAAATTGTAGGAATAAGGCAAAAAGCCTGAGAAGTCAAACACAGTCAAAATATGTCAAAATAAGGGCTTCAGCGTAGACTTTTTCCTTTTTATAATGCAATACTCCACTGCACACCATAATGAGCATGTCAACAGGGTGTTGACTTCTTTTAGCTGAAATACATCAGATCAGTGTAAGGGCCACTTTTACATCTAGGAATAACAACAGAACCACCAAGACATGTTTTACTAACTAATTAAGAATACTGTCTTATTCCTTTGGTTCCTATGTTACTTTTTATAACCTTCCCTTCAGAGAGATCTGAATCTGACCTAATGGATATTAATGTAAAAGAGAATTTGTCAGTGATGTCTGGATCTTTAAAATAAACCTTGTTATGTTATACTAAATTAAGTTTTCCTGTTCCCAAGCCAGACCATTTTTTTTTTCTTTTTTTTTCCTTTGTGAATGCTATCACATCTGTGAAGACCTGTAAAACAACAACAGTCTAATCAATCAAGTGGAATAGAACAAAGTGGTCTTTGTGTAAATAGGAAAATAATTCTGGTATTGTAAAAAGAGTAGAATACAGAAGAAAGCAAAGAAATATTGAAGAATGCAGAACAAGATTATCTGAGTAGTATATTTTTGTTGAAATGGTATAGAAAAACATATTTTAGTAAAACAATATTCCTGTTGCTTTACTATTAATCTCGCATGCAGTTCCATAAATTTATATATGCTTTATCAAATGCAAAAAAGGTCAGGTCAAAAAAAACCTGGTGGAATTCAGAACAGTATGAAACTCTCATGACATTCCCAGGAGCCAAAAGCAGAGCTGCTGTGAGAAGGCACAACTCCATTTAGTCCCAGGTGTGCAGTACAATATCCTGTTGCTGGGAAAAAGAGCCTTGTGTATTACCTTTTGTAGCTCCTAGCAAACATTATCATTCTAATACCAGTGACTGAAGGTTTCCAGCAAAGGGCTGTATTTTATGTCTATTCAGTGTTCATATCAAATGAAGTACAAATGGGCCTGGGGTTTGTGCTACCTCATTTTCTGTACTACAGTTCTGAAATTTCTGAGACACAAGATTTGGTTAACTTGTGGATTTTCCAATAGTCACTAAGACTGGCTGAAAAAGGAAGTCTGAATTATTCTTGCAATTAACTCTGACTTTGAGGCAGATAATCATCATTGTAAAGTGCATTAAATGTGACCTGCAGCTATGTGATCTCATGCTCTAATCCTCTCAGCTCTTCTAAGCTAAACAAAAGTGGGTGAGTCAATAGTGAGATGGTTTCCTTCTAAGAGAAGAAGAGCATGTGCAAGTCAAGTGGAACAATATTGCTTTTTGTATTGTTACTGAATAGATGTCCCTGCATGCTGCACTGTGGCGATAATCTAAATGAAGAGCTCCATGTATTTTGGAACCTTGGAGGCTCCACTGCTACTATGTCTGTGCTGGGATGTCACTTCTCCCTAGACCCTACAGGCTTTTCCTTGTGCTCATCCCTATCACACAATGGATTGATACTAGAGAAATAAAAGAGAAATGCCCTATATTTTTCGTTGACTCATGCGTGTGGCCTTTTGCTTGATTGCACATCCATTGTATTCACTTGCAGTTAATGGGAAGTCACCAGGCTAATAGCACCTGCATAAATGTAGAGGGGACAGCAGGTTGAGCCTCTGGCTCTGAATGTGCAGAGAAGCAAACCGGAAATCAGCATGCTAGTGGAGCTTATTCTTTTTGAGTGTAAGCTATAGATGATACTTTTGGGAGATATATATGACACTTTAAAGGGTAAAGAAACCCCAAAACCCAACTCAAAAACAAATTTGTTGTGTTATTCTGTCCCAGCTCTATTTCACATCTTTATATTATATCTATCTTCATCCTGTCATCTATGAAATTAATTTAGTGCCTCATAATTTCTAAATCTAAATGTCCAAATTTACACTTTTCTGTTGACATGAACTGATGAAGAGCTGCTGTATTTCACTGGCCTGTGAATGAAATAATTTACTTCCTTGCTTACCTCAGCAATGCATTTTGGAACTTACAAAGATAATAGTGTCTGTAGAGCACTTGGAAAACCTTACACGAAAGGCACCAGAACTATGCAAAGAACAACTGTCAATATTAGTAAATCACTTCAGCCACCAAGGGAAAATGAGCTTCCGTTTTAATACAACAAACAAACCACAGCAGTATTTACTGAACACCATAAAGATAACAACAGCTGCATAAATACTTATAATTATTAAGGTTTCTTTGTGAAAACATTAATTGCATGGTGGTAAACAGTATTGCAACTTTACAGCCCATATACAGGCAGATTAAGCACCTTTGGGTTACAGGGAGCCCAAAACTGAAACCATCCCTCTCTCCAAAGGCTCCAAGATGAAACAACTGCTCCCAAAAAGGCTTCCATGTCAGAAGTCTCATTTTGGTTGAATAGTGTCTTTGCTGAGGCTAGATTCAACTTCAGCCTGAATTGGGCAGAGAAAGACTTCAGTGCCAGTTCTCCATGAAGGATGCCCCCCAGTCAGCCTGTGTGTTGTATCAGCCACCACTAACAAGAGTAAGAAAAGACCAACAAAGCTCTCCCTTCAACCTGCGCTAGCCCCACATTTCAAATGTTGTTCAGAAATAAGGAAAGCCCATTATAGCACAAGATCACTCGAACGCAAAAACCAACCAACCAACCAACCAACCAACCAACCAACCAACCAACAAAAACCAACAAAAACAACCAACCAAACTCAACTAAAAAACCAAAACCCCCCCCCCCCCCAACCCCCCCCGCTAACTGCATCCTCTCAGAAGGTCAGCAGATGCTCTGTATGGGATACAGGGACCCAGGTGTTCTTCACATGTTTCAAGAGATCCCCAGCTGCAGTGACCATTCATAGAGATGGACACAGGACTTGGAAAGTCCTGCTTTAAGTGGTGAGGAGCAGACATGAATCTTTCCAGGGGCAGGCATAGTTGAAGAAGTTCTTTGCTGAGTAACTGCTCCCTTTGGGATGAGACAACTCTCCCAAGAAAATACACCTGGCAGAAAGGAAGGGCCACCTGTAGACACCAGATACCTGAGTTTGTTGTCTCAGCTTCCTTACTTCAGCTGTTGCAGGACCACTGTTGGCTTGCCTTGTCCTCTCTCCTATGCTCTGCTATCAGGAAAAAATAGGAGACCCTCACCAACAATAGATGCTTCAACATTTTTAGGAGGACTGTGTGATTACTACAGACTGTCTGATATTAACAGCATTTATTGCATAGCTACTGAAGACTTTCTAATGATTATTCACCTCCTTTACCAATATGAAAGGGCTTTTCACCTTGAGAGTGTGGTTGTTGTCAGTTGTTGATTTGTAGAAAATTTAGGGTGAAAGTTCAAAATTGAGGCTTGGCTGCCTAGAGTCCCTCTACGGTTCTCCAAAATAGTATGTCCATCTTCAGCCCACTGGAGGCTCCAAAGAAACCTGTCCTTTCCAGTGTTGTTTGTTAAAGAAGTTAGAGTGCAGTCCCTTGTAATGCTGTGCAATTTAAGATCCCAATAAGGCTCTTGAGATTTCCACATGCTCAGTATTTTTTAGTCTTTTGCAGAACTTAACCCTGGATACAGTCATCATCTAAGCATCTTGCATAATTCTTTGGTTCTGTACCAGTTCATCTGCATGTTTCTGTTAGGCACAACATTATTTTAATTTAAAAATACAGCAGCATAAATTACCTACACAAATAAATTTTTCTTATTACATTGTTGGAAAACTTAAAGCTTTCCTATTTAATGCAGAATAGAAATTGAATAGGAATTCCAGCATGCAAGAAAAGGTACACCTGGTTCTGTTCTCCTCACCAGAACACTGACTCCTTACCTAACTTACTCACAAAAAGAATAACTTTATAATTTGATAATTCATATGGCTAATTTGCAATACATAAACTACATTCATTTGTGTTAGCTCACCTACAGATTACCTTTTAAGTCACCAAAGCAAAAGTGCAGCAGTTCAGCTGAATCCTAGGCAGACATTTCTCAAGCAAGAATTATTTTGTGTCCTTACAATCTTCCTTGTCTTCAATTTTAAAGCAATTCTTCAGTAATTTGCCAAGGTTTGAAATCAGGTGAAGTGCCTGGATTTATGTACTGAACTAACTTTTTACCTCAACTCGTGGTAAATCACTCTCTAATGCTTTTGTGGCTAACAGGACATGGCATATACTGTTTATACTGCAGAAATGACTAGGTTTTAATGGGGTGTCTTAGAACAACATGGTTAAAACATAGCTCCTCACAAACCATCAGCAATTTGCACTGCCTTCCCCACACAGGCACCAGTAGCATGTCTAAGTGTCTTAACCACAACAAAGGCCAAAACTGCTGTTCAGACTTCATTTTCCATGTCTGCAATAATTAGTGGGCCTGTTCAGGTATGGCTACATGTAACCCTCTCACCAACTGTTGGAACACCTGTACACCGTGCACTTCTCCCTTAGTTCCTGCCACAGACCTGGGGAATGAGTGCTTTGCATAGTAGCTGTGGGTACTAAACCATAGTGTCACATATCTGGGTGCAGAACATACAAATACCACGTCTGTAGTATCTATGCAGTTTGTTGTGCCTGACAACTGAGTTTTTGATGTACCTGCACCTGTGGAAAAATACCCTTTCAGGCTTGGTTGGTTTGCTTAGCAATCAGTCCTCCTCTACCCACAAAAATGTGCATAAGGTTGGGGAAAGATCCCCATAAGCTGTGTAGGCATCACAAAATCAACTGCTCCGCGGTGTTTCTGTTCCTGGACAGATTGGCAGATCAAGAGGCTGAAGCTGAGAGGACAACCCCTTGCTTTTTGTTTGGTTGGTAGCTTTTGGCATAATTTGTAATACTCTTGATCATTTTTATGGAGCTTCATGTAGCAGCAAAAATGTTACCTCAGCCCTGGGCTGACAGGAGAACCTTTGCTGTTGCGATGGCTCAGGCGGCATCTCACCTCTAGTCTCACGTGGCACTTGGAGGTAGAGAGAAATGGTCACTGTCAGCAAAGGGAGGGCAGGGGTGCCATGGGGCTGCTCCATGACCTACTGAATCCAAACAGCTGCAAGGTCCGGGTATCCTTCTGGCACAAGGCCCGAGTGCTCCCTACCCACACTGTTACAGGTGTGGCCATGACAGCGTGGGGATGTGTGTCTGAAGCAGCAAGGGTGCTTGCCTGTGCCAGGCTGTATGGGGAGCAAACATCAGTGCTGGGTTTGGTGGGATCCTGGAGGACAGGCAGGGCTGCTGTGCAAATACAGCTCCTGGGCCACCCCCTGCTCTGGTCCTTGTCCAACGTTCAGCAATGCCGGGCAGAGGTCCCAGCCGTGACAACCCTGTGGCAAGGGCCTGGTGCATTCAGGGAGCGTGTACTGGACAGGCTAATCAGTTCTGCAAACTGTTCCAACCTAGGATTTCTGTCTGGTACTTGTGGTCAGGTCACATCTCTGTCAAACTGCATCTGTCATAGGGCTGCATTAGCTTTTCCTTTGCTTTTCCTTTGCACGGAGGAGTCTGAGGATGCGTTCATTTTTTGTTAGTTCTGCTGGCAATTCATTTGCCTGGAACAAAAAACCCTTGAGGTTAGCAGAAATGAATGAGTATTTCCCAATCATGGTTGAAAGCATTACACGCTACAGAAGATCATACTGGTCATTATAATGACAGGGTTTTTTTCTAGTGTTGTCTCCACCACTAAGGTACCTTAGGAAACCATCTTTCAGTGTTCAAGTCTCACTTAAGTCTTCAAAACAATCCCAGAATGGAATTTGAATGACACCTTATTTGGTGCTGACGGTTGAGGCTAAATGTCCTTGGGCTGCCTATGCTTCTGCCACAGAAGTAAAGGAGAGCATAGCTGCTGATTTTTTGGGGGCGATAAGGCAGGTCCTTATGTACTGATGTACATAAAATGCCAAGGGATGACTTAAATTGCTGTGAAATAGTATTTTGCTGTAAGGTTGGTAATAGAACATGAGTTTGGTATTGGCTTTTTTTTATTGAATATAATTTTGGTAATACAAAGTATTTATGATTAAGCTGCTTCTGAAAATCACTAATTCTGTCCTGCAGGTATACTCTGTCGTGCCAAATGGCATGTCATTTACAAAAATTAAAAAAAAAAAAAAAATCCTTAAGACAGGTTTCAGCCACACACTTTCTTCTACTGCACACTCTGCTGCTGCAGATCATTATCAGTAGCAGAAAAATCTTGTACATTTTCAGGTTATAGTATAAACCCAAAATGTCTATTAACAGACACTACTGTGTGAGTGGCATTAACTGTGCTGCCATCAAGTGGAATAATGCAGAAATTAACAGGCACAGATTTTATATTAAATGACCAAAATATTTACAAGATATGTGCTGGATTATTTGTTTTACAAACTTTCACTCACCCAGACATATACCAGAAGCCAGTGCCAGACCATTCCTTTAAAGCTTAACAAACCCGTATCAAACCCTATCAAAAAATAGCTCAGAAACATGTCATGTCAGAAGAAGACATATCCATAGAAATTATCAAACATGTGATGTTGAAACACTTCATGGGATAAAGTGTGGTGAGTTTTCTGTAGAAAAATTGCTGTTATCAAAAGAATGCAAAACTAATTCAAAAAACTAACAGGTCTACGTAAGATAAGGAAAAGATGCGTGTAATTTGGGTTTGGGTTTTGGGGAGTTTTTTGTTTGTTTGTTTGTTTTTGGCTTTTGTTTGGTGTTTTTTTTTTGTTTTTTGTTTTTTTTTGTGTGTTAGGAATGCCCTGAATTCTACACAGAAACATGGACTGTCCTCACTTGATGGCACACACAGCTCTACCACTGAGCACTTCTTGCCTGGGAAGATGGAGTGCCAGGACCTACCTTGTTCCTCAGGCATGGATCTGCTCCTGCCTCAAGGAGCAGTGCCACTGTCCTCACATTGCCACTCAGGACGGCTGCATGGAGAGCAGAGGTCCCATTCTAGGAAATGCCAGTGGAGGTGTTTGTACCATGCATGGGAAGAAAAGCAAAGGCAGTGAAACACAAAGAACAGACCTATGAGTGAGACAGAAGTAATATGTGAGAGATTAGGTCACCAATGGCATAGGGTCTGATTTAGGTTGCTGGCAGCCTAGAGTGATGTGAAGGAGGTGATTTTAAATGCTTTAATCAAAATGAGAGTCAAGTTCACTTTACCACAGCAGTATTTCCTTTTAATGATCACCCTTGTCAATAGATCAGAGGTGACATGAACACAGCACTTGTTTCTGCCTGGCAAAACCAGTCATTAACAAGTGAAACAGAAGCACAAGCAGTAATGAAAGCCATCTGTGTATTTTATCTTCTCTCTCTGATGATTAACGGCCTCAGTGTCAGGCAGCTGGTTGGTGGGGGTTTTTATGGCTGGCCTTTTGTCTGTGGTTGCAAACTGACAGTTCAGATATGTGTGGAAGCTATTTCATACTCAAAATTAATAACGAAGTTGATGCCACCTACATTTTCAAGTACATTATGTTTGCCAATCATTTGCATGCACAGAGGCTACCAAAGTATGTGATTTATGGACACATAAAATTAGGTTGGCCATTAAAAAGCAGCTTCCAAATAGCTGTTATTTTTTAAGTCACTTTATGAATTCAGAGGAAAACAAAATCAAATAGATAATCTGATCACAGCACACCTTTTAGGGCACTATTTTGCTGACTAAATGCAATAGAAGGCTGAGTATAATGTTAAATCTGTACACTCAAGAGTAATCTACTTACAGTAGAAATAAAATCAAGTGACAAAAAGCAGAATTTCTTCTATGACACAATGTGCTTCCTCATTCCAAGAATTAAATTCACAGTTTCGTTTAAAAAGATTTGTGAGTGGCATTAAGGCTAAAAAAGATATTTTCATTTTTGTCTTGACTTTTTTTGGCTCACATTTTTGGTTCAAACTCCTACCATCTTCCACAAGAGTAGTCATAAATGCCAGGTCTTTCATCAGACCCTCTGTCTTCTTTTGTTCTCCCTAAAAAATCTCTGTGTTTCACTACTAACCTTCAGCAGCCCAAGCGTGGGAGAGAATTTCAGCAACTCTTCTATGACATTGTTGTAGCCTTTAATGGCAGCCTTCAGTAAAGCAGTTGTACCATCCTTTAAAAAAAGAGGAATGTCATAAATGCCTTTCCTGCATTCCCCTTGCAGGCGAAGCTGGAGGGGAAGAAAAAGCTGTAGGGAAATGCCATCTCTCCCCACACGAGAGGAGAGTCTCCTCTGCTTATCACCTTTGAGGGGGCACCTCCACATCATGTGTTGCTCGTTGTAGGGTACCTGGAGGGTTGTTCCTCTGGAGGGTAAAAACTTCAGGATAAGATGAACCAGTGATACCATATACCATCTTTGTATCTCAACCATATGGACATTTCCATTCCCTTATTCCAGAAGGTCCCTCCAGGAAGCAGTCTCAGACACAACGGGAAATAGGAAACCTGTAGTGGGACTTTGCATCCTGACAAGCAGGATGGACTCAGGAGGCAGCAAGCCTCCATCCAGGCCGACTTACAGCCCTCCAAAAGAGGCACTAAGCTGCAGACAGAGCTCAGGGAGAAGTGCTACTCACATCCCGTGCGGCGTCTCGCTCAGCTCCCCGGAGCAGCATCACTCGCACCACTTCGCTGTGACCCATCTGCGAGGCAATCCACAAGGGAGCTGTCCCATCCTGCAAACAAAATATCACTGCTGATGGCTTCATGTCAGTAAAATATCAGTGCCCTCTGATATTTTACTGCCCAAGCCAACTGGGATTGATGTACTTTAATTACTTGGTCAAATCCTACAGGGAGACAAATGCAAAACTCTGTCCAAACCCTTGTGGTAGCTTGGTGTATCAAGATAGAACTGCTTCAGTTTGTGGAGTAGAGCCCCCTCTACTGCCTTCTTTAGCACAGTTTGCCAGAAATATTCATTGTGAAATTAAAGCCCAGTAAAGCACCAGTCATGCCTAAAATACACAGGGAAGTTTGAAACATAAGGGCTACAGGTATCCTTTGATCTCTAGCTGATTAGATGGGATGGAGGACACAGACAAACCTCAGCATGCACAGGCAGATTCTGCAGCTGCCTGCACACAGGGAGTGAAAGTTGTTTACAGAAGCTAGGGAGCAATACAATGTGATAACTAACTTCCAATATTAAATTACATTATACACCCTTAGGGAATCTGGTAAAAACATCCTGCCTTACAGTGAAAGTATTTCATAAATTTTATTCTGAAAACTCCACAAAAAACATGGCAATTATCAAGATATCTAACATGAAACAATCTTCTTGGGAAAAGTTGTCCTATGCAATCATTATTTGAGCACAAGACCTCAGAAAATAAAATGCACATTCAGAGTAAGCTAAACTTTGTGATGGATTTCCCTCCCAAAGGCAAAAATGAGTTGAAACACCAGAAGTATTTTTCATTGCAAGTAGAATTTAGTTTTGTGTTTTTTCCTCTTTCTGATTCTAAATGGTCTGATTCTCCAGACTGCAGGAGGACTCCAGCAGTTACATGGTGCCAAACTGATTCTCATGAGGCTTTAAAAAAGGCTGTGCCTGTATGGACTTTAACACTGAAATGAGGCCCCTCAAAGCAGGGTGCCTGCTTCTGCCTTTAGGGCTTGCCAGTTCCCCTCACCACCCTGAAGACTTGGTTTGAAAGAGGAAGACAAACTAAACTGAGACTTCAAAAACAGCCTTAATGAGAAGTTTCAGGAAAAATCAACTTTTTACATTAAATAAGATATTGCCACCTTGATCAAAAAAATAGTCTCTCTTCCCAGTGCCAGCTGGAACTTCCTATGGCTTGCCATGCAACCCAGAAAACCACTGTTGAATCAGTTCTCTGCTTTCCAAGGACTAGTGAATTAATCCTTTCAAAGAAACAGAAAAGTTATTTCTTCCTTTGATATAATAATCTAGGCTTCCCTTTTTCTGATTCTGAGAAGGAACAAATGCACATCCTGAGATTTTCAGTATTCTCAAATGGTGAGGAACATGATCTTTGCCCACCC
Organism: Hylia prasina; assembly: GCA_013397195.1. Lineage (NCBI taxonomy): Eukaryota > Metazoa > Chordata > Aves > Passeriformes > Sylviidae > Hylia > Hylia prasina. The sequence goes on along the minus strand of VYXD01014413.1, from coordinate 731,707 downwards.
TTGTATAATTTCTCTATAAATTAACTCATGGAAATTAGTGACTGAACTCAATCTGGTATATATCCTCTTAATATGAGTGTTCTTTGTGATTCAAAAGTAACAAAGGCTGTCTTGTATACAGAGTATGTGATGTTAGTTTGATGGCAAAAACTGTCCCTCTCCAATTGATTTATTTGAGTGTTTTCCCCACCAGCAAGCTAACCTTTCATATTTTTCTAATCTCCCCCCACCAGAGGGCTCTACAAAATAGCAATAGATGCATTGAAAAAGCCTGTAAAACTCGGAAAATATCTGAGAGTAGCCTACCCAATTTAATCTGTGTGAAGAGCTAATGCTGTGGAAATCCACATTTGTATTTACACGGGCAATGAAAACAAAAGCCCAGCATAGGAAACAAAGCAGCTTTTGTTTGCTTACAATGAAGTTTGTAGGAACAACCTCTATTTTCAGGTATAAATGAAAAGGAGCAAAAGGAAATGCAAATGTTAGGTAATATCACTGCTGTCAGACATTATCCTCAGCACCTCAGCTAAAGGATAGAGACAAAAGTACATATTGAGGAAGAGTGGTTGTATTGAAGGACTTAGCCTGAAGAGAAGAAAGATAGTGAAGATAATGATGGGCTCACATTGACTATGGTCAGCTTCTTTCTCTTAAGCAAACAGCATTTAGCACTCAGGTTTATGCAAATATCGATAATATTTATATGGAATTGATGAGATTTCTGCCCATTTTCATGTTGGTGAATGACTCAAAGCAGACGCTACATTTTACTAAGAGGTCACATGAGAATTCATGTGTAAAGCCCTAGATATTAGGGCTTGGAGACGAGTCACGAAGAAAGTGAGAACAGAGAAAGATGCAGTTCAAAAGCTACTCTCCTTTCCTTGTCCCTCTGCACACCCAGCAGACAGCAGATCACTATATTCCTAGAATAATTTTAAATACCCTATATGCTTGTAAGGTGTTCTTTTTTCCACATTTGGTTGCAAGCTAGTATATATGGACAACACCTTATTATATCCAGCAGCCAAAAGTTCCAAATATACTCTGACTAGGATTATTAATGCCCTTTCTCTTACCCATTAACTAATGACTTCATCTTGCAACATTGATTCTCAGCTTTTGCTTATGGCTTGAAGTTTCAGAAAAGGCCAGATTGAGTTGGGAGGTGAAAGACTCCTCCAATTTCCAGTAGGTATTTCCAGAGGCAGACAATCCCTACTGTCAGACTACTCAGTGTCATCTCTTCCACTGCTCTGCCCATTAGTCCTCTTGCACTACTACACCTAATTTTCCAATGCCAAATTGCTTGCTTGCTGAAGTGCACCCTATATAAATCTTCTGGCTTACATGTATGTGTAATTGCATATCATGTAGTAAGAAAAAAGTCATTAATTTTCAGATTATTTTGAACCTGCTTAGCCAGCCAGAATAAAGCCTGTTGGGACACAGACTGCCAAAACAGCATTGGCAAAGAATCTTACAGCTTTGTTTTGTAAGTTGAAGAAGCATAGAAACATCTCCTGTAGCAGGCTTCAGACATTGCCCCCAGCTCTGTCTAGACAAAAAGATGACAAAAGAATTCCTGTCCAGCTCCTCAATATTGGCAAGAGCAGAAGGCAACCACAACCCGAGAGAAAGGACATTGCCAGGGAAGAAACTTTCCAGGAAGTTTCACTATTTGGTCTTGTGAGAGCTGAGCTGAAGGGCTTGCACATGAACAGTGAGCACCATCCAAAATGCTCTGTGGTGTCAGAAATATCCCCATGGGACGGGAGGTGGGACACCAGAGTGAGGGGGAACTGGTACCCACTACAGCAACAGGAGGAGATGTAGAAGGCAAACCATGTGTGCAGGTCCATGGATTAAGCCACCAAATTCCCAAGGTAGAGAGGAAAGCTTGGACACCACAAGAAAGGAGAAGATGAACTCACACCTGGCACTCTGCAGCCCTGTACTTGAAGTTAACGTTGCCTTGAAAAGTTTTCTATCACAGTGAGAGCAATGTAGCTTGTAAATGAGAGTGAGAGTTGTCTGGCATCGAAACTGCCCCTTCTGGAGCTACATTCCTCATGACCAACACACCACCTTCTAACAAAGTACAAATCCATTTGTTAGTAAGAAAGAGACTGAAGTCCATCCAACCATTACTTGACTAATTAAACACTAAAAATGTTCCATTTGTTAAGGAAATGTTTCAGATTACAGTGGGCCCAAATACAAATGCCATGCACTTATCCAGGCATAATCTTAGCAGGGATCGGAGGTACCCTCAAGCAAAGAAGGTCTGTCCTGCTGGAGATGAAACAGAGGAGCCAGGAGGGACATTCACACAGAGAAAAGTCTTTACCTCAACTAAGATTTAAAAATGCCTCGTGAAACATTGGGTTGTAGAAATTGGATTAGAGAGCTAAAAAAATAGTGTCAGAAAGAATTAGCTGCATTATAATTACAGATAGCAGAATGCAGTTTTGATGGCAACAGGGTTCAGCCAGATCTAAAGCTCTCCAACCCTATTTTGACTTACTTAAAAGGCATTAATGCATACCTTGGTCTCTCCTTCTACACTGAAACTTTAGACTTAATTAACATCTTTTAACATTTCTTAAGCTTTTTCTAGGGAGACAGTGTGGAGGCAACTTAGGAGCAGCTAAGGCATCAATGCAGGGGGTAGCTGCCAGCACAGCTCTGGTGCTCAGAGGTGGGGCTAGGGGCAGCAGGAAAAGTGTTTCAGTTAAGGCACTTAAATACTAATCCTCTTTCCTCACACTACAGCTAGGAGTGTCCACAGACCTACACATGCAGCAGAAGCATATAGACCAGTGTCTGTTGCCAGGCTATGATTTGTCAGGCTGTTGGTGCAGATGAAAGGAAATACTGAAAATACCTGGCAGAGCTTGTCTCATGCCACGTTGCCCACTGTTACTAGAATTTTTGCACTCATTTGCTTTTGCCTGCTGCTTTTCCACTTGCTGCAGTCAGTGATCACAGCCACCTGGCTGACATGCATGACTAATTACAAGGACAAGACCTTATCCCATCAATTTCAAATGTGCAGTGAAGACCCAGGATAGCTACCTTGCCTGCGGGGTTTCAGCAGACCACAGGCGAGGGTCTCTCAAAGCAGGTAGAGAAACCAGACATTTCTATGTGCTGGGTGTAAAGCTGGCTGTGCAACTCCACCTCTAACTGTTTAGGCACTGATTTTAGAGTCAAGAAACAGCTAAACAATTAAGAAACTCTTTTATTTGGAAAGCATGAGAGCTTTCATGCATGTCTCTGTACCTATCCCATAGTTAGTTTAAAACCTAGAAAGCATCTTGCACCCTTACCTAACTCCAGCATCCAGTGATACACTGTGGACCCAGCCCCTAAGCCCCTAGCAGGGGTCTCTGAACCAGCCACAAATCTAGCTCACACTTTCCATTTAATGATCAAACAGCAGCTCTGCTGCTTGCAGAGGAGCTAATTTCCTGCTTACAGCTGCTACTGGTTGTACGTGTTTGCAATATCAAGTCTTCTAGACTGACTAGCTGGAAATATGGAAAAAAGATTTCCATATGTATCAAGAACTTCCAGAGACAAAGGCAATACTCATGCTTGAATTTCAGAGTGCACAGGAATGACACAAAGTAAAACAAACAAACAAAAGTAAAACTAAAAAATAAAAAAAATTGTCAAAGATAAACCTTGACACCAAAGCCACATCTGAAGGTCTGGAGATTTCAAAAAAAAAAAAAAAATTTAGTACTGCTTCCTCCTAGAACTTGAGATTTTCAAAAGCTTTTCAAACAATTTTCAAAAGAAGTCATGGATATTGTACGCTCAAAAGTAATACAACACAAACAGATCTGTAGTTGCAAGAGGTAGTGCACGACCTTTACATCAACACTTCATACAACTGGAGGGTTTTATTTTGATTCAGTTTGGTGCCTGACCCAAACATGCATGTGGTTCAAACCTGTTTAAAGGAGCAGTCAGTGGTTTTATCTGTCAAAGAATCATAGAATCATTTAATCATTTAGGCTGGAAAAGACCTCTGAGTCCAGCTGTTAACTCAGCACTGCCAAGTCCACCACTAAAGCATGTGCCCAAGTGCCACATCTAGAGTGTCTTTTAAAAACCTCCAGGGAAGGTGGCTCACAGGGTGTAATGTGTAGATCTAGAGCAGAGCAGTCAGTTTCAATTATCTCAGAAATGTTTGAGGTATTGACTTCAAAATCATGTTACCAATCTCAGCTAAAACACAGAATGTTGTCACAGCCATGAATTGCCTTCCTATGAAACACGTCCACAGGAACCCAATGCCTGGACAAAATTCCAGTGTTAATTTTCATAACTATAAAATAAGAACTCAGCTCTGCCCTGAAATGTTGATCATACCTGTCGTGGCTGGTTAACCTTTGCTCCTGAAGAAAGCAGTAATCGTATGACATCCAGATATCCTCCTTGTGCCGCCAGGAAAATTGCAGAAGCTCCATCCTAAGTACAAACACATCTGTCTTACACTGCGTTGAAGTGATGCCATTTTTCCACACAGAAACTAGTCAAACAGAATTAAGGTCTCAGTCTTTAGTCATTATGCTTTGTAACAGCAGATATACAGCCATGCTCAATAAATAAGTACCAAAATGCAAAGTCTAGTTCATAATAAACTGTGGCAACATTTTCATTCAGTATGCACAAATACTGGCTGCCATCATATATCAAATCCAGCATTAAATCCTGTGTCTGGAGTACTAAGAGTCTAGTTCATTGAGGTATTGAGCTATATAACTAGAAACTAACACCAGTAAAGCAATATAGGTTCATTTAGCTTTTATATGTTCATGCAGAAGTGTTCTGCTACATGGATACATGGTGGAAATATGTCAGGTACTTTGCAAGACTGCAAACCCCAATGCTGAAGTCTGCCTTTGAGGCTGAAGGAGTGAGGCCTGTGCCATGCTACTGTGCCACCTCAGGAACCACCATGCTTCTGCTCTGGCACATCTTGTAGATGAGACAGAAGTCTCTTGAAGAAGAGACTTCACCTGTAATATAGTAATCTAAAAGTATTTCATAGCCATATCAGAAACCAGAATTTTCCTGCAAAAAGCTTGTGAAAGGATAAATTGTGAACAAACACAGGGTTTTGTTTTGATTTGACATCTTTCATGTGCAGATGTTCTCAGAATTTTGCTTCAGAGAAACCTCTTCCATAGGGAAAAAAAAAATGAAAGTCATATTTCATTAAGTTTTTGATAGAAAATTTTCAAACAGCATCCATCTAACCAACTATACATAGAAATCTGTATTGAGGGTGGGACAGGTGTTTACCCATCCTACATCCACAGCACTAAGCACAGGATGTGTTAGGACAAGTTTTCCCAGGAGGCGAGAATCTTTTAGTTTAAACAGAGACAGGAATTAACCCCTTACTGCATCTCAGATGTGCAAGTACACCTCTCATGCCAACTCAGGCAGGTGCTTATCATAAAATACAGGGCATTTTAGTGAAAGCCTGCTGTTGACCTTGTTGGCAAATCACTGTGTTGGGACTAAATGCTGTTGTCTGCAAAGAGAGTATGCTCAGCTACTCCTCTAACTGAAAAACTTAGCACAGACTTGGTGAAGCATGAGCTGAATATAGTGCCCCAGGGACTGAATTTAGGATGTTTGACATTGATTTCAAGACAAATGTCCTGGTAAACAAAAGAGGTGTGTGCTGGAACTATTAATGCCTGTCCCTGGGCCCTCTGATGGGCTGTTTTCTCTGTTTGCTGTGTGTATATGAAAAAACCTGGCAGTACCAGAGCTTTTGCAGGCTTCTTCCAGAGATAGAGAACACTTCAATCCAGAAAGTAAACAAGGTTGTGTAATATTAAAAAAGCTCTTTATTGTAGGATCAATCAACATGGAGAACCTTGTGTTCACTGACACCTATTTTATTTGAACTGATGCTGTAACGAGAATGCTGTTTTGAGGCTATAATGTGTTTCTGCAAGAAATACTACTTAGTTAGGGTATTCTTTTGTCTCTTGTTCTCTTGACCCCTCACATGAGTCAGTTTTAGATTAAAACATTGATCTTGATGATCTTGGGAGGAGTATCGAAATGTATGCTCAAAATCCCTCTCCTCTGGCTGCCAGTGAAACTGTCATGCAGGTACCATGACAAATGCAGCTTAGCCCACAAAAAGAGCTAGACAACAATTTTTTTAAAGAGATTGTATTCTTATTTTATTGCACAACTGTTTCTGACTAGCTTTGCTCAATGTCTGTGAGCAATAAAAGTACATTTTAAAATCCAGTTGCAAATATTGCTCATTTCTAGGAGAGACAACAAGGAAGTTATTTTATTGCCTTGACCTCTGGGTAAGAGTCTGCAGGTGTGGCAGCATAGCTATTTTTAAACTGAGTGGCGGCCCCTGGGATTACCCTGCAGAGGGATGAATCACTGTCCTCAGATCAGAAAGACAATTCCTATTTGCACAACAGCAAGAGTAGAACAACCTTTTTTATAAATGAGGGGTGAGGCAGCACTGAGGTGGGGATCCCCCTATGACCACTTCTGTAGTCACCAGCTCTCAGCTCCCCGGCAAGGCCAGTAGGAACTGGGAGTGCAACAGCATCCTGCAGATGGATTGAAACAGCTGAAAAAAACTCATATATCTTGGAGAAACAACTTCCTCTTTGTCAGTCTTGAGTGCCCTGGGGTAGGAAAGAGTGGTGGAAGCAGAGGCAAAATCTGCTACTTGTTTCTGTTGAATGCTGAAAAGCTCAACTTATCTGTGTCTCCGTTGGAGTAAATTAAATCCAGAGCTTCATTGGTTCAATCCAACTTTCTGAAAAGTCAACTAAACAACATCAATTCAGCCATTTTAACCTTACTTTGCCCAAAACACTGGCAAACTGGAGATTCACAAATACCAAATAACATAATTTTAACTGATATTTTAAAAAAATGTTTTGAAGTAATTTAAAGATTTTAATTTTTTCTATTCTTTCTGGCAGAAAACTAATGTACTTCAGAGGCTGTAGAGCTATTCATTCTTCTGTGAATCATGGTAGAACATGCTATGCTCTTTTGTCCAAGGCTAATGGGTAGCACAGGTCTGTTCCAGATTTGCTACGTATCTTCCATACAGATCATGAGCCAAAAGGCAGCCAAAGAATGTTTTCTGATTCTGTGCTACTTCTCTCAGCATCACGAAAAGCAGACAGTTAACAAAATCTACATCTTAGAGGAACAGAGTACTATAAAACTGCAGCATTTGGCAAATGCCTGTCTGTGCTGGAGCCAGGGTGTCTGCTGTTGTCCAAGCAACAGCACATTTGTTCCACCACCACCATTGTCAATATTGTGTGTGTCAAATAACTCACGTAGAGTTGATCGTGAATGTTGGCGCCGTGCTTCAGCAGAGTTTCCACTACTTTTGCATGCCCGTACTGACAGGCAGCCAGGAGAGCTGTGCCTCCATCCTGTGGAAAAGCAAAGAATGGGTACAGACAGGTGAGAGGTCAGGTGCTGGGCTGAACATCACCATAAAAAAAAAGAGCCAAACTTCAAGACTTTTCAGAATTTGGCTCACAGCATTTCTTTAATAAGTAGCTACTGAATCTTTCATAACTTTAATGCCAAGTGTTGACATGTAAATCTTTCAACTTGGCTCAGTCATTATACAGATTTTTTTCTCCTGAGATTTTTTAGGGAGGGAAAGGAACTAAGAAAATTCTGTTTTTCATTCCTCATCTTCTGTCTTTCCATTAGAAGCTTTGTTCCCTTCACAACTCCAAGCTCCTCCATGTCTCTTCCTTTTACAGCCAAATTCCTCGTGCCAAACTTCTCCACCGATGGATGGACAGCACACCTCTCCACTGCTCCAGTCTATTGATCACCTGCTCTTCTGTGGCCAGAACCTTGTTTTGTGCTGCCTCTCATCAGTGGATTGTTGGCCTGAAGCTGAGTAGAGAGGAAGTATTTTAAAATGTGCTAGCTGACTGTCAAGTGTGAGTCTGACCAAAGGCATGACCACCTGTGAAAGCGCCGTGACTTCTGCTTGAGAAGTGATCCCTGCAGGATCCACCCCAGGCAGTTAGAGTTGCTGCACATCACCACTAATGGGAGACCTAGGCGCATGCATCAATCCCTGCTTGTAGAAGCACTCCCTTGGGAGCCAGCTGAGAAGGGGAACACCTCAGTGTCACTGGTGATTGACTCCAAACCAGCTGAAACAACTGTGACAGCAAACATGGGTCTTGTCATTTTCCCATCCGTGCCCCACTCAAAAACTACCAGAATTTCAGACACAGGTATGGAGAGAAAGTTCTTATCTTCTACCTGGGATGGCATCATGCCATTGTGCAAAGATGATGCACACCCCAAAATGTTCCCACCACAGGTCTTCTCCTCCTCTGCCTTCTCCCAGCCTCAAGCCTATCCTCCACAAGATAAGCTATCTAAAGTATTTCAGATAAATGGTTTCTAGAGCTGTTATTAATGTGGACACAAGACTTGGCTTTGGCCTAGACTTGTTCTCTGAAACAACTACAAAATTGTCTGAAATTTTCCACATAGACAGATATCCACAAAAGAAGTTACAGCTTGAGTGACCAAATGGATCTTTTATAATGAGACTTATAAATCAGATTTATTAATCAATGTATTTAATCGTTGTAAAAGCCTTGTGAAAACTCAAGCTCTGACATGACTGAACTAACCCAGAGTTTATGGCTACCCCCAAAACCTCACATTCACCCTTCCTGCCTACAGCATTGAAAAGAAAAGAAGGCTTGGGTGTCAGCAAAGCCAGAGATGTGAGGCTGTTGTGTGACAGTCTAAGAATTGCCTATTAATTCTGGATTATTTGAGTAAATACAGTATGTAATTAGGTCAGTGGAGTCAAGTTTCTCTTATGAGAAATTAGACTTTCCTGTCAAATAAAACTACTGTAATTTAATGGGAACTGCTTGAACAAAACACAAAAGCAATCACAATTGTGCTTGGATTAAAAAACACTGTATACACACTTAAAAGACAATGGAATAGCTAATAGCTTCATTAAACCTATTTCCTCCCCCTACCAGGTGAAAGCCACTTGGCTCAAGTGGTGACTTACCAGATCAAAGGCTTACAAAAAACCAAAAAACCAAAAAACCAGAGAATATTTAAAAGACTTTTTCCCAGAACAAAGTTGAGAGAGAGAGGTTAGTGAATTAAGAAGAGAAACTATGCTGTCCAGAGTGAAGGTCCTCTGTGGAGAGGCAGGCAAGGAAAAGTTTTAGGAAGCTTAAAAATATTAAAGTTCTCTGTATGGAAGTTAAATAGACATGCTCTGTTGGTTGCATATGGGAGAAGTTTGTTTATTGCTTTATGGTCTGGCTTTTGTTTTCTAAAATTCTTATGTTCTCCACAAACTCCTGTTATTTTTAGAAGATTGTTTGGTTATTATAATTCCTGAAAGGAACCAAGTGACAGGTCCCAGATAAAAGGCAGGCCTGCAAAGCTAACCACAGCTGGCACAGCAGAGCTGAAATCCAACACTTGGAATCCCAATGTGTGATCCCACCTTGGGAGATGTGACAGCTTGGAGTTTAAGAATGGCAACACTCTCTCAAGACATGTCTAATTAATTCAAAAAGGGGTTCCTGACCAAGTGTTTGGCTCAACCCAGTGAACAGTTTTAGACAGATACATTTTTTTAAAAGAGTAACACAATTCCAAAATATACCATTTGATCCTTCAGACTAAAGTGACCAAGTTTTCCTAGATCAGAGTCCGGGGGTTAAAAGAGGAGCATTGGATGGTCCCCAATTCCATCTGTCCACTCTGAATCAAATATTTACTGTGGCAGAGAGAACTGGGTAACAATTCCTGGGCTCAGAGATCTGGACCCTGTTCAGGAAGACAATTGAACTCTGACACCTGCTCTACTGTCTGTCTGATAGATGAAGCTGAATACACTCAACAGAAGGGATTGGGATTCCTCTGCGTGCTCTGAGTTGGGGGTAGCACTGTGAAAAATCATATATCCATCTTTCTGTAAGAAAGGGAAACTGGGGGCAGGAAAATCTTCCACTGACCATATGATAAGACAGCACTTAGATAAATCAAGGAATTGTCAAACAGGGTGAAGGTCCACTGTTTATTAGTAGGAGAAAACTCAGTCCCCCTCTTGGCTCTATTGAGCTTCCATCTGGCTTTCTCTTGCACTTTACTCCAGAAAGCTCTATCTGAAGACCCCAATGTTTTACAGACCATAGGAAAAGCAGAAAAGTTGTGGGAGATAAAAACAAACAAAAGAAGTAAATGACAGTGTTTTAACATCCCTTTCAGCCACGTGATTACCTCTTTCCTTTTTGGCTTCATCTGAGATAAGTAAAATGCTGAAGTAGTGTCTTTGGTACTGGCAAGCCTCTTGGAAACTTTGAGCAGGGCAGCAAGTGGGAGCTGGACACTCAGCAAGCACTGAGGTGCTCCTGGGGCTATCACCCCTTCTGCAGTGGGCAGAAGGCCAGTGTGCAACCTCTCAGAGATGGCACATTGCCTTGGGTTCACTTCTTGCTCATATCCTGTTTTCCAGACACAATGAAGCCTCTATTAATCCTGCACTGCAAATATTTCCAGCTCAGATTGGAGCTGGACTTTTCTCAGCTACCTCTACAACTCTTCCCCTGAAACCATTTTTTCTGCCCTCCCCAGAGTCTGTCCTCCTCACGGCCAGCACATAACAGCAGCTGCTGATCTGCAGGGAAAATACTTGGAACAGCAGCACTGGGTAAGACCACGCTAAGTGGTGTAGACTTCCCTGTCTATTTTCCTTTTCCTCTGTCTTCATCACCTGAAAGTGGCTTAGAATTATACATTGTTTTACCATCTCATAAATATGGTACAAAGGAGGAGAACTGATCTTCTGCAAACACTGCCTGCTGAAAAACAGCCTGTGACATAGTGTTCAACCTGACATACTGTTCAACCTGCAGAATTGCTCAGAAAATGTGCCCCCAGGTTTTTTAAGAACTCATATGCTTATCACATCTATCAGAATAAAAGAAAAAAAGTTTCAACCTATGTTAAATATTTCTATGGATGTCAGACTGGGACAATGCAGAATAATATTAATGACTAATATTTTATGTCATAATTATATAATAATTACTCATCAATAGTACTATTTATTCCCTTTAGAACATCAGCATTTATTGCTAATTACTTTATTACACTATTTTAGAATAGTTTTACTTTGCATGCCATAGCAAATATTAATTCTAATGATGCGAGGCATAACAAGAATTCCATGCCTGTATTAAGATAGTTCTCCAGAGTTCTCCTATATGAGTAACAAACATAGTAATCACAATTTACAGATAACTGCATGAAAAAGATGTTGGTCTTTGCATTTCCTTAGTTAAAGTCTCTGTTTTCTGGGATACATTCATGTGCTCATTCCAAATCCATGTCGTAATTTATAATAGAAATATATATATTCTTTGCAAATGGATTAATTTTGCACTGCCCTTTAAAAACAGGATCAGCCATACCATTTCCAGAGCTTAGTGAGAAAATGCCTTGTCCCTTAACTGAAAAGGTGTATTTTATCAACTATATTGTTTCTGGAGTTTGGGAGGGAGCCTGTCACCTTGGTCAGCTGTTAGCAGATTGATGGGATTATTCCAAGCCATGAAAACCATATTATTAAATCAGAAGATTGAACTGATACAAAGCCACACCAGCGGGCCAGTGGAAGATGTGGACTGTCCATGCAGTACACCTGACTGGTGCCTCCTGCTGAGGCACTTGTTGGTGATGCTGCTGGAAAATCATCTCACATGCACATCACATGCCAGTTTCCCATGTTATGTCCATTGGGAGCTGGTGTTATCTTTCAACCAGTTTGTCTGGACATAGCAGAGACCTGTGGCCTGGAGGGAAAGAGCAACCAGCAGCTTAAAAGATACTTGGGACTGGCATTTGGGCCAAGTCAGGTCTGGCTTCAGAAGCAGAGGCAGGCAGGAAAAGAGAGGCTGGAATTAAAAGTCTCAAGGTGAGCAACAGTAGACCCCAAACTTGCAAAGATGGAAGCCATTTGGAACAGCTGAACACAGGAATATTATTTTATAATTTAGATTTTTACTCTCTTTTATCTGTCCTAGTGTTTCACATCAGTATATTTTGCACAATTCATAAAAGACTGTATATTGTCATGAAGGATCAGACAATTTCAAGTCTGCTGTTCACCTCCTGGATCAAATCTTGGCCTCTTCACAAACTCCTAGTTCACAGGCTGTGGAAAGACTGAGTGAAGATGTAACTGTCCCTCTAGACAGAGTAAGGTACTGAGCTCTGACTTGCCAGCTGAATACAAGGGAAGATGACCCCTCTGAATCTTGCTAACCCCCATCCATACCCTGAAATAAAAGGCAGAGAAGCAACATTTATTTTAATGTGCAAACTTACCCAATAAATTTGTCCCACATGAGATTATCCAGTACTTTAAAGTACAGCTGTTGTACTTAACACTGCAACCTCCTGCATTGCCAACTTTCACAGCTGCACTCCATGTTGTGTTAAACAGCCACCATTTCATTCATGCTTTTATTACTGATTGCTGCTGTGGTCAGAGAGTGGCTCACCACAAGCACAGCTCCCTGGGGTATCAGAATCCTATTCTATGGGCATGTGTGAACTCAGGCCACAAAACATCAGGATTTTTAGCCCATGGAGCATAAGGAGCTGAGTTTCTGATGTTACACCAATTCCCTTAGTATTTAGAGGCTGTATTTCCAGGGACTCTGGAAAGCAGGTATGGATTGAGAGAATCATTCAAATCACAGACTAAAATATTTTGAGAAAATGATTACTGTGGAGTAAAGAACTATTGCTTCTTCAAAGACATCACTAGGGATCCCAGGGTAAATGACTGGCAGGTGTCCTTCTCCCCAGATTATGGCAATGCTCCAAAATGTAGCCAGCATCTCAAGGATAAGTATATTTAATGAAACTATGTTGCTTTCCCCCGTTTACTGAAATCAGAGGTGCTAACACTGCCTGGCGCAAAGAAACCAGGTTGATGCTGCCAGAACAGCTGATCTTGCTGCTGTTGACCTCATGAGGGGTGAGGAACCCAGGAACCTTAGAATAGCTTGGAAGATCTTGGAAAAGGACCTGCCTGAAACAAGAAATAAAAGCTCTGAGGTGCATTTCAACTTCTTGTCCCGGATGGGAAAGTGGGAATTTAGGGAGGACTGAAGCTATTATACTCTTATGTATCCTATATGTATCCTATCCTATCTATCCTATCCATCCTTATGTAGTATCCCTGTCATGTTTCCTGTGAACACAAAAAACCCAACCTTGGCTGTCAGAATGTATCAGCATGCAAAAATAGACCAATCATCTTACTTTATTCTTAAATTCAGTGGAGGCTCCAAATGAAAAGAGAAACTTCACTACATCATTGTGGCCTTGCTGCGCAGCAAAGAACAGAGAAGTTGCACCTGACTGTAGAGGAAAAATGGATTAAAAGGATAACAAACACACTTGACGGAAGTATAGACATTTCAAATTAAAAAGTATTGAGCTCAAAAAGTTGAATATAAGCTGAAAAGACATGATCCAGAGGACACCAGGTATCTTAACTCAGTCTTCTTC
>VYXD01014413.1:696386-718022 GCA_013397195.1 Hylia prasina | reverse complement strand
GTAGAAAGTACAGGAAATGGGAGCACTTCCCCAAGCTTCACAACAATTTCAGCGCACAAGAGCACTGGTTGGAGTAACTACAGTTAGTGGCAGAACAGTGCCATTGGTCTTTAGCACTTAAACTTCATCTGTTTTGGTTCCTTTCCGCAACAGGGTGATTTTGGAGGCTTTCAGTGTTTTTCTTTTTGTTGGCCTGTTGAATCAGTACTTCCTGAGTGATAATCAAGAGCAGCTCCATAAAGCTGTTTTTAACTTTTTCTTTTGTTGCTTCTTTCCAAGCAATGTTTACCTAAGGGAAGGGACATATTTAAGTCCATGTTTTGTTAGAACAGGACTCCACTGAAAGACACTGACAATCATGGTTAGAGCAAGTTTAGGCCAGTAAGTGCAAAGACACCTACATCATCAAACATGGCATTCACTGACTCAGTAACTTGCAGATGTCAGCATGAGATTAATGCTCTGGTTCCAGGTAACCAAGGAAAGTAAGAAACATTGGCTTGTTCTGTTGGAGCAAAGAGTACACTGCTATCCTGCACGACCTGCCACTATCCCATGTAACTTCATGCCCTCCTTAAACTGCTCTTCTCTTAAAACCAGTGGTTGTCCCAGAGCAATTCTGCTCTTCACGCAGCCAACACACAGACCAGAGCAACTGCAATCCTTACAACCATCTGCATGGAGTATGAGTGAAAGGCAATTTCCAAAAAAAATCATTTACTGATGTCCCTTCCATGCTGATGTCATGGTACAAGGGGAGCCTTGAATGCCAAGCAGAGATGCAGGGAAGAGTACAGGTGATAAAGCTGTGTGACTGCTAGAGATGAGTTGGCTCAAACGAAAAGACAGAAACTCTAAAACACACAGAGTCAAAAATAATCCCTGTGCTAGCAATGGCATCCACTCCATTTTAATAACCAGGCTGCAAGTCAAAAGGTAAAGGTCTTATTTATCCCATCCGGAGAGCTGTAAATTGTTGTGCCAAAAAGTAAAACTGCAAATACATAAATGGCATAACCCTGGGGGTTTACATGCCAGATGTAACCGACCCTTACCAACCAGACGTGCTGAAAATGTTTGTTGAGTTATTATAAATGTACCTCTGGCATCTGATTTTCTGTTGTAAACTCCAGATACCTGATTCCCTGATGTCCTCAGAACAGAGCCTGGTATATGTGTTATAAATGCACTATACAGCAAGTGACAAAGAAACAATTGGCAACAAGCAGCAGACAACACTCTTATTATTTGTAACAAACCAACAGTCACTTAATCAAGCCCTGTTTGAATCCTACCTCTCTCTGCAGATTGATATCTGCTCCTTGCAACACCAATTCCCGTACACAATCTATGTGGCCATAGTAAGATGCTACCATCAGAGCTGTTGTGCCAAGCTGGGAGTAAGGAAAAACAAGTCAGTACCTTCAACAGACACTTACAGCAATGAATCAGGCTGTCTGGATGAGACAGCATCTCTGCCAAAAAGGTGGAGGGAGCTTATGATACCTTATTGTCCCCAAATAAGTGCAATAAGTATAAAAAGAATGGGTTTGGTTTCTAAACAGCCTTTTTTTTTTTTTTTTTCCCCCCTCTCTTTTTAATCAGAGAATCCCAAAGTTCTTTGCATCATTTCCAGGAGAATAACCTCAGGCACAGGAGCTGAGTGACTCAGCTGAGGCACTTAGAACTCTGAGTCATAGTCAGGAGAAGGGGCTGAGCAGCAATTCCCTATCCAAATAATGAGAGCAAACTCACTCAGTGACTCTTCACATTGCAAGAGAGAACTTTCTGTACAGAAATCTGTGTTCAACTCTCTCAGTACACTATAAGGTCACTTCCAGTGAACGAAGTAGGATTTATATGTATGCAGTGTATGGACAATATGCAGAAACCACATGCATAAAGATGAAACACATCCTTCAAAACCATTCACACAAACAGCTCAATTTAAAGAAGGAATGGGTGACATTACAAAAAATAAATGTGCGGTCTTAATTGTACAAATATAATTCAGTCTAAAAAATTAGTATGTCTGATACAATTATTAATGCAGTGCAGTGTGAAAGTTCTTGTCCAAAGTTAGCCATCTTTTGAGAAAAAATGAACAATAGTGACTTTTTTTTTTCCCCCCCACAGATCTCTGTCCTGTTTACTACAAGCCTCCATTTGAACAACCTTCCCTCCTTTGTCAGAAGGACAGTCATAGCACCAGCTCCAGAATTCTTGTAGGACAAATACTTGCCCAAAGGGCAAAAATGAAATGAAAATGAAAAGACAGGTTAAAGCCAATGGGCTTAGAAAATCTCTTGCACTTTGAAGGTATTCAAAGTGAGAGAAGCTGTGGCAAGTTCATGTTTCAGGCTGGAAGTGGCATTAATCCTTGCCAACACCAGCATGACTCCATGTCAGTCATTCCCAATGCCATACAAAAGGAACCTGGAACTTCTCAACCTCCTTTTTCCCTTTGCTCTTTGACACAGCTTAGCACAATCAAGTATCTCACCATGTGTTGTAGGCATAATAGAAAGACCTATTCATTATCTGTGTTATCAACCTATTTCTAATCTCAAAACTAATTTCAACCCATGTCAATTACAGTAAGGAAATTCTTATGACATCTGTCATGTGTCTGGGCTCCTCTTGCTTGGCAATCTTGTGCCTTCGTGTTGGTGCCCAGTTCAGAGATTGGGTGGAGGAGGAAGAATTCAGGAGGCCAGCAGTTGTTCTAATTATGAGGTGGTCTGCTAGCTGACAGAATCATTACTACCTGGGCTCACTTGAGCCAACTCTTCACTGTGATCTATTACTACAGTGACATTTCTTTGCAAGGAGAAGCCCGAGGTGCTAGTATCTGTGTTTTTAATGTCAGCACCACAAATAACTATGTAAGACACATTTTTGAGTGCTGGCGAAATCTTAACCCCTTGCCACTGATGTAAATCATCACGCTATTTTATCCTACGTTTCAAGCTTGATTACTGACAGGAGAAGGTTTTAAATCATCTTGAAGTACCATAAGACATTCATATGTTTCATGTAAGATCCCTGCTACACCCTCTGCATGGTGGGCCATGGAAAGTGAGGCAAAATGAGTGCTGTGGCTGTAGGTGCATTGTGTGCATACGCTGTCTTTGCAGTCCACATCTACTCGCCCACTGTTCAGCAGCAGCTGGAGGAGAGCCAGGTTTCCTTTTCTTGCAGCCCAAAATGCAGCATTGGCAAGTGGTGTTTCTTTCTGGTGGTAAAAATGAAAAGGAAAAAAAAAATAAAAGCAGAAATAAATCACTTTGGAAAATGCATGGGGCAAGCATACACATCACATACACTCTGCATTCAAGTGAGGCAAGTTTCAGCTGAGCATGCTGTTCTTTCAAACCCAGAGCATGGAAAGGAAGCTAATTTAATTTCCTTTTGCAATTAAAGAGACCAGTCTTCCTGTGCTTCCTCATGTCTTCCTTGTGTCCATGGCAGTTTATGTCTCTTAGATTGCTCTGTAATGAGAAATGATGATGCTGGGCCAGACCCACAAGGAAACATCGCAGAAAACAACATACTCTGGGGTGCCTGTATTGTCTGCTTGTGTGGTGGGGCTGGCCACAGCCAGGCTGAAGCATCCTGCTGCCACGTCCTGCTGCAGGACATCCTCTTGGGTTTCATCGCCTTTTTTTCTGCATGCAAAGTTCCAACACAGGAAAAATATTGCTCATGCATCTCCCAGACTGCTTGTTTTACCTCCTGCCTGGAATTAACACCCTGTGACTGTGGACATGTGCAACATCTCCTGGGCGGGAGTAAATGATGGCTGCTCCAGTATAGGAGAAGGACAGAAAGAAAAGACATGGACTTTGCTTCTACCCTCTTTATCTAATCAATGTAGACAGCTGCCAATATTCTGCCTTGACAGGTAAGGGTGAAGTGTAGGGGAAACACTGTCATGGCAATGATACATATATATCCTAGAGCAGGCTCATGCTGCTGATTTTTTAATAAAAACCACCAACAAAGGAGTAAAGCATCACTTCACCAATAGCCATACCAAAGCAGAGTCAAAAATACCCAGGGGCATTGCTTTCCGGTGAACCCTGCCTTCAGCATAACCCAGAGAGAGTGCAAAGTGGATATAAAAGTCAATCGTTCAGCTTCAGAAATGACATAGGCACTTGTTGTCTAAATGTCAATGCACACATGTAATGTGGCAGGGAATCAGGATTCAATAGTTTTATGCTTTATAATTAAAATGCACATCTACAGCACAGTTTAAATTGCTTCCTTCACTGACATGAAGACAATAAACTTTGTTGAAACCAGCAGACACAAAAATCATGAATCTGAATCTATCTCAGGTCTGTCACAGTGAGCACTTTCCATGGGTTGCATTTTTAATACTAATAGGCTGGAAAATTGGCAGCTGTTTCAGACAAGAGATGTTCCAACCATTCAGTAAATTGTAAGTCACTTCCTATAAATTGATAGTGGTATTTCTTGTACCAGCACACACAGGGCAGGAGTCTGAAAATTTTAGTGAGCACAATAAGCTAAATTCTGATCTTCTTTTCACAGCTATTGCATCTTCCTGGAGAATTTGTAGATAATGTTGATTAAAGTAGAGACAACAGTTTATACCCTCCTTGCTGGCAACACTGTAGTGTCTTCCTATCTTTACCCTTAGAACCACTAAAATTTTATGTAAAAGCAAACAATTGACCTAAACACACAGAAGTTCATATTGCCCTTTCTACTCTGATTTATTAGGTAGATATTTATTTATAGAGCTGGCAGTTAGGAATACTGTCTTATTTGCTTTGTTATTATGATATCACTGGAAAGCTATTTCAAAAGAATTATGTTTAGACCTTACAGAATGGACAATCAAATTCCTTACCTTTTATTGTCCCAAACTATCCCTTAAAGTTATAGAAAGTGTAGAGGTATGGCAATATATCCATGAAGGGAAAGATTTATTTAATCCACCCCAGTTTTCACTACAAGAGCACAATAGCAGACTGAATTTTATTGTGGCTCATCATACACCACTACTTCCACTGGTCAGGTATGCAGGAACTGGAATCCATATTCAGGAATTCCTTACCTGCTTTCACCAGTTCACATGAGAAGAGAAAAGAACTAAATGTCCAGTGTGACCTTGGATGGGAAGCAGAAGTTCAGCCTTTGGCCTTATGAGTCATAAATTCCTACCTATTTTACCCTCTTGTTAAGTCCTACAGTAGCTCTCCAGCAGAGTTGTCCTTATACTTTGGATCAGACCCAAGGAATGGAAGAACTCTTCAGTGCACCAAGGACGTAAAACTAAGTTTTTTTCCCATTTGTATTGACTCCTGTTAAGCACTTTTAATTCCTCTTGTGCCCCTGCATTGCTTGGGATTCCTCTGATAAATCAGAGTATACAGCACACGCAGACCATCAACCATTCAGTGATTAGATTAAAAAAAATCAGATGCAAATCTGAGCTATTTCACCTGCTAAGGTGAATGAAAGTGCGAAATCATTCAGAAAATCTGGGCACCTTACAAGAACAGCCTTATCGTGTACCATGTAGCAGTTTATATCTCTGAACCTATAGCTCTGTGCTCTTCATTTTCATCAGCAATACTGACATCACTGGTAGGCAAAATGTAAGACAGCACTTTGGGGTTAATAATCCAATTAATTGAATTATTTTTGAGCAATAAATGGGTTTATAGCTGCAGGATGTGACTGCTGTTGTTTGGTTATGAACTCAGTCATATCTCATCAGATACTTCCTAGGGAGAGGTAATGTTGAATTTCAAGAGATTAATTGGACAAAATTTTCATGTAATTCTTATCATAAAGTTGGTCTGCTCCCAAAGCATCCTCTAAGTAAACAACTGATCCTCAGCATTGACAGTCTGGGAGCAGAATGTAATAAACATTTGAAAATTATTAGCTAATAGCTTCCATGAAAATTGCTTGTTACATTGTGTCACTTGTGCCAGCATCAGCAACTTTCAGGATAAAAGTTCCTTCACTTCATCAAGTTCTCTAAAGTTTAATTTTAAAATCTGGCTGTGCTAATAATTTTGATTGTTTGTATTCTTTTATGAGAGCCCAAAGATGAAAAGCTGACATATTCACACTCTATTGATATTAGAAAAAAGCACTTTTTCAAAAATAGCCTAGAGGAAAATATATATCTGACAAAACCATTTCTCTGCAGGGATACATTGTCACAATTCATTTTTTCTGTATCTGTGTCATTTCAGGAATAATGAGGGGGAAAGTATAATTTAAGTGCTGTGACCACCAGCTCCTGCTCCCTGCCCTACCTTTGACTTGCTGTTTGCAGAGAAAGGCAGGTGACAGTGTGGTGACTGCTGAGGAGGAGGAGGAGTGCAGTTTTTAAACAGGGACCTTGCAGGTGAAAGAAAAGAGGCAATAGACAAAGAGAAGGAAAAGAAAGGGGAAAGAAAATGCTAGTTTCCCCACTGGCTTGTTCCTTGTGCTGGCAAAATACAAGAAAATTCCCCTTTCTTTCTTATTTTCCAAACCAGTCCTAATGGGAAGGAAGAATTGAATAAAAAGTTTTAAGAAGAAAAAGAACTGGAAATCAGGATCAAGCATGAGGGAAAAGGCTAGTGCAACTTAGGAGCAGAGTTCTTTATCAGATAGCAATATATCTTACATGAAGGATGCTGTTAAAAAGGAAAGGTAGTTCAATATATAAATGTTTAGTCAGGCAAAATATTGTAGAAGAGAGGATGTTTGTGTGAGAAAGAAAGATAAATGCTATGCCATGGGTAAGTAGGATAGTAAGATAGAAAATGCCAGTTGCAAACAGATAGTAAGAATCCAAGTTAAGTTCATGATCTTCCGAGAAAGAGAAAATGCCAAACAAAATGTCACAGAAAAGGGAGAGAAAACAGAGACAGGAAGGTATGGTTTACTGTTCTCCAGAGAAGGGAAAGCCGTGAGCTACTTTGAACAGGAATACCTGAGGGAATACAATGTGAGAAATAGGGCACAGAAAAGGAGCTGATAGGGACAGAACAGAAAGTAAGACCTGA
Source organism: Hylia prasina (assembly GCA_013397195.1). Lineage (NCBI taxonomy): Eukaryota > Metazoa > Chordata > Aves > Passeriformes > Sylviidae > Hylia > Hylia prasina. Next base: position 710,979 of record VYXD01014413.1, on the reverse strand, counting down.
AGAACAAGTTAAATAAACAAGGAGGCCAAAAAAAGGATAAGAAAACAAGAAGAAGCTGGCATCACCAGGAACATGGGGCCATTAGCATGGATGCTTGTGAGTAATGAAGGTGGGAAAAAACTCACAGAGACTGAATGAAGGGACAGAAAAACTAAGGAAAAAAAGAAGCGAGGTGTGAGACCAATGCAGGACCAAAAAGGGGATGGCCAGAGAGATTGCAGTCCAGAAAGCCACGTGTATCCTGGGCTGCATGAAAAGAATCAAGACCAGCAGGTTGAGGAAAGTGATTCTCTCCCTCAATTCTTCTCTGGTAAGACCACACTTGGAGTACTATGTTCAGCTCTGGGGCCCCCAACATAAGGATGTGGACCTGCTGGAGCAAATCCTGAAGAGGACCATGATGATGATCAGAGGGCTAGAGCACCTCTCCTATGAAGACAAGCTGAGGGAATTAAGGTTATTGAACCTGGAGAAACAAAGGCTCTGATGAGACCTTAGAGCAGCCTTCCAGTGGCTAAACGGGACCTGCAAGAGAGATGGAGAGGGACTTTTTATAAGGGCATGTAGTGATAGGACAAGGATAAGGGGCTTTAAACTGAAAGGGGGTAGGTTTAGAGTGGACATTAGGAAGAAATTCTTTACTGTGAAGGTGGTGAGGCACTGGAAGGGATTTCCCAGAGAAGCTGTGAATGTCCCATCCAGGGGGATGGGAAGTGTCCACAGTCAGGCTGGATGGGGCTTTGAGCAGCAGCCTGGTCTAGTAGAAGGTGTCCCTGCTTATGGTAGGGGGCTGGAACATGATGATCTTTAAGGTCCCTTCCAACCCAAGGATTTCTATGATTTCACCACCAAGTGTAAGACTGGGCTGCCCTTGGAGAAAAGGTTCTCTGCTGTCTGCCACAGGAGGGCTTTAACTGCAGGCAGGAACCACCTGCTGCACCACCATTGGACTGACACCGTGCCACTGAAGCACCAGCATTCCAGGGGGGAAATGCCCTGACAGGAGTGAGGCAAGTACAGGGAATAATCCACCAGATCAAAAAATGCAACACAAACAATATGGCAAAGGGCTGGCACTGAGCTGCTGATCAATAAGAGAAGGGCAAGCACAGCATCCAGGAAGTGCATAACAGAGAAGATGTATATCCATCATAAATATTATCTGTTAACATCATTAGTAAATTGCTGCTTGCTTCTCTTTTTGCCAAATAATCTTATTAATCCTGTGCTAAGATTAAAAAAACTCATTTAAGGCAACCTTTTGAAATGACTGCTCTTGCGTGGGTTTGGATGGAAGAAGTACAAAAAAGTGTCAGGAATCACAGCTGGCAAAGGGAACCAACTAGTCTGGCTTCAGTGGCCACCACAGCCTGAAAGGAAGAGCACGGATAAAGACTGCCTCCGAACTATTACACAACCAGCGCCAGCAGAGATGGTCGTAAAAGTGAGGAGGAGGCTCCTGACTGCACCAAAACCCACAGCACGGAGCCCGGCCACCCCAGAGCCAGCGTAAAACTCCATGGAGGCTCGCAGTTTATGTAACACAAGGCACGCACCCTTCGGGGGCTGTCAGCTGTGAAAAGCGCCCGCTCCATCACCTGCCACCGCAGCACTCCCGGGGCACCCCAAAGCCCGGGAAGGACTGTTTTCTTTCCTTCCGCCCTACACTACCCTCGTTTTTCCTGAAAAAAAATTAAAACAAATCAATCCCCAAATTCGCGATACGACAGAGCACTCCACGGGCTGCCGGCACGACAAGCGCAAAGCGGGAACCCAAAGGCGCGTCCATCCCCCCGCCCCTCTNATTATTACTATTGTTACTATTATTGCTATTATTACTATTCTTGTTATTTAGCCAAATAGAATTACATTCGAACGCATACTAATTATATCAGCACGCAATTTTATATAATTACAGGAAATTGGGTTTTATGGTTATTTTGGTTGCTTTTAATTATTATTGTTCTGTTGTTGTTGTTATTGTTGTTAGTTGTAGTAGTAGGATTTAAAGTGGGCCCCTGCTCCAGCAGCATCCTGAGAAGCCAGCCCCCAGGGTAGGGGGACCCACACCACTCAGCCTCTGGTTCAGACCTACAGATCAGGCCTCTGCAGCTCGGGAATAGCACTGAAACGGTCCAAACCCCAGCCCGAGCCTCATCACGGTGCTAATGCCACCTGCATAGCACCACTTTTGTATTTCACAGCCTCTTCCCTTCGTATCTAGGAAAAACCTCTTAAGAAATACTGTTGTGAGTACGTGCTGCCACCCAAACCTGCGCTGGGGGTGAGCATTCCATTACCTTGCAAGCATCCAGCTATCACCAACACTATCTCCCACGGCTGATGTGCTCTCATTAGGAAGCCAGTAAGTTCTTAAGGGCTTAATTTTAAGCCTTTAAAAATGAACAACCATAAAGCCAATTCATGTCCTGTTTTGCCTGGCTGCCACAGATTTCATTCAAAGTCTTCGTGATATAAAGTAGGCAAAGCAGGGCATGCTCTGGTGAGAGATTCCTGAATTTCTTTGCTATTGTTGGTTTAAACTGAGCCCTTAGGGATTTTCCTCTTTTGATGTGCACACATAAATCCCATTCACAGGAAAATTATGCGTGTGCATTGAGAGAAAATACTTGTGCTGAGATCCAAATAGCTTATTCTACAAATCTGCAAGTGAAGGGGTTTCTGCAGATCTTTTTCCTGAGGCAATGTGCATCTGTGCATACAGTAAAACAAACGGGAGGCAAGCAGATGAAAGCTGCTAATAGCACCAGCTCATCTCAGAATGCATGGCCTGGTGTGAACCTTAATTACTGAGATCATACAATCCTGGATGATCACTCAGATTGCTTCTTAAACTTAAAAATATGGAATAAACTCAGTCGATTGCACAGCTGAGAGTCATCCTTGCTCTGACCCAGTTGCACAGTGATGATTGTCCATTGAAAGGGGAAAATATTACTGATCTGTACACACTCCCTACCTCACCCTTGGAAAATTCCTGTGTTTATTCAATTTATTGTGAACTATGTGCCAAATTGTTCACATTCATCTGCCCAAATATTAAATTTTATGACCAGAAAAACCCCAAAGAATTATCTGGATGAACAACAAAAAAGGACACGAAAGCAATATCGTTTTTTGAGGGGTCTGTATTTATCTTAGACATCAGGGGAAAAAAAATAAAGTGTTTTTCTTAATATCCCAACAAAATCTGAAATTGCACCTCTTTTCAGTTGCATATGGTCTCCTGTGACTTTTCTGTTTTCATATTTAGCTACAATAATTTGTTGGAACAGCTGAATACAGAAATACATATGTAAGGTATGACCCTTTTTAGTGATCCTTTGGAAGTTTATCCCAGAAAGCATGTAGAAACAATGTTTCTTGATGGAGACCTCTGCATATTGTTACACTTGTTTAAGGGCAAAGAGGACCTCATATATATATATATATATAAAACCATGAGCTTATAATTATTTATAATTTTTTATAACTGAATCTTAACAGTCTAATATAATAACTGTTACTAGAGCAGATATAATTATAGCAGAAAAAGAAAAAAGTCTATACAGAGAAAAAATCTGTCTTAATAACATTACAGTTAAAACTTACATACACTTCCTAGTTTTCACTCCTTTTCTGGATGTTATCCTCACCTTTCCACTGCTCTGCTAGATCCCAGAGTTGATGGTTTCATTCTGCTGGTGGTGGTTTGGGATGTTATGGTGAGCTGTAGCACCTGGAATTGGTCATTGCAGGGACTATGATGTTCATGTTAATCGTTTCTTCTTCTTCTTCCTTCTAGGATCTGCATAATTCTGTTTGATACATTTGCTAACATGCTTTTACCTCTGCCTCTTTTTTCACTGGTCTGCAGCTCCATATTACAACTAAACTAATTCTCATTTCAATTAGAAAAGCTGCTGTTAGAGATAAGCCATGTAAAACAAAATTGAGGGAGGTCAAGCAAAGTTTAAAGAGAGCAAATCTGGCAAGGCTCAGTCCTGAGGCCCTGCAAACTCAATGCCTGTTACTATCATGGGAATACTGTATTTTAGGGCTACACTTCTCCCCTATTCTTTAGTCTTGGCAGACTATTTAAGATTGCAAGATACTCCGACTGGTTGGGATTTGTTAGCTGCTAGGCAGGATTCATCTGCAGGGCAGCAGGCTGCATTCCTCTCACCTAGTATTTCATCACAGCAATTATTTCAAATATCCTGAGTCATGTTGTTTAGTTCAAATCTGAAGGCTACCTAAGATGAATTGCACAAACAAATTAAATTATTGCGTTTAAAAGCTGAGCCAACCATTCTGTGTAAGTCACAGAAAAACCTTACCTGAGCCAGAACAGTTCAAGCACATTTATATATGCATGATTAAGACAAGTAGCACAAATTTTGGGTTAGACAAAACATTCCTTCAGAGGCTGTGATCTAAACCTCTACAATTTTTTAAACAAAGATGACAATAATTTCTATTTGCTTTAAAAAACAGCAATGAATGAACAAATACCTATTTAGAAATGTGAATAGAGTGCAATATAACTTTGGCAGCTGTGTATGGAAATGGACGAATACATTTCAGCAGACAAGATGGTCAGTGTGTGTTCTGTAACTTCAGTGAACTCTGACATGAGATTCTGCCCCTATCTCAAAACCCTGTTGTTAAATTTACCTGCCATCTTCCAGACTGCAGAGCTCTTTACTGCAGGGCGTGCCACACAGCTGCCATCTGTGTAACTCAGAAGATATTGTATTGACAAATACGTTTCTGCAATAGCTCTTGTCATTTCCCATATGGGTGCATGTCAATAATGTCAATACTTTTGCTTTCAATATCACCTGTATAAAGATCATTGATGAAGGTCCATGACATTTATTCTCTGATTGTAACTTTTTTTTCTGAAGCTTTGCAAATGGTGGAGATCTTAGTACAATGCTATTGATTTCAGCTGTATCTGCATTGTCTTCTTTCCTTGGACATTGTCTTCCATTAACATTTAGTTATTTAAATATTTTTAAAACGTCAATAAGTTTCTATGTTTTTCTAGAAATAAATTACTTTATCCAAAGTATGGCCAAAAAAGGCAATTATAAATGTAAAATGGAGCAATCTTCAGCAGTTTCAGTTACAAATTTCGAAGCCTGATTTTACCCAGACAACAACAGTGATAAGTCTGGCTACCGTGAATAGCAAATTCTATTCCTACTTTACTAAAGGTAGAAATCCTCTTTACTACTCTAGTTCTCACTGCATGATTTCAAAATCCTGGATCACTGCCTTTTAGAAGACTGTGCTTGTTTTCTGCTATGACCTCCTGTGTGAGCCTGGGCAAGCCTTTTGTGCCAAAATCTTTAAAAATAACTTCTCCATTTGGATTCCTTACTTCTTTTGCCTTGTAACTCAAAATGATGACACCAAGACAATGACTACTTTTGAAACCATCAGCCTAAGCCTTTTTGCACATCATTTTTTGTCAGCAAGATTCAATACCAGCACACAGTAAGAGAGCAGTTTTAAAACTTTTGTCTCTTTCTCAAGCTTTGGACTCTTTATGTTGCTGAAATCATTCTTGATCTTGGCTAAATCCTGCCCTGTGCTGTGGAATGAACTGAGCTGGCAAGCTCAGACACCACCAGCAGCTCTGCTGTGCCAGCATGGACATCTGCATAGACCAGCAAATCCAACTGCTTGGCTGGCTAAATCAGCTCGAGCTGACCTCTCTGGGACAGCTGCTTCAGTGCTCTAGTCTGGATGAGGAGTACACCGAAGTGAATCTCCTGCTTGTCTCCCCTTATGGTGCTCTTTTCTAACTGTGAAGGGATCCTGTAACATGCAAGCTGTGTCCAGTTTGAAGAAACCTCAAAGAACTTCTCGGGGAGCAGACTCAGTGGGTTGCAGCTGCCAACTGGGATGGAAAGAGAGCTGATCAGAATTAAAACTAACTCAACATGAAATGGGTACAATGTAGATTTTAGGTCCTCAGCACCATTTGCTCTACAGATTCACTTCTGTCAGGCTGCGGTATTTGCAAATGTAGGCAGACTTTGTTGTGCTGCTACTACCACAGCTAGCTTACACATCTCTAAACTGCAGTGCAATCTTTGATACAGAAAATGTACCTTATAATAAGACGTCTGGTACAGCCATGTTGGCCCCCCTCTCCTGCCTGAAAGGTGGCCAAAGTGTTGTGCCATGGCTCCTTCCCTTTGCCCTGTGTGTTCTCTCATCCAGTGAGAAACTGGGAAGTCTCACTGTTTGCCCAGGACTTACAGATGTTCTGCAGCATCTACAAATGGGCCACAAGCCATCAGGAAATCCTAGGCCTGCAGCTGACTGTGGGGTTCATGTATGTGTGCTTCATCAACCCATTTCAATGACATGGTGAGCCTGACCTTTTTCAGGGTGCAAATTCATGGTACATAACATACACCATAAATGTGATACTTTCTAAGCACGCTGTGTCTACTGACAACAGCTTGTGTCATCAGCTTGTGCATGTCCAACAAGAGTGATACACCCCGGGGTGCCTGGGCTTGCCCATCCCCTGCCTGAGAGTATTAATCATTCCTAATCCAGCAGGCTATACCACCTAGGAATATTCTTCAGCCCAAAAGGAATCCTTGTCTGCCTCTTGGTTTGGTGCCCTTTGGCTCCTTCACAGCACTTAGGGTCGAGTAACTGGGTTTGCTTCTTTCAATGAGAGTGGCACTGCTCATCTCACGTTGAAACACTTGAACAGCCACAGAGAAAACCTCCTGCATGTCTCAGATTGGTTATTGTTTATGTGCTCAGCCAAAGTTTGCACCAAAATGCTAGGACAGTATGAGATGGATATTAATTTGAGTGCAATTCAAACTGTCTTATGATTAAAAAGAGGAATAGTGACATTAGAGGCATTTCTAAATTAATTCAGCAAACTGGCATTTTACTTCCAACCTTCCCTGGCATGCACAAGGAGTTTTAAATCAGGAAAGCACCAGAGCAGATCCATGGATGCGTCACTAGGAAAGTGCACAGAAATAGACACAGCCTTGCTGCTGAGGTTGTATGTAATCCCCTAAATTTTTCTCTTTATGAACAAAAAGGTGCTGCTCATTTCAAACAAAAAATCTTATTCTTTCTGGAACTCCATAGACAAAGTTTTCAATAAAATAGCTTTGGGGAGATCTGATACTTGAGACACTGAAATCAGTACATCCTACCACACAGTGACAACTCCAAGGATTAACTCATAGGATTGCATCAGGTTAATTCATGCTGTCATGCTTTTCCAGTACATTTTCACCCTGTGTTGTGAGCCTGATTTCAGGATTTGGGAAGCACTTTTGTGTAGTTCTTTAAGGAATACGACCTGTTTTTGCTGATTTCTTTGTTGTAGGACCTACTTTAATTTGAAGATGGAATATTGAAAAATTTAAGGAAAACTAAGCTAATAGATCAAGTTCAATTTTGCAATTATCAGGAGCATTACAGTGTGCAAGTTGTATATTGCACTTTTTTTTTTTTTTTGACTGGTAATTTAAATTCTTCATGTTGAAGAAAATGCATTTAAATCATCAGGAATAACTTTGATTAAACAGTCTATAAACAAAAATATTTTCCATCTGGTCTATCATTTCCATTATTCTTTCCCTTGCTAAACTGTAGAATAAGTAGCTACATAGCCTGTTCCTTATTTCCACAATATTAAAAAAATACGGGTCTATTTTACAAAAATTAGTGCATGAAGAGAGTACTTTGAGTTCCACTTTGTTTTGGAAGGTACTCCTGGAAAGGAACAGGGATAATATTAGAAACAGTAAAAGTTACTTTGAAAAGAAATCTTGCAAACTTATCAGAAAAACTGTACTAAGTATTTATGTGTCCCATAAACCTTTTAAAAATAGCATGGCGGATTTGCAAAACTGGACCTTTAAATGGAAAAGTTTATCTATTAATAGAAATAGTTTACCCAACATGTTGGAACTGTATTCATTCATCCTTCTAGGGAACTCTTACCTTGAATCTTTCTTTTTACTACACAGCTTTTTTGCCCTATAACATCCAACTTCCTATCACATTTCCTGGTATAAGCTGGTGTAAGGACATTTAGCTGCTGGGCACCACAGGAATTTTTTTAACTTCCTTCATGTGAACCTGTGAACTGATGCCTGGGGTAATGACCAGGGAATCAGAGAGAAGTTAGCATTGCACTTGAATAAGTAGTAGAGAACATACTCCACAAATTACCACTTGAATTTTTCAATGAGTTTGCCCTTTTCCTTCCTCTTCTCCATTTGTTCACAGTAAAATGATGACTTTTGTCACAGATATGAAGACACAGGTCAAGGAAATAGATGAAAGAATGACAACTACCATGTAAGACCAATTTCTAGTCCAGGATAAACCACCAGCATGCCATCTTCACTTAAGTGCAAATGCCTCCCAACCTTCAAACAGCTCAAACATCTCCATGTTAGCATCTGTACAGGTACATCACACTCATTTTTTTTTAATCTTTCTCCTCCCAGTCTTGGAGTTTTGCTCTCTTCAAGTTATGTTTCTTTAAGACAGTGTGTACAGGTTGTGACTGTATGTTTTCTTCATCTGTCATTTCCTTTTGCTTTCCCTGCTTACCCTCTATATATGTTGATTTTATGACTCAGTCTGAAATTAATTGTTTACCTATTTTCCATCTGCTCAGCCAGAGAGAAGCCTGTGAGCCTGTGTTCAAGTTTGCAGTCTTTCTAACCCTGTATCTGGCACTTAAATGCTAATGGATAGTGGTGCACATAGATGAAACTGGCTGAGTCCATGAACAACCTAAGCTTGATGGCTAGTGAAGTTCTCTAAACAGAAAGACATATTCAAATCAAATAATGTCATATCTATTTTTCCCAGCCATTGTTTGTATATTATTGTATATAACTTCACTGTGAGAAGGGTTGTGGACCTGAAAACATACATGTCACATGAGTGTGAGAACAATTCATGATATATCCCATATGCTACTGCAAGTAGGTAAAACAGCAGATTATCCAAGGCTTGCTATCTTTTTTTCCACAGAATAAAACTAACTTCTTGTAAGTGGAAGATCTGTGTACGTTTACTAAGATGGAAAAACCTCGGTGTAAGAAATCAGGCCAAACTCTTGTTATGCTCCTAAGCCTAAGTAAACAGATTTGTTGAAGGGGGACACACCTCATTAGCCCTGCACAGAACCACAAAACTGCTCTGTATTTGGCATGGAAGTGTAAGATTCTCGCTGTCTTGTCCACATGAGCCATTCTGACTAGCTGAACTGTGTGTGTTTGGCTATTTCTTCTCTGTCTCAAAAGCTTTGTCTGAGGACAACAGAAGTTGTTGTGGAACATTATTTTCAGAGTCCAGGCTCTGAGATGCCTCCCTGGGACTTTAGAGCCCACCCCACCCAGTAAAACTGACCTGGCAGATTAATTTCATCCTCACTTGGAGAGAGTGGAGGTCCTGAAAGGGAGTGAGACCTTGGGCTGAGGGTATGGATGACATGGCACAAGCCAGTTCAATGGGAGTCAACTCTATGTGTGTGAGACAGAAACTACTTGTCTTGCCAGGTAAAAAATTTGAATTACTGGCTACAGCTCAGTCAGTTCAATTTCTCTGTCTTATGCTCTGCTGGTCAGAAAATCAGTCCAAGAATTAAAAAGAAAGGATTTGGCTAAAGAACATACACATACAACTGTATGATAAAATACCCAAATGACAAAATAATACCACAGTAGGGCTACCAAGCACAATCACATCTCCTAATGAAGCTCCTGGTAATTAACGACTGAAACCAATTACTACTAACAAAAAAAAACCAAAAAAAAACAAAAACAAAAAAAAAACCAACAAAAAAACTACCAACAACGAAAAAGTGATTTATAAGAACTACAACTCTTACAATTATAAATTCTCTTCCATGGAGAATTTTTGTAACGCAATATGTCTGTGTTACAGAAATCTGTAATTGTGCTCACAAAAAACATAGCAGAAGTATTCTCCACTAAATTTTCAGCACTTTCACAAGAGATTTGTTTTAAATTTACTATATTTTCTGAGTTGCAAAAATTAAAATAAATAAATCAATATTCTTAAACCATATTTGTTTGAACTTCCACTTACATTTTTTGCCTCAGCTTTTGATCCTCAGCTGGAATAAACTTATATAGTACTGGAGTCTCCTCAGTTTATACTGCTGAAATCTGGCTTCCTATCACATTTAAACATAAGGTTCTATTTAAAAATTAAGAACTTGATGAGACTATGGTCAGGCTAGACCTGAGATTGAAGTAAACTTGAGGCACTTTGTAAAAGCAACACTACCTAAAACCTTTCTGGAAACAGATCCCAGAAAAAACACTGCCTTATTATTAGAGATCAGATCAAAGACAATTCTGGCAGAGAAAAATATGAAATTCAAATGCCAATCTAATTTAACCAATGGCTAAAAAAGCCTCTTAGGAAAAGCAGTCTACAAAGAAGTGGTTTCCATGAGTAGCTGCTTGGCGTACTGTGGCAGAGAGCCTGTGGAGTGCTGTTTTCCCTTATTATGATGGCCAAAGTAGCAATAATAGCACCAATGTCAGCAAATAGAAAAACAGGATGTGAAAAAGACAAGAGCTGACATTTTAGTTTTCCCCAGATGTTTGACTGACAAGTCATCGGGTACTGACCAAAGGGAGCATGTGCTTCTTCACAAAACATCAGCCATTTTATGACCAAGATTGTTTTCTTCTTTTTGAACTTTTAAGTCCATGAGTAACTCTATAAAAAAGTACAGGAAGCTGAGAATAAAAGGGAAACACATTAAGAAACAAAACAAAAGGTGGATGGATGGATTTTAATGCTGTCCATTAGAAAGTTTATTCAAGAAAAAAAAGAAAAGATACATCAGCCTCTGTAGTTAACATGCATTATGGTCAAGTGTAGTTTGCCTAGGGAGGCTTAGCTATATCTTTAGCTACACAGCCCAGAGTATTCCTTTGGACTTATTCTTTGGAACTGGATGGCAAGAAAGTTGTGCCTCACTTCCAGGCTTACTCTAGCCCCAGGAGATTCGCTGAGTAAACATAAAAAGATCAAAACTGGGACAGACTGTCATGAGTTCTACACATTGGCTAGGGATGAGAAGTCATGTTTTTTGCCTTGAAAATGTAATTTCCCTTCTCAAGAAAATGCAATTTGCCTTCCCATGAATGGGGAAACTGTTGTAAAGTAGCAAATATTCACCTTCCCTCCTCTTTTGGCTTAGCACTTCTCTGCAGTGAAAAAGCATGAAATACCAATCTGCCACAAAGACATTTATAAGTTTCTTTGTCCACAATCCCGTAGCCATGAGTGCTTACTAGTAAGTTGTTTGTAGCCAGGACATTTCAAGAAAGACGAGAGATAGGAAAGAAAGACAAAGGGTAGGAAAAAATATAAGAGCTATGATGAGAATACTCTTCAGATGTTGCAATTTAACTCGAGAGGCCTTGGAAACTGAGAGTATTCACAGTGGTTTTCTATTATAAGACTATGTCAAGTAAACCTAGGAAGCAGAATGTACAGCAAAATCTTAGTACATGAGATTGCTGTCTGGCAGAAGGAAAGACAGACTTTGTATTAGGCTGTAGAACAATGCTAAGTAAATGGTAGCAACTAAACTACCATGCAACAAACACAGTCACATGGTACAGCAACATTATGCAGCCATCTAATTATGAAAAAGTTCAAAAAGCATCAGCTGAAATACCTGAATCACGTGAGATGATAGGATAGACAATAAGAGAGGCTCCAACTGAATGGATAACAAGATCTAGCAGGCATGGTAAAGGACATTCAGAGAAAGATGGCCTATGAAGGAGGATGGTGTAATCCTAGTGTGTAAATCCAGAAAGAAACAAGTGAAAGAAACAAGAAAAAATGAACACAAACCAAAGGACAGAGAAAAAGTGCAGTTATGAATAACTGACTTTGGGATTACACTAAGTGGTGTAATGTAGTCATCTAAACTGCTTCTGCTGATAGAAGTGCATTTTAGACCTCAGTCCTAGCCTCTGTATGCTTCTATTCCAATTACAAAGAGGATAATTTATCTTTTTCAGACTGACCTGGTAGGGTCTTCAAATGCTAAATGAATTTCTGAGAGATGAAAAAGCTACTTTTGTCAGAAAAGCAGAGACTAAAATGATCTTAAACACAATGCATCTTATTTAATGATATTCAGTGAGGACACTGGTCTTGCCAGCAGACTGCACCATTTTACTATTACACCAGAGTGCCTGCAAATAACCTTATTTTACTCTAGGTTTACTACAAAAAGATGTCATTAAAACGAATGAAAGTTTACATATAGACACAAACTGAATATTAGTCATGCATAAGTATTTATGACAGGATGTGATAAATGGCTTATTTCCATGATAAAAATGGGGATCGTTTTTTGAGCTTGAAAGCTTCTGGTTGGGTATTAACACTCTAGGCTACGGATGTCCCTTATCCAATAAAGATTTAGTCCATGGAAGATTCTTCCTGTAAAGTATTGAGCCTCTCCTCAAACATAAATGCTAGATAGGAAAAATTAATGGGGGAACAAGACGCATAATTTAATCTTTAATGATGACTGAGTAGAGACTCAGGACTATCTAATCTGAGAGACTTTCTGGCTACCTGGTAGGATATTGGTTCATTATTATCTCAAAAAGAAAGATCAAATTCCCATAACAGCACGTGTGGCAATGTGGGATTGTAAAGTAGGAGCTAAATATTACCACTAATTACTCAGTGTAAGCAATTAAAAAATATTACTCACTGGGACTATCTACTGATGGTTTCATTTTCACTGGAGGTTTATAACATAACTTATATGAAACAGCAGTATGAGATGAGATCTGCTGTACTGCACATATCAATAGGAGAGTGAAACAGAAGTCACATCAGCAAGGCTAATTTTCAACAAACATTCTTGACTTGAAATTTTAAATGAACATATTTTAAAATGGAAGAATGATCTATACTCATGGTAGTGTAAATGCCCAATAATGTAATGTAATCTGCTTATGTTATAACAATACAGACCCAGCAACATTTTCAATTGCTTACATTTATTCAATAAAGTGCTCAACATCAGTCAACTAACAAAGTTTACTCCTTGCAGACAGGAAGAAATAGGGAAAGCAAACCTTATAAAAGCTGAAGGAAAAGGGAGGAAACGCTTTTGTGGGAGTCAAAAAAGGGCAGATCACTGAAGAGGAGTGTTTTCTGCAGAGGGGCACTGTCTCATAAATGCTGATTGCAGAGAGCTGCCAGCTAAGGAATTCTCACCTGTGTTTCTGCAACCTGTAATTACAAAAAAAAAGATGACGTGTGGGGAAGATGAATTATTATTCCATGAATTATTGACAGTGACCTTTTTAGAGGATGAAGTTCTACATTACTTAAGGTGAGCCAAAACTCAGTGAAGTCACAGAAGAATTTCACTTTTCCATCTGTTAGTGACAGGCCATGCTGTTATCATCATTTTTATTATGGAGGACACAAAAATTGTCTCCCACAGATATGTCTCTATGATGTGCTAAAGCCATAGCCAAACAAACAAGGGTGGTGAGATTTCCTTGTAGGCAAAATCAATAGCTTGCGGCTGGTGCTTCCTGAAACAGTACACCAGGGATATCTCTTTCCACTGCTGAGTGGCAGGTAGCAAAGCTCTCATAAAGTTATGAAATGCTTTGCAACTGATATGAATCACCCTTAAACTATTGTAAGCATTTGTATCTACCCATATCTTTTGTCTGAATCCTTCAAATTTTTTAAGAGGAACGAACACTGGATGCGTGAGCATGTGTAGGACTGGAAATGCGAATAGGTTATGAAACTTAGGATAGCAATGCCATTAATCAAATCCTGACACAGATTACATGGTTTTTAGTCCTCCTTCTCCTTCCCCAACCTTCCCCCTCACCCCACAGCTCCTGTGTTATCCAAAATCTGTGCCAAACAGCTTCAAAAAGACAGGAGACTCATTGTCTGCCCTGGATGAGCAGGAACACCCATTTCACAAGGAGCTGTGAGCCCTGGCTGTGCATTGCAGGAGGATGGCCCAGGCTGCACCGTTTCCAGCAGCCTCGGGGCACCGAATATGGCAAGAGGAACTGCGATTTCTGCAGCACTGTCACACAGGGTCTTCCTAAGGACCTGCAGAGAGCAGCAGGGTATACTTTGTGTGGGGATGGCTTGCTCGTGGAGGAAACTTAGACACCTTAACTTTATTCCCTGTATGTGACATGACAGGTCAGGGGCTATCAGAGAATAGTTTGGGTTGGAAGGAGCCTTTATGATCATCTAGTTTTCCAACCCCCCTGCCCTGGGCAGGGTCACCTCCCGCTAGACCAGGTCGCTGAGAGCCCCATCCAGCCTGGCCTCGAACAGTACCAGGAATGGGGCATCCACAAGGTAACCTGCTGCGGCAAATTTTGAGGGCGGCATGCTCTGAGACTTCTTCACGGTCTGTCAAAAATACTGACCCGCGCACCTACGGGGGAAGAGGAGGCTCAGAGAGCTCCAGCTGAGCGGGGGGCGGCACCCCTGGGCATGCCCGCGGAGC
>VYXD01014413.1:575269-695794 GCA_013397195.1 Hylia prasina | reverse complement strand
CATGGATGGATGGATGGATGGAAGTGGGCAGCGGCGCCTCTGCCCGCGCACCTGCCCTCAGTTGTCCCGGCACCTCCTGGAGCCGCGCGCCCACGCACCGCCCCCGCCGCGGGGCTGCGGGGCTGCGGCTGCTCCCGGGCATGTGGGAGCTGCTCCTGCCGTCGGGCACCTGGAAGTGCCTCGGAGTGCCCAAGGTGGTGTTTTGTGGCCTCAGCGCGTGGCCCGTGGTCTGCGGTGAGCAGCGAGATACTGCTGAGGGTAAACCAGCGAGCTTGAGGGAATGGATGGGACGGAACTTCGCCGGCAGCTGCTGGCTGGACAGCGGGCATCTCTCTGCAGGCAGCGGGAAAAGAGTACTGGCTTTAGTCAAGTATTTTGTGGTATTTCAGAAGCACTAAATGTGAGGCTTATCGTTTGTGCCTGCCTTTGCTTGTGGGAGGAAGCCGGAGGCTCCTTGGGACTCTGACAGGGAAGGGAGTCAAACACAAGGGCAGCAAGGATCATGCTGTTCTTTCCTAGCATAGCATAAGATTACTATGCATGTTTTGTGCCAGTCACAAGAAAGATAAAAATAAACTGCAAAACTTCTGAAAAAGGATTAGTGGAAATATATTGAAGAAATGTGTATTTACACATTCATTAGAGGGTAAGGAAGGAGTAACAAATGCACAAAACTGTTGTACTGATAGATGCTTGGTATCTGTTTGATCAAAGCTTTGTTAAAAGAGGGGACTTTCCTGAAGCCTCAGACCTTCCAAAGTTATTTTAATTGTATTCTCTCTTGGTGGGAAGAGAACCAGAAAGAAACTGCAATTTGAAAGGGATTTGGAAAGCTTAAAGTTGCACAGTCTGACTTTAGGCAATGCAGAAAGCATGCAAGTAAAAGTTTAGTATCTTGGAAGAAGACCTAGTGTTTCAAAGTCTTATAAGGTGTTTGTATGTTTAATAGTGAAATAACCCTTAAGATACAGTTCAGACGGGGTTGCAATGGAAAACAGAGTTGTTCTTCTCATTTTTTTAAATGAGAATAGGCACTCAAGACAGGGGGAGAGGACTAAGAAGGCACAGCATGTGTATTCCTTGCCATGTGCCAGAAGGGAGCGTGCACCATCATGCAACCTGACCTCACAGTTCATTGGGCAGCCACAGCCAGCAGTGTGCTTTGCTCTGGACTTCCCTCTGCCATAACTCCCTGCCTCACAATGAAATATTTTTATCTCTCCCTCTCTCTCTTTATATTACCTTCTATCTCTGTAGTGCTTTCAGTCATAAAAAAAGCTCAAAGTACTTTGGAGATGCTTACAGGCTGAATAGTATACAATTCTAATCAAAGGGAAACTGGAATACAGGTTAAACTGAGGTTACAAAAAAAGGTCGTGGCAACCAGGAAACTGCATGGTTTGCTGTTTTTGACACACTCCTGAAGTTTAGGCACCCATCCTTCCATACCAAATGCAATACCCGGGTTTAAAGTTGCCTGAAACAACCGTGCCACCAGGTAAATGGTAAACCCAACAATCTGTCAGCAACTCACTACAGCCCATTGCTGCAGTGAAATCTCAAACTGACATGCCTTGAAATATCAGAAATCACAGGGTAATAAAAATCAGCCAAAGCAAACATCAGATAAACTTGTCAAGCAAGTGGAACGAAGCCTGCGTGTTGCCATTGATGGGTTTTGTAGTTGTTCCCTTTATATACTAACACTCAACTGGAAATGAGGGTTTGCTGTGTAAAGGAAGAGGGAGGCTAGAAAGGAGGGAATTCTCCTTAAATGTTTGACTTGCAGGTCCTAGGTTAGAGGGCTGTTATGGTTCCTGCCCTATTAGAGTTCCCAGAAGGACTGCTGATAGCTCAGCCCTGGCACGAGGGAGCGTGTTGTGCCTGTCAGAGCACTTGTGTAAGCACAGATACCGCAGCGTCTCTTTCCAGCTTTAACAAAGCCCCATTGAGATACATAACATGAATGCTTCTGTGGTGTACCAGTAGTTGTTGTGGTTCAAGAACGGCTGGAAAGCCTTTCAAAAGGCCAGGGAAATCCAGACATGGAAAATGCACAATGTGTATGTTCTCAAGCCACTTCACCTCTCAAGTTCAAAGATGCTGTAAATAAGAGAATTTCTTCTTTCATGGAAAACTGGAGGGAATTGCATTAAGCTTTTAGAGAATGTGAGCTTACAAAGAAGGATTTAAAAGCAGCAGAAGTATTCGAGTGTTGTTTCTTAAGAGTGAGGGAAGGTCATGTAGCTTTTACAAAGTGATAGGTGTAATAGCCCCTGTGTTGTGCTGGTTCAAGTTCAAGTGATACTACACACTTGAGTCACTCTCTTTTGGACTCTCTATGATGCTGGATTGCAGGAGTTGCTATATGGATAGGGAAATTTGAAAGGAGCTGCAGGCTGTGATCCTCATTCTGGCAAAGGGAGGAGCAGACAACTCTGTTTCCAGTGCTATCTGAGAACAAGGCAAAGAGGAAGAGCGGCCCCAGCATCATTTCCATTGCTCTGCTTTTGGTTGTTCTTGTTCAGCTTGTCATTTAGTGATGTGTCTTTTAATGAAGCGTGTAATATCCAGCAAATCCACAAGGAGCATTTGGATGTTGTTTAAAGGTGGTCAGTGGGTGGCCAGTCCCTTCATGGGCAGCTCAACCAAGGCTCTTAAGGCAGTGCTGGACATACACTGTGGAAAGAGGTGGGTTTCCCTTATGTAGCACACTGGCATGTGGGACAATGACTTAATAAGAACAGTGTTGAGTGAAGAAATGCACAACAGTATAAAATATTTCAGCAGCTGATAGATAAGTGGCATGCCTGGCTTTGCCTGCCAGTCTGTCCACAGTGGTGTGCGGGCGTGAGTTGAAGTCTAACTGCATACCTGTCCTGCCCTGCCAGTGGGCACAGAGCTGCTAGGTATGAAATACTGAACAAATCCTTCATTGTTGTCACTTTCTATAACTTACAGGCAAGACATTTTCATCCCCATGTGTCCCTAGCCCACACTAGTGTATTTCAACAAACTCTTTCATGCAGTTCCAGGTCTCTTCTCTGCTCAGCAGAAGCAGGGGAAAGGTGGGTAACAAGGTCACCAGCAAATGCACACCTGCCTGTCTGACGAGCTGCAGCCAAAATCAAACCAAGTTTCAAGGCCCAGTCTACTGGAATGGAGACGTGCCTTGTAGCAGCCAGGCTGAGCACGATGTGCCTGAGATACTGCCAGTGAGAAGGAAGGAAGGCTGCTCTGTCCAATAATTTTTTTTCTTTCATTTTTATTTTGCTGCCTAGTTGGCAGGGTTGCTGGAATGTAGTTTAAATAACTGAAACTCCAGCTGTTGCAATGAAATTCTTTGAATTATGTGCCCAAAAAGAGAAAGATGGTATCTTGAGTTCAGATCAAGTGCTCTGGTATACTGAAATCACATAAGTGCATGTAAATTAAACTCTTGTGTTTAATACTCCCCATTGTTTTCTTCTCATTCAACCTTTCTTTGAGGTTGTTTCCAGATCAGAGCTGAAACTGCTGTAACAGCAACTGTTTCCTGTGTACTTCCAGCCTGATCATTGTGAATGTAATTTAGATCTAAAGACTGTGTTTCAAGCCCATTATAAAGCTATTTAGGAAAGCTTACCCTGTTGTAACATATATGTCAGAACTCAGGTATGCATTTGTCAGGGAAGATGCTCTGATGTGGTAGTAACTGCAGTTGCCAGTGCATAGACTGATTTCTCAGGGCATGGATTTTTGCAGATAGTGACACGATGTTATTTGTCGTCACTGCAGAAACTGGCAGTGTTGCCTGTAGCTAGCACGGGCTGATGTGTATCTGCTGCAGCAAACCACCTGAATCAGAGTCCTGGCACATTGTAGTTTGTATTAAAGTCAGCCAAACCATCTTCTCTAACAGAGCTGGAGGAGAATCGTGTTATAACATGACCCCAGCTGTAGTTAACCAACTTGTGTATGTGAGTATTTAGTCTCTTTGAATTGTCAAGAGTTAACCCCTAGCCAGGTTGGCATTGGCTGTGCTGAACCAGAACAGCTAATGGTAGCCATGTCTTCTGGAAACTGCATCATATTCTGGGCCTTCTGGAGCAGGAGAATGAGGATGGAACTATTGTCAGATGCAGATGTTAAAATTACTGCTATTGATCCTGCAGAAATATTAAATTCAGTGAACATCTGTGTTTCATATTTGAAAGGCACAGGATGGTATATTCGTATCACATGAGATTGATGAAGTATTTTCCAATCTGTTAGTAGCTATAGTAGATGTTAAATAAATTCTGCTAAACATCTTAAACTCACCAAGCTTGCAAGACTGCACCCAGCAAGAGTGTGAGAGCTCTTCTGTTACTTCTCTGTAAAAAGCGGACAAGTATGATTGCTCCAGTTACTTTACACTGGTTAGTGTGACAGCAGTGACAAACAAAACAATGGCACTTAGATAGGAGTCTGTTAATTCTTAATGGGTAGGAATGTGCTTCATGCCAGGCAGTGCAGATTGTGGAAACAATAAAGGATTTGTCGCATGCTTTTGATGGTAACATATGCTTAGGTAACATTTGCCCCATTCCCTTTATTTTAAACAGGAGTCCAACACAGTGTCAGCAACACAGAGGCTGATGGATTAAGCAACTGTCCTACTGAAGTAGCCATGGCAAGTGTGCTGCTGAAAATGTGATTTTTCTACAAAGATCTGTGGTGGAACAGTTTAACATTTTCAGTGATTATCTCCACCTAGTGATTGGAGTAAGAAATGAATGGGACACTAAAAAGATCCCTTAATAACTAATTTCAGCAGTCCTGCACTAATCTTAGTAGACTGAAAGCTCTCTTTTCTTGGGTATAAAAATAGCTTGTGGGGCAAACCAAGATATGAAATCAAAAGATAATTTTCCTGAAGTTTATTCATCATTATTGTACAAAGAGCTTAAGAGACTCTCAAGGGGCATCTCTGGGTTGTGGCTTTAGTTGTGGACTGGAAACTGGGCAGTAACTTCTTGAAATGAAGATATAATAGCATTCTTTAAAGGGAAGCTTAAAAAGGGAACAGTCTGTTGCATTTTCCACAAGCACATATTGTTTAGAAAACTGATTCAGAATGTATCATAATGGGACGAAAGAAAATGAAAACAGTGTTATAAAATTCTAATACCAAACTTACAGCCAAGTAACAGCTTTTTTGTTACAGTTTTATGCATACCAGGCTATGTGCATATGTGGCTATTTCATGGTGTTTTAGAAGAGTTA
Source organism: Hylia prasina (assembly GCA_013397195.1). Classification (NCBI taxonomy): domain Eukaryota; kingdom Metazoa; phylum Chordata; class Aves; order Passeriformes; family Sylviidae; genus Hylia; species Hylia prasina. The sequence goes on along the minus strand of VYXD01014413.1, from coordinate 690,547 downwards.
AGGATAAATTGTTTGTTGTTCCTAATCCAGTTCTAAGAATTGCTATTTCACTAATTTTCTGCAGATTTCCTGCAGGCACCACTGTAGATGTAATATAGGTAATTTCCCCAAAGTGTCAATAAGTTAATAAAGATTTACTGTAGTTCCCTTACTGAGATTTCTGAAGTTTTAGTTTGTAACAAAGAAGTTAGTGTGTTTCTGTGTGTAATTTACTTACCTGGGGGATAATTTATACATTAAAAATTATGGTATATAAAGGAGCAAAATTTACCCACACTTTTAGTCAGCACTCTAGTTCAGAATCTCCATTAACAGCCACACGTGTCATTGATGCATTAGATGTTGTCTGAGACCATGTTTTTGATTGATTGTGTTTCAGGGCCAGTTTTGTGATTACTGCAATGCTGCTGATCCCAGCAAAGCTCACCCGATAACCAATGCCATTGATGGCACTGAGCGCTGGTGGCAAAGTCCCCCTCTCTCCATGGGCTTGAAGTACAACGAAGTCAACGTCACCTTAGATCTGGGGCAGGTAAGTGCCTGAGCTACGTATGGGGTGAGGTGTGATCATTTCTTGTATTTGTGTCCATGCTTTGCAGTTGGGAGAGACTTTTGAGATTTTTACTTCCTGACGTCACAGCTTTTTTGTCTGGTTTATGTTCTGTATTTTCTACCAAGTTGACTGTATACTGTTTAAAGTGATTATTTTCCTTTAGGAATTTTGATGATGGGGGTTCTTGCCACCAGGATGACACAGATGTAGTGATGGTGTACTACTTCCTTGCACAGATTCTGTAACTCATTAATTTGAAGCGACGGGTGGATCTCTTAGTTGAAACTCAAGCTCTGCCTTCTGTTTAATATTCCCTTTTCCCATGAGCTCAGAGACAGAGAGAGAGGCTTCATTGTCTCTGTGCATGCACACATTTTGAACATAATGTTTGGAGTCTGCTTTTGCCTCAGGGGTCCTTCTGGTTTCTCTGTCATCCAGTCAGATCTTCAAGATAGACAGAAAAATATGAATAAGGTGGTCTAAAAGGGAAGGGACAGCAAAACCAGTGTTATATGAGTTAGTAATGAGAGAAGAACACCCATATTTCCCCTGCATGTGATAGGCAATCTAAGAGTAAAGCCAATGTATCTGTTTTTTAAGTCACAGGGATGGATTCTCACTGCCATAATTAGGTGCTGATCCAGTGAAGTTAGTTACACTGTGCAAGTTCACACCACGTGAAAACACGTTTATAAATATATGTGTGGGCCTGCAAAACATATATATACACATGCATATATATTTTGGACTGCAGTAATTGTTTATTGACTGATTATATAGGACAGGGTTTTTGAGTAGACCTTCAATTTAGTTGATGGCAAGGTGGGTGATAACTAAGAAATTATTTATCTGTGACTTAGCTGCCATTTTGCTGGGGATTCAGGTGCAAGTTATTTTACCTCTTGTCTTACATGGTGTTCTATTTCTCTTGTTCCTGCTATGGCTGGAACGGTTCTCATTTTGAGGATATCTATATTCAGTGTTTCTGTATCCAGTAGAGCTGCAGTACTGGCCATACTAAACTTCTTTTCCTGCTGTGCACTTTTAACCTTCTTTGGAGGACCTACTGACAGACACCTTACTTTTCATGTGCGGAGTAAACTTCTGGGAAACCTCTTTCCTTGAGAGGAGGGATATGAACTAAGTGCCCTGTTTTCATGGACGCCAGCAGCTGTGTGCTGAGTTTTCTGTAGTGGTAAAGGATTTCTTAGAGCGAAGTTGTGTGTTTCTCATTACTCTGATACTACTTGGAAGGATGACTCTGAATCCCCTTTCTTGGAAATGAAGGTAATCCAAGACAAAGATGAAAATTACTCCATGTCCTGTAATCAGGAATAAATTGTTTTTAGCTGGTGGATGGATGAGGGTTTGGTAAGATCCATATGATTTTTTTTGTCCCACTTCACAGACATTATCTCATATCTGCTTTCATCCAGTTAAATTTTAACCTCAGGATTTCTTTGAACTTGAGATTTACTTTGACATTTTGCTTAGTATTTTCAAATGATCCCAAATTCATACAGTAGCACACAATATTAATAATGAAGAACATTAAGTACTGTGACAGAGTAAGTCTACTCAAGTGAACAGGTAAGCACTGAGACCCCAATTCACCTAACCTTATTTCATGGTCCTAAATATTAAGAGCTTGGTGTGTCTTAATGATGCAGACTTTCTTAGTAATTGACAGAGACAATTTTTCAGAGTGTAATTCCCCCTCAGCTTAGCTGAGATGAAGGTTAGGGTTTTAAGGAAAAATAAATCTTAAAGTTCGATGTGTATCTAAATACAGAACCACATACTGTAATATTGAAAAGATAACAAGGATGTAGTTTCCCTCACTAATTATTTGTCCTTTTTTTGTTTTTTTTGTTTTGTTTCTTTTTAATACAACGCATGTTTTTCTGCAAACAAAAAATGGAAAAGTTTTTGGGTGTGCAGAACATGACAAAGAGCAAGGCACAAATGTGTGCAGGGAAGCGGTGACTGAGTGTAAGCTGGTCATCAAGTATCCACAATTAGAGGAAGCAGGACATAGTGCAAAGTCAAAAGCTTTTAATTTTCTGCATTCCTGCCATTATATCTTAATCATTGAGAGCAGAGTCCCAGCGGAGCCTCTTACCATGGTCTCATGACAATATTTAATTGAATAGTTGCACCACGATGGAAGTTTAAATGCTCACTACAATGGAGTTGGAACAGAACACCCACCTGGTGCTGCTTCTGTTTCACAAGGGCTTGGGTGATTTTGAAAATCAAAGTGCCTTCAGGCTGTTAAATCTATTTGCAAGAAGAATGCTCATTTTGCTGTACTTCATAATACGACAAAAAGCAAAAACCTTAAAGCAAAACCTCTGCTTTACTTCCTTTTCTGATTTTCTGTAATATAGTTACATTTCTAATCAATCACAGCCCTTCTGAGTAAAAATTATAATGTTTATCCCTGAGGCAGTCTCTCCATTCTGTTAACATACCTGCTTACACTGTGGCTATTCCTGACTTGTTTGAAATATTTGGATCAAATGAAATCTCAGTTACTCCTCTAATTGGTTATGTTTTTCCCAATGTAGTTTCAAACATATTTTAAACTTCTGAATCCAGAATGTTTGACTGAATTTCATTACCCTTCCCCTGACTCTTTGGATTGCCTAATTTCAGCAGGTGTGTCCTCATCTTTGGCTTGCTTAGTGCTCAGCAGGTATTACTGTAACACTCCCCCAGGTATTCTTCTGAACTCTCTCTTCAGAAGAAATGAAAGTTCAGGATAGCATGATAATGTATGATGAAAAAGAACTATCCAACTACAAAAAGTAGTTCAAAGAAGTATAGCCCATATATTTTACTGTTGCTTTTAGTTATGTGTGTGTATATATATATATTTACTTCTGCTGTGCTTTTTGGCAATAATATAGTGCTGAAAGACTCAGACTCAGTGAAATCTTGTGCACTCATATGTTGAATAGTTTTTATGTAGTGATATTATTAGTCACTGTTGTAAATTAAAGGTACACAGTGGAATGTAATGTCCAAATTAGCTCTTTTATTAGGGAGGGAGGGCAACTCGACCATAAATTTAAACTAAGTGTGTGGCCTGTGGAGGACTTCATGCTTTTATGTTTTCTACCAGTTAAAGCGTATAAACATTTTTTAAATAACCTCACAGTTTGCCAAATCTTCTGAGTTGTTTTTTTATGGTAGAGGTCTAATTTTCGTATTTGGTAGCAATCCTTTGATTTACAAACAATATTTTTTGTTTGGAATATTATTCAGCTTTGGCTAATTGTTAAGAACTAAAACCAATTGTTCTTAACTTACAAAAGATTGACATGATAACTTAAAATGTTTCTGAAGTTACAGTTAATTTGAGTATCATTCTGTAAAATAGAAAGTGACCTGTGCTCACTTTTTGTGTAGGGAGAAACTCTTAAGGTGGTTGGAGATTTATGATAAACTGCATTGGACTGGGCTTCCAAAAATAGTCATTGCACTCACTGTGCTTGGCTTTTGAAGACTTTCTTTTATCACTGACCCTGAAATCAGTCCCAGCTCTAGCATGAAGTTGCATAACCTCTACCATAACTCTGGGAAGTCCTACAGATGAGGGCATGAGAACCACTGCACGAGGCTTCTGCAGTGCTACAGAGCTGTACCTGCAGTGAGACAAAGCCCTTCCTCTGGAACCCCTTCACAGCTCTGAATCCACAGCACCAAGCCCTGCTCTGCTGGTTTGGTTCACACTGGGGACAAAAGGGGCTCTTAAGTCTGGGGAAGGTGCAATATTATCCCTACAGTAGGCAAAAATGGGGATGCTAACAGCACAGAAGTGCTCCTTTATATTAGAGAACTCTGGTTCTGAGTATTTCAGTTTGTTTAGGAAGCTGATTTGGGATCATGCCGGAGAACAGTATGCTTTGAAGTTAGTTGTGATTTTTGGCTCATGTCACAGGAAGGTGCATCTAGAGTAACACAACTTCAGCTGATGAAGTAGCACCTATGTGATAGAATCTTCTAAAACTTCTATCAGGTAATACATGTTTCATTTATTCCTAGGTCACACTACATCTCATTCAGGCTGAGCTACCAGCCTTAACAAGGGAAATACCTTAAAATACATTATTTCTTGCTCATATGTTTTCCTTTAAGTTGTAGTCAATGTGTTGTTATTTTTAAAAAAACTTTAATTAAAGACCTTTTCAATGGCTCAGCATTTTTTTTCTTGTGTTTGCATTAGTAGTTGCATGTCATCAGGTTTGATCTATGGTGCTGGATTACAGCAGGATATGATGTTTGATTCTTACACTAATACATCTTTTTTCAAGCATGCATTTCCAGAGTGCATTGTTTCCATTACTGGAAACAAAATGCTGTTTCCACTTTTAAATTCAGTTCTTTACTCATACAAGGAAATGGTCAGAATTTTGATTAATATTTCTGGCATTTTTTGTGATTTTTTTTTTTACTATTATGCAATTATAATCTTACAGTTTTAGCAATCCTTTTGAGAGATGGGTTTTTTTATGAAACAAATTTGGCTTTAAAGCAACCAAATAAACATTTTTTCAAAAATTAAGGTGCTTTTTTTTTTTTTCCTCAGAACTAAATGGCTGAAGGAAAACATTTCTTTGAGTTTAATCTGCCTTTTTTTCAGGGTAGGTCTTAGGTCAGGATCAAGATTTAAAGTAGTGAAATTCCAGCTTAGAATATGTGATTAAAATTGGCTTTAATGGTTGCTTTTCTAGGTCTTATGTCAGCAAGGCTATTCTTTTATCTTCAGATGGGATTTATTTGCTAAGCCAAGGATTATTTTTCTTCTGTTGTTGTCTCATCAGATCTAGAGAGAGATCATTCATCAACTTGGTCAGTATTTAATGTTGGTGGAAGTTTAGATGTTCAAGTGCCATTCTAGATCCCTGATCCAGGCCAAAAGCAAATCACAGGCACTCATGCTAAGTCAGAAGCAGGACAAATGATAGGCTTGGTGACTATGTTTTGTTGATATGTTGTGATTAGCTAACAGCAATTTAAGTTTTATCAGACCTGTCCCTTTTCCCTTTCTGAATGTGCCTGTACATTCAGGCACATTCAATATCTGAGCAGTATTTCAAACTGAGAGGTGTGAGGATGTAAGCGTCATGTGAATGGAAGGTTTTCATATACAAGTACTGTGAAGTTGCCATACTTTTTCTTTCCCTTCCATTTTTTATTTGCATGGAAATATGCAAGGGGTGGTGCTGGGTGGCAGTTCTTTAAGCATTGGCAGACTTCCTTATATAATACACATTTTTAAGAGTAAGTATAAGGTCATAGTTGTAATCACTCCACAGTGTGACTACAAGCAGTGGAGCCCTGGCAGGACATTATCTATATGCTTCTTTTATTTCGTCTTGAGCCTTCTAAACCACTTGTCTTGATTAAATCTGTATCAGTCAACACACTGAGTGTTATCAGCATTTGATAAACATGCATGTCAAGATAGGACTTCCAAAGATCTTAAGACATAGGGGAAGAAAGACAATATATTAATGTTGCCTGCCAGTGCAAACCTGGTTTGAATAGGTAAATGCCCCTTGAGAGATACAGCTGACCATGAACCACTTTTTTTTTTTTCTTTTTTTTTTAGGAGTTTCAGAGCTCTTATGCTTTCCTAGAGGGATACTAATCTTTGCACTGAGTGGTCATACCAGATGACATGTAATGTCTGTATGGCCAATATCTCTACTCTGAAACTTGACAGTGAAGTAGCAGAATTACTCAAAGAGAATCAGAAACTCAGTAAAAGCAAATCTTGCTACTGTCCCCAAAGTATTCACCTATTTCTTACAATGGCTAAAATCAGATTTTCCATCAGCAATTTGAGGGCATAACTCCATAACACAGGACTATGTGCAGTCATAGAGCAAAGGTTTGGGGTTTGCCATGGCTGTGTCAACAGCATGACTGCCACTTACCTTGCTCAGTATTGTTTAGTAAGTAATATTTCCTATGGAGATAATGTCTGTTTGCTGAGGTACCTAATTTAGTATCTCTGGAGGTGAAGCTGGTGTTTGTCAGGCTGTGTTAAATAGCAGGGTAAATTTCAACACTAACAGAAAAGTTAGGTTATTTTTCTTCCAGTTCTCTTTGCACTGACCTAAGTCAGCAACATGCAGCAAAGCAAAAGTTTCTGAAATAGGTTGCAAGGTGTAGTGGTGCCTTGGTGTGTGTGTAGAACAAGGGCTTGCCCTGGCGAGTGGTTGTACATACTACACTAAATGAATGCACAACAAAGAAGTTTCAGGGTTTTTTTCTTCTGAGATGTGAGGTATATCATGAGACATGCTCCATGAAGTCCGTGGGTTCCTCTAATTTTTCCATGAGAAGATTTTACTTTCTGCTGTGAATACAGTATACAGATATTCAGAAGCTGAAATAGGTGTGTGAGCATGGAGGCTGCATGTAGCCATGGGATTGTCATGTGCAGAGCTGGTTGGGGACAAATATTTCCAGGTATCTGTTTCACTGCATTATTCACCATTTGCATCTGCCTGTTGGTGGTCCCAGTTGTGTGACAGCTATTGAATTGTTCCTAGCTGACAGCTGAATGGGCCAGGCATGCCAAAAGATGCTGCTCCCTGTTCGTGGTTGAGAGCTTGTATGCACTTGTGGTTTGGAGTCTAATAAACTTTGCAAAGTATTAGCTTCAGGGTTATGACATTTATGAGGTATGAGCAAAGATAAACTGTTAGGGTGTATTTGATGTGGGGGTTCTGGTAGCAGTTACTTGACAAACTGCTGACTGCAGTCTCCGCCATCAAAGTAAGAATCTCCTGCCAGCAGATGATTCTCAGTTGAGGTTGTTGAGGGGGAAATTCCAGTGCAGCTTCACTTGAATATTGAGTGTACCTCAGTATTAGTTCACTTTTATTGACAGCTCCATCCATGTCATGGTTTAATTTTTAAATGGCCTTTAGAATCAATCTGTGTTTAGCTTTTTGTATTAAGGTAATTTTTATTGATGTTCTGGTTTTTATCACTGTGGGCTATCCCAAGAGGCTTACAGTAAAACTTCTCGTCTTGCAAGATCCATTTCTCCTCTGGCCTTTGGGAGCTCTCTGTGTGATTCACAATGAGCACCCAAAGAAGCCAGATGAAACTCTTGGCCTTGGGAACCCTGAGATGATGGAGCTCTTTGAGCTGTCTCAGACACTGAATTAGCTACCAGTTACAAAGTTCTCTCCTGTGCTATTTGATACCCACAAATTCCTGGGTGGCTTGCTTCCATTACTTCGAAAGACTGCCAAGTGGCAAATTCATCTGGAAATAATCTTAGCATGAGGGAGCGGGTGGCTGGGATTATTGTCAACCAAAGGAGTTCCAGCGTGAAGAGTATTTGCATTTTGTCTTACATGATTTTGATATTCCTCAGCTACAAGCACAGTTATGTGATTGGAACGCATCACAAATGTACCCGGGTGCTGCAAAAGCAGCTCAGTTGAGTGATACAACTTTTCCAGGTTGAGCAGTGTACCCTTAACACTCCCAAGCAATCAGTCAGCTGCACAACAGACCTGTTCTGAAATGTAGGAGATGGCATTTAACACAGTCCTCTTGCAGATGTCTTAATGTTTTTGTCCACATTGCCAGGTGAAGTAGCCAGCTGAGAATCTGGCCTCTTATTTTAATGGGAATGAAACTGCAGAGAGTAACCTTCTCCATGTACACTAAATAAAAAGTATTTATTTGCATTAGTTTTATTATTGCTGTGCTTTTACAGAGTTCAAAAAAAGTTCCTGACAAGATCTATGTATATTCTGTTACCAGCTCTTCCATGTTGCCTATATCCTTATCAAGTTTGCAAATTCTCCTCGTCCAGATCTCTGGGTCTTGGAAAGGTCTGTGGACTTTGGAAAAACTTACACTCCCTGGCAATATTTTGCTTGTAAGTATCGATCCTTGTGTCACTGGTCTTTTGGGGGCAGGTTTCTTTAATCACCTCCTCAGTAGCAGCAAAATCAAAGCATGGGGCTTGCTGAATTCACCTGCAAGAGAAGACTGTGAATATTAAATACATTTATCTTATTTAGCCACAGTGAATTAGTGGTAGGAGTGTATGAGTATGGTATTTTGAAAGTGTAACTCAGCACATGAATATTTTTCACTTTCTTAGAAATTTCTGATTTGTTTTGTTTCTCTTGTTTTTTGGGTATGTCAGAACTTCAGTGTCCTTCATCCCTTGGGACCCTGGAGTTTCTTCAAAAATTGAAGTGAAATACAAATGCAAAATTTTGGAATATCTATGTAGCTTTCTTTTCTGGTGATGATATGGGAAATACTGTGCCATGTCTTGTCAGGCACCACTGAATTGCTTAGGAGGAGAGATTCTTGTTTTGAGGAATATCTGTTACTCTGTGCTGAGTGACTCAATCACTGTTATTATTCTGTTATGGGGAGAATCTACCTGAAAGCACAGGGAACACTCCTCTGTTAATTTAAGCTAGAACAATAGGGCCTATTTTATACGAAATTAATTTTGTTCTTGCATGACTAGACTCAAAAGCAGATTGCTTGGAGCGCTTTGGAAAGGAAGCAAATCTTCCTGTGAGGAGGGACAGCGACGTCCTGTGCAGCACCGAGTACTCTCGCATTCTGCCTCTTGAAAATGGAGAGGTAGGTGCTTTCAGGAAAGCCATGTGTGACACTGGAAGCAAACATCATTGGTTTCAGAACTTGGTTGGAAGTAATTTTTTTAGCTATGACTGCTTGAATCTCTATCAGTAAGTCCATAACCTAAACCTCAGTGAGATCTTGGGAGTGTGACCTGACGACTCCTAATTTTCACCATTCCCTAGGGGTGTAGGGGCTGTTCAGGTAAACCTGTGTTGATATTTATCATAATTTATGTACCTCACTATAGCCATGTGCATTTAAAGGTGTTAGTTGCATTTTCTGAATACTTCCAATGTGCATGGCAAAACTTGGTGGACCAGAGTTCCTCATGTGAGTAAAGGCTGTAGAAACAGATATTTACCATTCAAGAATAAGTAGCTGTTAATATATATATATATAAAATTATATGTATATATAAGGAAGCTACATGTTTATAATATAATAAAAATATTTGAAAAACATTGCTTTGATTTTAGCTACTGTTCTTGCTAGGCATAACTGTGGCTTGTATTACTTCAATGAATGTTAAACTCCTGGATGTGCTGATGGATCCTCCTGGGGTTCTTATGCCTGATGTTGTTAGAACCCAGATCTGGACTCCTCAGGAGTTATCCACAGTTTTGAGCAGATGGATCTAGGGTTTCATATTAAAATAGAACTTATTTGTTAAAGTATCTGTAAAACTTTCCTAATCAGATATTGTAAAGAATAATTTCCACAGAAGAATGCTGCTGATGCCATTCGCTATTACATGCTCTATGACTTTTTCTGTGGGAATTGTGCTGCAATTGGAACAATCATCATGCCCTTGTTATGTGCTTCAGAATATAGGAGCCATTTGAAAATAGAAATCTAGAAAACTAGGTTGTTCATTCAATAGGGAATCATGATTGCTGAGCCACTGGCAGCTGTTTCTTTAAAAAAAAGAGTATTGGATCCCTTGTTTTGGAAGTCAGACAAACCTGCCTTCATGTGAGGGGATTTTCTAAAGCAACACTGTGTACTTTCTTCCAGAAAGAAATTAATATGCTCGCAGGCACTGGACCTGCTAACAATAATATTTTCCAGGAATGTTTATGCCTTGACCCAAAAATAAATGTGCTTTGGGAAAGAGCCAAAATCTGATGTTTTTAATCAGGCTAAACTTCCATTGACACTGTCAACTGTTCAAACAACTACTCGCATCTATTCCTATTGTTTCTTTTCCTATTAAAATGTACTTTTTGCGTGCTATACCTCCTGTTTTCAAAACAGATAGAGGCACTTTGTTTTTCTTTTTTTTTCTGATGTGTTATATGATAATGAGATAATGAGAATACAGGAGGCTCCAAGATTAACAACACTATTTTTCCCAATATCCTGACGTCAGTATGAAATGCCTAGTTGTTACTGCAAATATGTTCAGAAACAATAGTGAGTTTTTTGGTTCTTTTATTAATTCTGCTCTATGCTGCTATTGGCCCTTGCAGTTGATATATTTTAACAAGAGTGTACTTACTCCTTTGTTAGATTGTAGTATCTTTGATAAATGGCCGCCCAGGAGCAAAAAACTTCACTTATTCCCCTGCTCTTCAGGAATTCACAAAAGCAACAAACATCCGTCTCCGTTTTCTCAGAACTAATACTCTTCTTGGGCACTTGATATCCAAAGCTCAGCGGGACCCCACTGTAACTCGTAGAGTAAGTACTGTTGTCACCGAGATGTAAATACCCAACAATCATACCCAGCATGTTAGGGAGCAAAAAATGGTCTGAATGTTTTAAGTTTGCAACATCCTGGCAATGAAACTTGCATTGACCCACCTTGAAATCCCCATACTTTTCTCCAGGTTTGTTTGAGACAAGAAGATAACTGGGCCAGCATGGATTTATGGAGGGGCAGTAATTATTTAATGATTTTGCAGCAGACCATATTAATTCCCTGCTTTCTAATATGGAAGGAAGCTGAGTGCATCATGTGAGCTATAAAGACCCAAAGCAAAATTATTCCAAACTATCTTATGCAGAACTGAGGAACTAAATCTCTTCAGCTTTATTTGTCACTACTTTCTGATATTTATTGACAAAAGGTTTTCAGAAAACAGTACCTGACTTTCTGAAGGAGGAGAAAGCAAAGGCCGTACTTGAAAGTTGCTGTCTTTCCACAAATCATTTGAAATGCCTAGGTGTTTTCAGTGCATTTTGGGCTATCCCAGAGCTTGGAGGCCAGAGTTCCACTCCCATTCAGTGGGTAAATATAAGGAAATACAGGGAACACCACATAGATATTCACATACTTAGAGAGATTTCAGAGTTCGTATTGTATTGCTATTTTTAACATTTTCATTTAAAATGAAGATTTGGTAACAATTGGAGGAAACCCTGGGGTGAGGCACCACACAAATGTGTGTGAGGGTTTCTGCACTGAAAAACGTAAGGCTATTCCAGTCACTTGACAGCACTCCCACCAAGTACCCTTACTGCCTTAAGTAAATTTTAATATGTTGCTCACAGGCAGATGTAAATGCAGTGTGCAGTTTACTTGGCAAGCAGCACAGCTGTTGTGTAAGGAACTTCTGGTGTTATCTGGCCATGGGGTGTAGAATAGATGAATGAAACATCCAGTGTTTTATTAAATTCCTAAAGGAGAGTGCAAATTTTTATTGTAGACACCTTCCAAGTCTAGCAAACCTAATGTTGATATTTCTGACATAGTAGTACAAACAAGGAGAGATCTATACATATTTCTTGTGTTTGTTCCACAGTATTACTACAGTATAAAGGATATCAGCATTGGTGGTAGATGTGTTTGCCATGGCCATGCTGAAGTGTGTAATCCAAAGAGTGCTGAAAACCAGTACCAGTAAGTAAATGGAGCCTGACATTTATGTGAGAAAAAGAATATATGAATGCTTTCAAATGATCTTTTTTTATTATAGAATTAGGTAGTTGTACAGTGATTTTTTTCTTTATATTTAAAAGAAATAGAACCTGCTAATGGTTGGCAAAAAAACATGTCAAGAGAGATTGTATGTGAAACATAATAATAGAAAATACTTGCTTTGGTTTTTAATTTTAATCGAAATACAAATTTGGAAGATTGAATAATTTCTTAAAAACACGGTTATTTTTGAAAAGAGTGAGTTGATAATCGCCTTCTTACATCAGGAAATAGAAGTCCAACTCAGGAAGAAAATCAGTGAACTTCATGAAGATACTGAGCACTATAACTGAGCTCATGCAAGATCCAATGGCTTTAGGTCATTACTGTAATAACATAAAAACTAACTGAATGGACTATTCCCTTTCCCTGTCAAGTTTGTGACCTCCACGTTGATTTCACTGGGAGTTAAATCAGACTTCTTGGCTCACCTGCTACAGGGAAGAGACCATGAATAATCAGCCTGTCTCAAACATATTTTAAAACCTGCTTTAAACCTTCTATTGCTGTTATCCATGATGGCATTAAAACAAACTTTTATCAGGACAATGCAATATTTTCAGTGGTGTTTTAATGAAGAGTAAGTGGGGGAAATGGTTGCCTCCATTCCAGATATCTGTGCTAGGGAAAAATAAGTAAAGAAGGAGAGAAATCTATGAAAATAGAATGGTTATACTCAAAAATTTTATTGCTTCTGTGTTATTAGACTACACACATATGAGAAGACTAATGTAAGAGAAAGTAAGAATAAGAAATATATAGTAGCCCTCTGAATAAGAAATATATAATAGCCTTCTGAATAGCCTCCTTTATAATAATAATAGGAAAGTGGGCTCTTCAGCTAAATAAATCAAAAACATCCCTACATTTCATTGGTGAATAGTGTGCACTATTTTAAAAATAACAAGATCAGGTTATGATCTTGGCTTACTAAAAACACTGATAAAATTATTGTAAACAAAGCATAATGGAAAAGTTATGAAGGCATGCATTTAAAGGTAATAAATATTTTGATTACTGTAAGGCCAACAAATTTCAGCCTTGGAATGAAGCTAAAACAAGATACATCCTAAACTACTGTATATCAACTTGATATACATATAATATATATAATATAAAATAGTTGATAATACAAAATTGATATAAAATAGTTTCATAATCCAGTCTGTTGCATCCAATTATACAGGTTTTCTGTAAATAATGTGTTCTAATAAACTCATAATCACATGATTAAAGTAATCAATCTTGAAGAATTTGAGGAAAGTTCCAAAACATTCTAGTATTACTGATGACTTCATGTGAGGTTTATGTCCTGTCCTTTTCAGGGAATGTGTAAGTCTTGGACTGCAGTAAAGCAAAGAAAAAAAAATGTTTTATTTAAAAACTTAAAAAAAAAATCTTGAGCCCAGCTTCTTTAAGAGGCTTTCATTTCTGTAGGTTTCAGTGTGAATGTCAGCATAATACTTGTGGAGAGACCTGTGATCACTGCTGCCCTGGATATAATCAGAAGAAGTGGCAACCTGCAACAGCTGGGAGCACGAACATATGTGAACGTGAGTAGCCAAAAAGATGGTGGGTTAAAAGAGATGCTGACAAGAGGATAAGAATTAGCTGTAGCACACATGTTCATGGAACATAACTAGCATGCTTTAACACCTTCTTTTCTGTATAGAGAAAATTCTTTCCATACAGAAATAAAGAATCAAAAATGCAGTGAATATTATTTAGGGTCTTCTTTCTTATTAAAAAGTGAAAGTAATAATTTGTGTGACAATATAACCTGAGAAAACTGGAAGACTTTTTGTAAAGCATTGAGTCGACATCTCTCCTCAGTCATAGCTGTCTGCTGACAGACTGTGGATCTCCAAGCAGAGCAGAGACTACAGGCATCTTGTACAACTCCAAAATGTTCCATCACCTGGTCTCTTGGTGCTCAGATTGCAGAGATTGCATGAGCTGCCCTCCCTTCTCAGCTGAGAGTTACCCCTCACTGAGCGTATACCAGGGGCACAAAGGTGCTCCTGGTGGGGAGCCCTGGTGATTCCACACTTGTACCTCTTCCCATCCTTGTATTTGGGCGTTTGGAGCACGTTAGCCCTACAGACTGAGTAGTCAAGCTGGACAAGCCCATTCATTTGCCTTTCTCCCACTTTCCCCATGTTTCATTCTTAAAGAAGGCGACAGCATGGACCCTCTTTTGATGATGGGTTTGTACTGTCACACAGGGGTGTTTTCCATTCCCCTGGGTAGAACCAGGCAGGGTGGCACAGAGCATTGCAATCTCTGTGCACAACCATTTCCTTTGTGTCTGGCCTGGTCTGTTTTTCTCGTCTGCCTTTCCTGAGAGCAGCATAGCCAGTGGGTACAAATTCTTAACAGGAGAACCTTATTTGAAAACCAAAGAGATGTACCTATATAATTACTCTGAGGAATAAAGAGATGACTTGTTTAATTAAAACTGCAATACTAAGATTTGGGAGGGGGGGAAGGAGGTTGTGTGTGATTAAAATGTTTGATAGGAGGTAGGCATGTTGGGACACAGTTTTTGAACAATATTTGAAACCTCAATTAAGTCCCCCTCTTTAAAAGGAAAACATTTCTTGCCAGAAAAGAGACAGACAAAGAGCATAAATAATGTCATGTTTTTTGAAGAATGAGTGTATAGAAGATCATCTACAAGTTTCTGAGCCAAAACCACTTCATTTCTAACTACCTCTGAAAAAATATCCTTTTTGTTATGGATTGCTCCTAGCAGTTTGAAGTGATTTGCTGAGAGCATTTGCCAGGTGCAGGCCTCTTTAGCTGGCAGCCAGTAGTGAAGGAATTACAACAACCTTATTCAACTTTCCAGAAGCCTGAGGTTCCTTGAGAGAAACTGACTGAAAGAGGTTGGTGGAAGCTCATAGGGATCAGCGAACATTTTGCTGTGAGCTTCCCGGTACATATGGTCCCAGCAAATGGCCCAAAGTGGTGAAAAGGTGCTTGATGAGGTAGAAGAGGTTTCTATCCCCCTATGAGTGGAAGTGTTGTTACTGTAATCAGAGCAAATAATTTCCCATTGCTGTTAGAAGACATAGGTGAGTTGTAGCTCACAGGTGGTTTGGCCCTAGAGGCAAGGGAGGTTTTATTAACATTGTAATTATACATATATATATATTTTTTTTTTTTCAATATTACCTTTTTTCCTTTTCTGACTTAATATCTTGAGCCAGCATCTCATTTGTGTAATGTTTTATTTTCTTGAATAATTTTATGAGTAAGAAAACCTAATGGTCTTCATAGGCTATTACATCCTGGCCAGGGAACCCTGGTCTTGAACCCTGTCCAGTTCTTGTCACCAGGCCATAAGGGAGCCTGATGGCAGGGCACCTCCTCAGCTGTGTGGTTGGTAATTCCTAGGAAGAGGCTTCCTTATCCACAACTCTTCAGATAAAAAGACATAAAGAGAATGCAGAGAGTGATCCAGTTTCTCTTCTCTTGTCTCTATGATTATGTAGCAAGACACAGAAAATCAATTGTCCCTGAGTTGTGCTGCCAGTTGTGCCAGGAACTTGGAATAGGGTTTGGGAGAATTACCTCCCATATTCTTCCCTCATCCTGAAGAAGGGGCGGAACCCTTATCTTCTGTAACTCATTGCCTTCCAGAGTATTGTGTCCCCTGGTCCAGATGAAGGGAGGGTTTCCCTAAACATGAAGTAATAGCTTTATCAAGTCATAACTTTAGGAGTTTTCTGCAAAGATAATTTCTTGTAATTAAAAGATCAGCTAGCACCCAGATGCTTGAGGAAGCCTGTTTTTTGCTACCTGCATTCTTTCAAGAAAATTCCTATTTTCTTCTCCAGCGAAGAAGGAAGATCAGATCAGAAAAAAACCAGAGGACATTGAATGAATTTATGGCCCTTTGGTTTATTCTATTTGTTTGTTGTTATGGTTGGTTTCTACTCAGAATTATATTATAGCCAGGTTTGCTGGTATATCTGTACCTACAGCTGCATATACACTCTTTGGTGTAGGTAATTTTATTTAAATGTGTATATCTTATCTATACTTGTTAATTTTAAATAAAGGTTTACTGCACGTAGCTTCAGTCCAGATGTTTTTTTGAGACATGAAAAAGTAAACATTTGGGCATGTTTTTGATAAGTTAAAAAAAACTTCTGTGGCTATTCTTCTGGAGCTTCCTAGTTCTGCATTTGTGCATAACTATATAATTTTAAGATGGTACAGCTGTTACCTTCTCTGGTAAGACTAGCTGCAGGCTTTCTTCATGTCTGCATTACTGTACTATGTTTCTGATATGAAAATCCAGTTTTTTATACGTAAATGTGTGCATTTGAGTATACTCCAGCATGCCTGAGTATATGTACACATAAAAAAATCTAATCTTTTACACCTCTGCTGGAGGTAAATGCTGGAGATTGCTAAATTCCAGCATTATAAAGAAAACTGACTTGGAATATTCCTTTTTCAGCCTGCAATTGCCATGGACATGCCACTGATTGCTACTATGATGCTGATGTAGATCGGTATCGAGAAAGCTTAAACATCCATGGGCAATATGAAGGTGGAGGAGTCTGCATTAACTGCCAGGTAAAAAGATCATTTTGACCAGTTTAAAAAAATATTCACACCAGTAGTTTTGGGTCTGACCAGTCCAGATAGTCCCCTTTCTGTGATGGTGTTACTACTTGTACTCAAAGTGTGGAAAAAGGTGGGTGAAAATAATTTATCTTCTTCACCATTGTTTTTTAATGTGTAAAAATTGTATTTATGCTCAGTCCTGTGTGATCAGAATAAAACCACACAATCAAACCAAAGAATTTAATCAGCTATAAAAATTCCCTTTCCTGTTGTTACAAGCTCTGCCACTTCCCTGCTTAACAGAAGGAAGTAAAATTAACCAAATAAAATGCCAGCTCAGGCCAGCTTGTTCCTTACTGCAGCAAAACACAGAGGGCTCTCTCTCATCAGCAGAAACAAAGGAAGATCTAGACTATACCAAGATGGCAAGTTATAGATACTGGGAAAGTCCAGAATCATAGAAGAGCCCTCTGGAATCCTTTTGGACTTGTGCTCCACTTTAACCAAGGCTAGATGTAAAATTATATCCAAAATTATATCTTGCACTGAGGAACACCCAGTTGAATTCTGCAAATTTCTGAGGATGCACTGTACACACACTCTGGCTAATCTTTAACAGCACTTAATCACACTCCTGTTCAGTAGGAGTTTCCCCAGTTGCAGCTTGTGCTAGTTGGCATTTGGTCTTGTCCTGTGCTTATGTGAGAAGAGTTGGTTCTGTCTTTTGTGTAGAGGAAAGATGCCTTAAGTAGCGGAAATGGCCATTAGACACTTTCCCCCTCCACGCCAGCCAAGCCATTCCCTCAGTTTCCCCTGAAAACTGAGGGGATGAGCTCCATAACTATCTTAGAGGCTCCATTGGATTGAATCAAAAGTTGTAAATTTGGGATCAGAGAGTGACTTTGGAATCAGAGACTGTGATATCCATAAATGGATAGCACATTCTTGGAAAGAACAAGAATTTCTTTCATTCTGATTTTGTTCTACTCTGGCAGTGACTATGAGGAAAGATCAAGTAAGACTCTGATAAAGATCTAATCCTGGCCTTTTCTCTGCTTGTAGTGGGACTGAACTACTTGATCTCCTGAGGTCCCTTACAAGCTGAGTCATTCATTGGTTCAGTGATCTCATGGTTAAATAAATCCAGACTTACTTGGATGTCTGTCTTCCTTTCATTGTCAAGTCATCTGATGTATGACAAGCAGCTGACCAGAATTTTACATTACAGGAAAATTATCATCATTTCCATGTTTCTGTGAAATCTATGTGTCATGATTTATGTATTACCCTGTTGTGCATTTTAGAATATAGCTGTATTTAAGCAACAAAAAAGGCAAATACCAAGTATAGGGTATATTTTCCATATTCTTGCAAATATATAATCAGATATTGTCCAAAGGCAGTCAGAAGAGAGTACTGTTGTTTTTGCTAACACGAGTATAAGAAATGTTCTTTGTCTTCCGATTGACATTTCTGGGCAGAACTTTGTTCATGCAGTCTAGTAAGATTTACCATATTGGTCCTTTCTGTCAGCTCTTTGTTCATGAAAGAACATTTCTTTTAATACCGCTTCAAAGATAGAAAATAGCAAAATTAGTCTAAATCTACAAATCCTAGTTATATGACTGATACAAATTGTTCGTAATTAATTTTGTGGAAGTTAAGTTGGATCAAATGAGTTTACCATAAATCCAATTATAGCTCTCTTCTTTTTTTAAAATTTTTTTTCGTTGTTTTTTTTTGTTTGTTTTGGTTCTTTTGTTTTTTTTTGTTTTGTTTTGTTTTCATTAACGAAGTTCATGAATTTCAGTTTACTTTTTCTTTTTGTGTCAGGGGAAAGAAAAGTTTTAGGAATGGATGCCTGAATGAAGAAGTGATATAGCTCAAGTGTTACATACAAAGCTAGAATCAGTTTCTTTAGAGTATGATGATGAAGGGTCTCTGGAAATCACACAATCCTACTCAGAGTGCTCAGGAACTTGTTCCTCCAAGCTTTGAACACCTCCAAAGATTGGAATGCCATAGCCGCTCACGGCAACTTGTTTCAATGTTTGACTGTCTGCATGACAAATTTTGTCCCTAATATCTCACTGAAATTTTTAATGTTCCAATCTATGCCTGTTGCCTCTCATCCTTTTGCTGTGCACCTCTGATAGGAGTCTGGGTCCATGTCCTCTGTATTCTCTGATCTGGTGGTTGTAGGTAGCAACAAATTCACCCTTCTCAATGCTGAAGAAACCCAACCATCTCAGCCTCTTCTTGGATGTCATGTGCTTCTGTGCGGGTGTGCCCACAGCACCTGTCATCGTATCACAGAGGTCCATGAGGTTGATCTGGGAATATTTTGCCCTGGGTGAACTGTGCTGGATATGTCCCATTACCTTCTTGTCTTTTGTGTCTTCTAAATTTGTTCACTGGATCTCCTTCCCCACTCAGCAGTGGGCCCTTACCCCCATTAGCTTTTCTTTTGCTGTTCCTCTACTCCTGGAATCTTTCTTTTTGCACTTCACAGTCTTTGCTAGTTTTAACTCTGCTAAGCTTTGGCTTTCCTGACTCCACTGTGTTTGGGCAATGTCTTTGTTTTGCCACCAAGTAGCCTGTCCCTGCTTCCACCTTCCATGCACTTTCTTTTTGAGTTTGAGATCAATCAGGAACTCTATGTTTATCTATGCTGGCCTTCCGCCATGCTTGCTTGTTGGAAAAAAATGGTTCTAGTTCTAAGGAGGCTGTCCATGAGAATTAACTGTCCCTCTTGGTCCCCTTTCCCACCCAGGACACTTTCACAAAGGATCTTGTCCAGCAGCTCTCTGAGCAAGGACAAGTCTGCTTTTCAGAAGCCCAGAACTGTAATTCTGCTATTTGTCTTGTTTGCTTGTCTTTCATACATCCAAAATAACTTCTGGATTACTTGCACCCTGCTGCATTGTCCTTCTGGCATCTTCCCAAAGCTCTGTCTGGGCTGGGGCCACTGATGTGCCACTGGAGTGAGCTCCAGTAGCCACTGAAGAACATGCAGAGTGCCCTGCTCATGAGCTGCTCACCAGTCCATCCAGGAAATGCTGTGTCCCTGCTCAGCCCTGAATTGCAACACTCCCTAAGGAGGAACTAAACAGGGAGTGGGAGCCAGGGGAAATGTTTTGGTTGCTCCAGGGCATAGCTTCCTGCTCTGGTTCCCTGGCTCTCGTGTCTGTGAGCTCATCAGGATGCCTCATGACCATAATTTACTCAACTTGTACTTGCATCACTGCTGTAGTTCAAATTACTTAAGATTTTTTTTTTTTTTTGGTGTGCCTAAACCACATATTTATACCGACGTACACTTTTCTGGTGGAAAATATATTTTGTGCTGGCTAGACTGTTCAGTTTTTGGTTTCTTTTGGTATTGTTGATCTTAGACATACGGTATTCAGAAAATTAATATATAGTATAAGAAAAAATTCATGATGGAATCTCTTGAGCAGTATATACATGGTGGTAAGAAAGTAGCCTAAAAAGAGATGTTTCATGACAAAAAGAGATATTTTTCCAAAGATTTTTTTTTTGTAATGGGAGGAGGGGTTTATAGTGCTTTAAAGAAAAAATTTCAGCTGCTTTTTGTGAGAATACAATGATTCAAAACCCTGTAGACAACACGACATGATGATTGATTCTTTATTGCAGTCATACTCCATTTTTTCCCCTTCTTAGTTGTGAAGAACGTTATTGCTTCTTAATTCTTCCAAGTTCCTCTCTTTATCTTGTACTATCCTTTTGCTTTATTTTGCACAGCATAACACGGCTGGGATCAACTGTGAGAAGTGTGCAAGAGGTTACTATCGTCCTTATGGTGTTCCAGTGAGAGCTCCCAATGGTTGTATACGTGAGTCCTTCTCTCCTATCTTCCCCTGGTGGCTTGAAGGGTTTGAGCTATAACCAAGGCATAGGGGATGTGTCTTTTGGGGAGGAAAAAATGAAAGAGTGGGCAAAAGATGTTGTAGAACAGCTACAAATTTCTGTGTTGCTTTTAACCTTTTAAATTATATTCTTCTCAATTTATGTGTCATAGGAGCATATTCAGAGCAGCAGAAAAATAGATAGATAACAGGCCATAAAAGGGTATGCAGGAGATAGGATCATGGAAGTCTGGGATGCTGCTACACACCCCACAGTGAGGAGGATCTCAGGACCCCTAGGAAGCCATTCTCATCTCCTGCTCTCATGATCTTGTTTCTCTGCTCTCTGATGTACCTGTGAGCTATCCTGCGACCAAGGGTATTTTATTCTGTAATTCTACATTTTATTCTGTAGCTCAAGAGGTCACAAGGATCACTCTGATCTTATGCAGTGCTGAGCCTATCGACTAGTAAGTGATGCAATAGGGTAATTACTAATAGAACATTTGAAAAAGAACTGAGTGTAGGTAAGAAGAAAGTGTTGGATTACAAACAGGTTGAAGGAGCCATGTGACAGGTAGGAGGAAACTACAGTTACGATGTGTTTGAGGATGGAAAGGAGTGGGAAGTCAGCAGAGCTGTGGTCACAGTGTTGCATGTAGTGTGTAAATGAAAGTGGATAGTGTGGCACTTAGCCTAAACCATGGAGAGATATGAGTAGTTGCCACAGAAAAATTGCTGCACTGCTGTGGAGGAACAACGTGCAGCTTTTGGAATTAAAAACTCCTAGACTCTCCAAGAAACTAACATGGATTTTGCTTTTAAGGAGTGTACTTGGGCAGTGTTAATTCATTAAATAATGAGTCATTAACACCTGCAGGTTTGTTGTTACAATGCCATTGTGCACTGCTGTAAAAGGCAAATTGATTATTTTCTAAAGAGTGCCTAATTGCTGGTACTTTTACTTAGCCTGCAGTTGTAACTTGGAGCATGCAGACGGCTGCGAGGAAGGGTCTGGCCGCTGCTTCTGTAAGCAGAATTTCCAGGGAGACCACTGTGAACGCTGTGCTGATGGATTCTATGGCTATCCATTTTGTGTCTGTAAGTATGCAAGTAAAATTGCCTCTTTTTCTGTATTTTAAATGTGCATTAAAGAATTAATGGTTTTTATTGCTCTCGGTTAAAAATCTGGTATTTCAGCTTCACATGTTTATGTGTTCTGATAAATCTGTTGTTACAATACTGAGAGAGTTGGATTTATTTAACAAAATGATAGTGACTTGAAAAACAGAGATTATTCTGCATTCTCACAATTCTGAATCATTTGAGACATCAACTTGACAGCCTATCCTCGGTGTGTTGTGAACTCCAGTCCTAAAGCCCTGAACAACTTGTTTAAACATGTGTCAGGATTTTTAGAGGAAAGACCACCTGCACAGAGAAATAGAACATGACTGTGATGACAGAGAGAGGACAAGATGGATATGTGTTCTCCTTGATACTTCATAAGACTTGCATCTCTGATAAACATAAAAAAAATTACATATAAAATAACTGAGCAGAAACTGTAGCATCAGGATTGCTGCATAAAAGGTTCTGACTCCATGAAAAGATTGCAGAAATGCATCAGTGGGATGTTTTGTGCCTTCAGGAAAAACACATGTGTTTCTGACAACTGATAAAAAACAAGTGTTGATCTCAGACAAGATCTGAGGTCTGACTAGAAGAGAGGTACCACAATAGAAACACAAGAGAGAAAACAATACCAAACAAAGGGGAAAAAAAACCCTGTGAAAATTCAATGTTGTTTGAATTCAATGGCCGTGATAGAATACTGTCTGTACACTGCATTCTAGATTATCACATGTCATAGATTTTCTTGATTGAAATTTGACATTTTTAAATTTGTTCAACTCAGGGAAACATTGATCTAAGTCCCATGATGTTTGTAGCTCATTGACTTTGGATCCCATCTCAATGCAAGAATGTTTAAGAATGGGAAAGACAATCCAGCAATCTGGAGGACTCTCAAATAAAAGCTCCTCAGATGTACATGTCATAAATGATGGCAGTTTATGTAGCAGGTGGTAATTCCACATAGAAGGAGATAGACCTTCAGCTGGAAGCAGGAAATGTGAAATAAAAGCAAAGATCCTTAGATAATTCTCACAATGCTGTCTAGTGTAAGGAAGCTTTTTGCACAAAAGGATAAGGAGCAGGAAAGCAACCTGGTGGCGTTTCCTTTTTTGAGAAGGAAATTTTTATTTGAATTTGGAATCAAAAGTGCCATGTCTCTTACCTCTCTCCTAAGAAAACTAAAGAAAACTAAGCTGAAGTTGGTTATAGAGTCATATGAATATCACGCTCTCAGTATTGACAGTAGATGACTTCATTGTTTGTCATGATTTTAAATGAAATTAATGTTTGTTTCAAATGCTCCTTGTCATTTCTTTTGTTTTACAGATACTCCTGTATATCCTACTTCTTCAATTCCAAGAGATGAAGTGGCTGGTGACATAATAGGCAAGTTCTTGGTGGTTTTTCCCATTTCGCTGTTCTTCTCCATATTGCTGTTCTTCACCGTTTCAGTGGTGCCTGCTCTTTTGTAGAGTCATAGAATCATTAAGTTGATTTTTAGATAGTAATTTTGCCTCTGTTGGAATTTATCTTTCAAGAGAACCTTTGTTCTTGCCAGCAGTTGATCATATTTTCATGTTTATACCAAACAGTTTAGTGGGCTAGCTCCAGAAGGAGTTATGGATCAAAATAACTTCGGCCAGCCTCCGGCAAACATCTGCAGGAGGGGCTGACCATCTTCTTTGGTGCACTTAAGAACAAATCCATCAAGACTTTCTGACATATACAACTTTCTGACATATACAACTTTCTGACATGACAACCACTGCTTTCTGGTGTCAATCTCCTTCTTGAGGCTAACTGGCCTCTGCCTCTGACTGTCCTCTCTTACCTGGCAAGTTGTACATTGCCTTTGGCAGTGAAAGACTTTGATTTCTAAGAAAACTTCGTATTTCTTGTTTAGCCCACTGCAAAGCTGCCTGAAATCCATACAATGGATTCTCTTGGTGGGCTTATATTTTTTAGTCTATGTTATCATACTGTGGAATGGACACATCATCACAGCTAGCACTTAATCACTTGCATACTTACAACGCCCTTCACCTTCACACAGCATCCAGAATAATTGCCCTAGTGGTACTCTGGGTGTGCTCTGTTGCATATCCCTTCTCTCACAAATTTTTAAAAGGAAGAAGAAAAAAACTCCAAAGGAAAGTAAATAAATACAACAGGAGAAAATAGATCTTGAGCTCTTTGCAATTCCAACGAGCAGCATCTGAATTTGAAGGCATGGGAAAGGCAGCTGCCTCTAAGTGGAAGTTTCAGTAGAAGTTGTAAATTTGTGCTGTCAGACTAAATTACAGGTTGTGGCTTTTTGAATGAGATTTTGCATGTCAGGCTCATACAAATAGGGTATTTTTGTTCAAGAGTAATATTTATTAAATGCTGATCTACTCTCTCTGGAAAATGACAAGGAATTCTGGGATTAAATGCACTAACTTTGTTTTTTTCTTTTCCTTTCCTGTTTTAACTAGAAGGAGGCTGCAAACCAGGGTATTTTGGCCCCCAGTGTCTGCGTAAGTGACGTAGTCTCTTTGACACTTGGAGCCTGTGCTCCAGGATAAATGCCAACCTTTGGCTTCCAAGGGAAATAAGAACTTTAGGATCATAATACTGCAAATGTTTTCTTTACAAATGTTCTCTTCAGCGTGCCAGTGCCATGGTGCAGGAGCACTGGGCAGTGACTGTGATGGAAATACTGGGCAGTGCAGATGTCGAACTGGATTTGGGGGTTTTTCCTGTGATACATGTGCATCTGGATATTTTCAGTACCCCTTCTGCCTGGGTAAGCCAAACACTCCCTTTTGGCAAGCATATCCAAAACACCAAATCCTCAAGTTTTATACTGAAGGATGAAGTTATTTTGCCATACAAATGTATTCGTAACAGGCTCTCCCAAAACTCACACAAGTCAAAGAAGTATAATGTGATGAGGGGAGATTTTGATCTAATAATGCCTGCTTCCTTGGTTGCTGTTTGCTGTGTGATGCAACTGCCAGACTCTAGTTTGTGTTTGGATTTAGTAACGTTGATTAAACTTAGAATAACTTTGGAAATATTGCTGTTACTTATCCTTGGGGTTTTTTTTTAAAAAATTGTGTTAATATGAGTTTGCAACCTCACTTTGATGCACCAAGCTACCCTATCTAATCAATACTAGAAAACTGACTGGTTTTGAACTTTAATAGCTGTCTCTGTACTGTCTTTTAAGGCAATTTATTGACAACTCCCACCTGAGATTGTAAATCTAAACCATAAATTGTTTCGCTTAAGTCCCAGAAGTGATGAAACTACTTTCAATAGTTGGCAAACCACTTGGGATTGATAAATCAGACTCTAAGTGGGGCCATGCCAAGTGTAGTGCTTTGACACTGATAATTGAACTTTGAGCCAGTTTCACTGCTCTTTCATTAATGTTTTCCTTGTTCCTGAATTGTTACAGATGTGAGCAATCAATAAAAGCTGTTATGAATCCGTATAAATCCGATGGGAAAATTGTTGTCCTGTTGAGCATCAGGGAGCAGGAAGTTGCTTTTACTGCTCTTTCTTAAAAAAGTATTTTATTTCAAGAAAGATAAAAGAGGAGAGCCTGTACAGAGGCTGCCTCTGAAATACCTTTTCTCATTGGCAGTGTGTGAATGTAACTTGGTGGGTACTCAGCCCGAGGTCTGTGATTTTCTTGGGAGGTGTCTCTGTCGCTCAGGGGTCGCTGGACTTCAGTGTGACAGCTGCCAGCCTGGCCACCACTCGTTCCCTGCCTGCCAAGGTAAGGCTGCTGATTGCATGTACAGCATCAAACAGGACCCTGAAGAGGCAGACAGCAGTCAGACTGTTTGATGTACCCTCACTCAGCACAGCTGTCTTACTAATATCCAAAGCACTTGAGAGCTGTTCTCATGTGGAGGCCCACAGCAATAGGTCACACTTGCCTGCTGAGGAAGCAGCATAGCAGAACTGTGAATCACTGGTCTGCCTTTGCAGAGTGTCTTTGGTATCATGTTTGGTATCAAAGTTTGGTACCTTGTAAAAGGTATGTTCTGCAAAGCTGCAGATCTGAAGCTCTCATTTTGCCCTTCATGTGATTTCTCACTCATTTTAAGATCATCTGACAGGAACTAACCCAACCTGTGTCCACATAGGCATGAAGCATGAAAGATCTCTGTGGTGTTTCCCACCAAGGACTAGCCTGCTTTTTTGCAAGACAAGGAAATTAATGAAGTATAACTTTCAAGTATCATAATGGTCTTGTGTGTGTACGAGGACTCCCATCGAGTCCTACTTGGCCTTAGGTTTTGTCTGTCTTTAAAGTGAATGAGAGAGGGGGCCCTTAATACTGAGTGATTTTTCCATTGAGAAAGAATATAGAACATTGCAGAGTTCTGGTATGTGCTTTCCTGTACTGATTAACAAGATTTGTGTATAACATTATGATTTGCTATCTTCTCTCTTGTTATTTTTGGCTGTTGGTTACGTCAGTCTTCTTCCTTTGGGTTTGTACAGTTGTTTATCTCCTGTAAAGGGACAGCAGAATTCTTTATGCTGTCATGTCCTGGTTTCAGCCGGGGTAGAGTTAATTTTATTCCCAGTACTGTGTGCAGTGCTATGTTTTACCTTTTTGCCCAATTCTTTCCCCCACCCCATGGGTGGGGTGTGAGTGGCTCTGTGTACCTATTTGCCAGGTGGGGTTAAACTGTGGCACCTTGCAAAGATAGACTGGGTTGTGTTACCAAACACAATGTGTGGAATAAAGAAACACCACGTGATTGTGGGTTTTATGGTCTGGAGTAGATGAACATTTTTAATGAAAAACATAAAATCAGGATTCTGCATTGGTACACACTGTTCAGTGGTTTTAAAATAACCTTTGTTTTTCCTAGAGCAAAATCAAATAGTGATCTTAAAGCAAATCAAACCTGTATCAAATATGTTTGATCTTGGAACACCAAAAGCTGAAAAGAGACATAAAAGCTTAAAAGATCATGCAAAAACAAATTGTAAAAGACAGATAAAAATAGGTGAAAACACAGTCAGTGGGATTACTCAGAACTGCTGCAGTTCACAGTTTGTTCAGTTAAAATGAGCTGCCCTGGGTTTAAACATAAATTAACACAGCATGCTGCAAGCTGTGGGGGAAAGTGAGCAGCCCAGCCTGCTACTCCTGTAAGGAATTGTCATTTTCAAAAGGGATACAGATCTATATTTTTTGGGCTGCTGTGACTAGAACTAATCTCTCTGGTCTTGACTTGTTGAACTCAATAGAAGCTTTATGAAAATAAAGTGATATCAAAACAAAGCCTTTAAACAAAACACTTAATACTAAAATTAGGAGAGAATGCAATATAATAGTCAAATTATGGGGGACTCTAGTGTAGGTGTTGTTCTTGGAAGCTTCAGTGTTTGTATTTCTCTTACAGTAACTTCCTAGCAAGTCCTGTGTCTTTCCAAGCATCTTTAAAGTAAACACAGGAAAGTCAGATGTCTTTGACTGCAGCAGAAAGAGGAACCAAAAGGGGGAACCAGAAACATGAACGTGTAACAGAAATACAGTGTTAGCTTTGTATTTCTGTCAGTCAGCCATTTCTGCCAGTCATAACATCCAAGTGGTTAACTACAGCACTTCAGCACTTCATCTTGTACCTGGGACAGCCAGGATGCCCAGATGAGGTCCCATTCCTGTACCTGTGAAGTGTGACCCTGTGGAACATTACAGCATCATCTCAAGAAAATAGCATTTGTCTTTAGAAATTGTCTTTAGCTGTTAGCCCAAAATATTGGCAACTCCATGAGAAGTTTGTTGTTATAGTTGACAACATGCTTTGAGTATCTTTTGTAAAGATTTTTTAAAGTATTTCTCTCATGAGACATTCTTCCCAAATGTAGGATGGATTTATGTCCCTGGCATGTGTTTTGCAAGGCATCAAACTGAATCCCTTAGCTGTGCGTTACAGAACTGCAAGAACCAAGATTATCAGTGGTTGAGGAGGCAATTGCAGAATGACCAGCTGTTTCAGGAGATTTAGTTTTGGTGGTAAAATTATGGTTTGTCTGGTTTTCTGAATGTAAATGATTGATTTACATTCAAAAGTAAGTTTCTTGGCGAGTTCTAGGTTTAGACATATAACTGGGTTTTTTTATTATTATTTTCTCTGTGCAGAATGCAGCTGTGATGGTTTTGGCTCACTGGGGAACACATGTGGTCCTGGAGGGCAGTGTCTGTGCCGTAGTAACTATGCTGGGCTGAGATGTGACCAGTGTGCTCCAGGGTATTACAGCTATCCCAACTGCTTGCGTGAGTAAATGCCTTCCCTACTTTTACCAGGGTTTTCCTTCGTATTTGTGCAACATGGAAGAAAAGAAATCTTCTCAAATACATTTCCATTTAAAAGATTTCTGTTTTGCTGGGACTTTAAGAAAGGAACTTTAAGAAAATATCTGTCAGTTCCATAGGTTAGTGTTCTATTTTTCCAAGTGACTGCTTTGTATGCAAACCCAAATACTATAAATCAGGCTAAATACGTATTTTAAAAATCATTATTAAAGGCTTCTGCTGCCTTGGAGTTTAAGGTATTTGAGTCTCTACAAGATAACCATATTAAAAAGCCCTTTCAAGCTCACATCTGCTACATTGTGCTTCTGCACCACTACATTCCACAACTCTGTTTTCAAAAGATCTTTCAATGTGTCTGTTTTATAAAGGTGTCAACAGCGAGTGTGACCCTGCAGGTAGCGTTGGTTCTCGCTCTGTAAGTACTCTGCCACTGCAGCTAACTGCCTGTTAATCATTCATGTGCCTTTGCTGAACACATCCAGCTCATTGCTTAATCCCTGAAGCCTGCTCTTAGATTCTAAAAGAATTGCACAAGCTTGTTTGAAGAGTAGGAGTGGAAATAAACTTAGTGTTTTGTTCTTTGATCGTACCAGTGCAAAACCTTGTCAAGGGTGGGGGGTTGCATATTCTATATATAAAATGTTTAGTTTTAAACATTTTATATATAGAACATTCATACTGTTCATGTATTTTTGGCATACTCTTAACACTAACATACACATGAAGGAATAAGCCAATGCATGTCTCAAAGACCTTCTGGGTCTGGGTTGCAACAGGCCTTTCAGCATCAAGTTATGCTTGAAAAACCATTACATCTTTCTTGCTGTTCCACTATTATTGTTATTAATATGATGGTTATTAGTAGTTGCATATTACCAGAAATTACAGGCATTGTTAAATGTGTAGCAAAGACCACCTAGAGGGTGAGTCTGATGGATGTAGGCTTCTGTATAGAGCTATGTGTGTCTTCCACCAATAAAGAAAAGATGAAATACAAAAATGAATTAGTATTTTTGAGGAAATATGGGGTTTATTCTTTGTGCAAACCAGTTAATACTTCAGAGCAGTTCTAATAAGGCTGTAAAATATCTGGAAAGAACTTCCTTTGGGACCCTTAGAATAAATTAGATACATAAAAAATATGCAGGGTGGAACAGTCCTGTGCTGATACTATGAGACAGAAAAATCTAAGATGTCTGAATCAGCCTGAGACCCATGTACCTGTAAAAGTCAGTAAACTGCATGAGCTCTTAACAATATTAGGTTTTTCTTAGTAGAAAAGAGCAGTAAGTTTTGCATGAAACAGGTGAACCCATATTAGCTCCTTTCTTTTGTTAGGGATATTGTCAATGTCTCCAGCATGTTGAAGGTCCTACCTGCAGTAAATGCAAACCCTTGTACTGGAACCTGGCCAAAGAAAACCCCGAGGGATGTACAGGTATGGCTTCATGGCAGATTTCTCTGGCTTATGAAATGTAGTCACCTTTATTCTCTGACACTGTCTGTGGTGCTCTTTGTGACTTTACTAAACTCTTGTTAACAGCATGTTTCTCATGCTGCTTAATGGTAACACCAAAATACCCATGATACCAGCAGTTACTTTCAGAAACCAGGCCATGATTTCCTGGGTGTTTGCCTACTGCTGAACCAGGGCATGCTCTGAAGTCGCAATGATGTTCCCTTTATATGGCCCTATGGCAGATTTACTGGAGCGAGACAGGATTTTTACCTGTAGCCCTGAAATCAGATTTTGGATTATTGTTTTGAGAAAAAAGTGCTTTTTCACTTTATATTATTTCCTAGCTTGTAGTGTAAAGCCTTCTTTTGGCATCAAGTTGTGACAAATCTGTTACGGTTTACATCTGTGTAATAACCTGTGATTGTCAATGTTTTCCAACAGGGAGTGTGTGTTTTTCAGGTAAATAATTAATTAGGATTAAAAAGAGTAAAGCTAAAAAAAAAATCTTAAAGGTTCTCTCCAGCTGTTTCCTTTGGAACAGAATCCACCACAACAGCCACTTAGGATGAGTAGCTGTAGACCTGATAATGGTATCAATGCATTTATTCCTTTAGGTCTCTAAATACTAAACGACTCCTCAAATATCAAGTACTGCCCTTGCCATGTAATTCTCTATAATTCTCTTTCAGTCACAGAGTCAATACTGGGTTTCTCCAAACTTCTGGGTCAACATAATTCCTCCCTGTAATATTTTCTCCATTTCTATTTCATGTGGAGAGTTGATTTGGTCCTGGAATAGCACTGCAGAATAGAAGGTGCCAGTCAGGCTGGAAGACACCGTTTTGTATCAATTGTGTGAATGCTTCTAAGACAGAAAACAATTGTAAATTCAAACTCAATTACTGGTTTTTTGTCAAATACAAGTTAAATCACTTTAAAACACACTAGTAAATCACACATGCTTAGAAGTCCTCCTTCTTTCTCCTTCTCTTTTTCTCCTCACCTCATACCAGTATTTTGTCTGCTGTTCTGAAGCTTCCAGAATAAAATCCACCTTGTGGCACATTGACTCAAAATATCAGATTCAGGGTGGTGGGGTTTTTCTCTGTAAAGTATCACAAAAAGATGAAATGTAGATATCTTTTTTTTTCATCTGTGCAGCATGCCAGTGTGATGTGAGTGGAACACTAAGTGGGGTTGGAGAATGTCAGCAGGTAAAGTGAAATTAAAATAAAGATACTAATTAAATTGATTATTGTAAAGACAAATTATTGTAACATTTGCTAAGGTAGAAATTGCAGTACTGTTTATTGCTTTTGAACATAAAATAGCTAGTTTTATACACCAAAGAATCAATTTTACACATCCAATGGATGTATAAAGTTTTAAAACAATTATTTTTTTCTTGAGTTTATGTCTTTTCTAGTCTGTTTCTGAAGATGATAAATGACAAATAATGTTCAGGTAATGATTTTTGGGTGGGTTGGGTTTTTGTTTGTTTTGTTTTGGTTTTAATTTTTGATTGGTTGGGGTTTTTTTTTTGTTTTGTTGGGGTTTTTTTTGAGATTAGAAAGTTTTTCCTCTTTAGAGGTAGAGGGAATTCAGAGTATTGAGAGATTAAAGTTCTGGAAAGGTACTGAAACATTTTTGATGAAATTTATTTTCTTGACAGGAAAATGGGCATTGCTACTGCAAATCTAATGTTTGTGGAGATTCCTGTGACACTTGTGAAGCTGGTTATTATGCTCTTGAAGAAAAGAATTATTTTGGCTGCCAAGGTAAAATGAATAAAGGACATCTTTAGTGGAACATTTGCACTTAGCACAGAAGTCTTTAGAATTCCCTAGGCTGTACTTTTAGAATGGGGATGTTTGAATTACTTGTGCACAGCGTTTTGCACTGGTGCTGTAACCTTGCTGGTGAGTCCTGCTTTGCCTTTCAGCAGGAGAAGGAACAAGGCTGATGTTACCACTGTGCTTCCCAGACATTTTTTGCATGTCTTAGAAAGCAGGATGCTTTTAGGCTGTGACATAAATCTTGTTTAGGAACACTCATCCTTTCAATCCAGCTTGAAATTTTTAGCCTTGCTATACTTGTTCCTTAGTGCAGCATATAATACCTCATTACTAGAGTCATCCTTTAGTTTGTGCCACAAGTTCTATCTCCTGTAGAAAATCATTCAATATTGTTGTCCAATGTCAGTTGAAAATATGTATATTATATGAACACATGCATTGCAATTTTGTCAGATAGGTTAAATATTGGGGTATCAGACTTTGAAAAATTAACATCTTGCAATTTTTGTAAGTTAGCTTTTAGATTTTGCTGTTTGTGGGGTTTTTTAAATAATTATTCTTTGTGATATCACTGCAGAAATTCTGACTTGCTAAGAAAACATTTGAATAATGATTCTACAAAATGATTCTACGAAACTGCAGCCCTGAATTTAGCAATGTGGCAGGGTGTATTGTTTGAGGGTTTTTTACAAGGTGATTTTTGTCACTTTCTAAGGAGAAATTAAAAAGAAGAGGCACAAACACGGGGAGCTCAAAATAATTGCAGCTTCTGCACGTGTATTAAGTTCTGTTTGAACGAGTCAAAAGGGCTTCGGGAGGAGGAGACGAGTCATTAATGGTGTTTAATTAGGTGAAGCCATGGTGTGTTTTGTGATAACTTTTCTCACTCTTTGTCTGGTTTGGCCTCTGCTCTGGGCCTGCCAGGCTGCAGGTGCGACGTTGGAGGCTCCCTCAGCCCAGCCTGTTCCCAGCCCTCGGGCAGCTGCCGGTGCAGGGCGCACGTCGTGGGCACCTCCTGTCGGGAGTGAGTCCAGCTGGAGCTCCTGGCACAGCTTCAGCGCAGCTCTGCCCTAACTGCCCATAGGTCCCTTGTTACACTTGCATGCTGGAATTTTTGATAAGTAATTTGGTAAACTGCACTGGTTACTCATTGTAATTTTCCTGGGTAGTTTCCTTCCTATATTTTAGTAAGATTTTCTGACTTGTTTCCTTAAATAACCAATACCAGTTTTGCAGTAATATTGCATATGTATCTATATGTCTATCAAGAGTTTTATAGGAAAAAGTATGAAAGCTGTAAAAGCTTCTGGAAAGAAAAATCTCATTGCATCCCTCCTACCAGCTGTCTTGAATCTCTGAGCTGCTGGCAGAATTCCTCAGTCCTCAGTAGATCACCTCCTTTTCACTGCTTTTTGCCTTTAGATGCAGATCATAAATGACTGGTAATTCTTTGCTGATTTGTTGTGGGGTTTTTTTCCTTCCTTCAAAGGCCTGAGAAAAACTATTTTTTTCCTGATCTGCACCACATGAAGTTTGAGATTGAAGATGGTACTACTGCCCAAGGAGGGACAATTCGGTTTGGCTACGATCCTCAGGAGTTTCTTAGCTTCAGTTGGAGAGGATATGCACAGATGACCTCTGTACAAGTAAGCTGGTATTTCACTCAAGACTTTGGGGTGAAAATGAAAGCAAAAGAGCGTGGCACATATGTCTTTATAATACTGCTATGTGTGTGGAAGGTCATGGAAAAAAGACAGAAAAAAGGACAGGATCTGACTAATCCAAACCCTTTAGCACTGTGTTGCTGTTTGGATTAGTGAGTGTTGCTATTTTTGTCAGGTAATTTACATGTTGCTTGTGCAAATACGCCTTCTTCAGATTGTTCTTTGAGGTTGGCTTTTTTGTGAGACAGCTGTAAAGAGGTGGCTTACAGCTTTAAAGTCTATAATACTAAGTGCAGAAATTCTTGTCACGCCAAGAACAGTGGGAACGGCAGAAGATTAATGCTTGGCTAAATAATTTGAATTGCACTGGTCCATGACAGTCTGTGTCCATAAGATTTTCAGGTAAATTCACAGTGCTGTCACTGAAGTCATCTTACACTTGAACTTATATTGAGTAAAGAAGGGAGAGATGACAGCTTTTATTATGAATGATACCTTCACCTTACAGCAAACAGGAAAATGTGTGGTTCAATAAAAAAGCTGTGAGCAGGGGCATATTGGCAACATTTATTTTAGTTTCATGACAGATAAATAAACTAAACAACAGCTGAGGGAATAAGTAAATCACAGAAATAGAAAGTCACCATAATTTCTCTGAAGGGCCCTTCTGATTTTGGATTGAACTGCTGATCAAATGAAGCAGAATTTTAAAACAGTAGATTTGAGTAATAAATGGAATTTTTTCACTCATCTTGAAAGTAGTGCTTTGGTGTAGTCACATCCAGCCTCCATTTGTCCAGGGACTAATGAATCATTGTAGCACAGGACAAAAGCACATAACCATTGCACTATGATTTCCTTTATGTTCTTCATTTTTCAGTCATTCTTCTTTTGTTGTTTTGGCCTTGGGGTTTGTTTTTTTAATCCCAGATAATTTTTGAATTTTCAGTATTATTACACATTCCTAAATGAAGGCAACACTTCAGTATCTGTGATTTCTTAATGCTGCTTTCTAATTCAGCTGCTTTTTGCATTTCTTTTCTAGGGGCATTTTGTACAGGCTTTTTGTTCTGTTCTCAGATGTGGGAAACAGAGAAAATGTTTGCATTTGGGGAAGCAGAGTGGACCACAGTGGTGGGGAGGTCACTGTGCCACAAGTAGCTTGGAAATGTGGATTGTGACGGGTGAACTGGTGGGAACTGGATAGTGAGGGGAGTTTTAGGAATTACGATGGAAAGAAAGGAAATAAACCCATGAGATTGCACCAATCCTGTTTTTTCCTAATCCACCACTGACCCTTAACATGTCTCTTCATTTTTCTGAAAACTAAATAATGGGGCTGTGTGAATGCAGAGAATTTTGTGGGTCTGGAGGTGTCAGTTCAGCCCCAGGATCAGGACAGCATTCCTGGTATTGCAGCTCTACACAACTGTAGGATCTGGTGGAGGATCAGAGGTTTCAGTGACAGTCTGAGGTGTCTGCATGCTGTGGGATCTCAGACTAGGATCAGTGACTGTGGCCTGTTCCTTGGAAAGGCAGGAATATCAACAGCCCTTGATACCATATGACTCCTTTATGGCCCAGGTGGGGAGAATAACAGTAAAATATTGTTGGTGTGTCACAGTAACACGTTAGTTCATCCATTTTTTGTCCGTCTGGATCAGCTGGTGTTCAACAAGAGTTTTATTTCACAGGAGATTTTGTTCTATGCTCTTTTGTAAGCTGCCCAAGCCTTTTGTCTTTGCCAAATGTTTTTTCTTTCTCTGGGTGCTAGTAACAAGTAATGTACTTTCCATTCCTCCTTTTTCCCTTTCTTTTTATTTTTCCCAGCCAGAGGTGGTTGTGCCTATCACTGTGGCTTCCCCTAAGCTCTTCCACCTAGTCCTCCACTATGTCAGCCTGGGCTCAAAAAGCTCTAAAGGGAAGATCTCAGTTGCTGAGGGAAAACATATTGGCACTAATTATACTTGTAAGTGAATTAATTTTCTCACTAGGCTTCCCTGTCTTCCTCTGTCATACACCAGCATTGCCATTCCAGTATATACTTGTCTGCATGTGCCTTTATCTTGTAGGACTTTAGTCTGGTGCTTGCATGGCTTCTAACTCTTCTTCAATTCAGCACTTTACGGCTGTTTTTGTTTATTAACTTCCATTTTTCAGAATGAAGTGAGGATAACTTTGAATGTGGAAAAATCAAACCTCTACTTATTTCGCATTATCCTGAGGTATATTAACCCTGGAGGCGAAACATTATCTGGTCGCATTTCTGCTTGTCAGTCTCAGCCTGGAGCAGGTAGGTGTAACTCAGCAGTGCAACAGCTCAGATGAATGCTAGATCAGAGAAGGCTTTCCAAGGTGCACCTAAGTCTTTAATGTTGCTTAAAAGGGACATCACTTTTAACAGCTTTTGTGCTTCTCCTTGTACACTTGTGCTGTGTAATTGGCGTGGCTGTGTTTGCATGAAACCCCTGCTTGCAGTAGTGATCAACATTTGTTTCTTCAAATGTTTGCCACAGTTAGTACTCTCAGTCCTGTACTTGGAAGCTCTGAACTGTGGGGTTTGTGAAGCTTTTAAAGAAGGGATAACACTTTGTTTGGTTTACTTGCCTTTAATATTCAAGTTTTAAATGTGGCTTTTGCCTTCATTCAATGAGTAAGATTTGTTTAAAATGATGAACTCAGTCTACCAAGTTAGTTCTGATTACAGACTTCAAAAACATGTGATGCTTTTCAGGCCCTGATAAAAGATAAGTACTCCATATCCTTTGAATGGTAGGGGCATCCCAAGCCTATATGCAGAATTATATCTTACTATTCATACCTTACTGAGAGGACTAAAGTTATAGATCCTTTTAGAAATTCAAGACAAAACAAACACCATTCAGCAGAGTGGCAGAAGTTTGTGGTCATCACTGGCTTCTAATGACTGGGAGACAGGGAACCAGATTTTGTCTGTGTCCAGGGTCTTCAAAGAGGAAACCTTTAACATTCATAACAGTTGATCCTCATGACTTCTGTTTGACAAGGCATACCACAGCTATATTTCTGTAGCACACAGAGTCATAGAATGGTCTGGGTTGGGAGGGGCCTTAAAGATCATCCAATTTCAACCCTCTACCATGAGCAGGGTCACCTTCCACTAGACCAGGTTGCTCAGAGCCCCATCCAAGCTGGCCTTGAACACTGCCAGGGATGGGGCATCCACAGCTGGCCCATCACCTCTGCCTAGAAGCTATCTGTCTGTAAGTAAAAATTTTAGATGCTACTGAGAACCTCCAATACCTGAAGTATTTGACTTAAAGTCACATGCGAATATGAAATGTGTCAGCTGAACATATTGAGAGTCAGTGCACAGAGGGGTTGAATGGAATATTATGGAGGGGGAAACTGAAAAAGTGACCATTTCAGAAGTTTGCAAAACTGGTCATTACAGGGGCAGAGCTCTGCTTTTCTGTACCAATTTGCTCAAGAGTAATAAGAAATAAAACAACAACCACTGCACGGCTCTGTGTCTGGTTGAGTGCATTGCTAATGCATATTGACTGAAAAGCATTGATCAACTCCTGTCAAACAAAGTTTAATGGACCAAATTATCAGTCCAGCTCACTAAGCAAGTAGAGAGACATTTTACACAGTCACTTTTTTTTTTTTTCCCTTGCAGGGGCTGCTCAGAGCAAAGATTTTGTCTTCCCACCCAGCAAGGAGCCAGCTTTTATCACAATCCCAGGAAAAAGCTCCACGGAGCCTTTCTCACTGGCACCAGGCACGTGGACTGTCAGTATAATGGCAGAGGAAGTCCTCTTGGTAAGAAAACAATTGAGGAAAACAACTGCTTGAAGGTTGTCATAAAGTTACTGCTCTGGAGTTATTTCCTGCAAAGAACCCAGCAAGCAAGCAGCACTACTGAAAGGAACAGAATACAATTATGAAAATTTACATTTCTGCCTCTTATTTCTTATCTTTCTCCTGCTCTATTTTTTCTCCTCCTTACAGACTTTAAGTTTCATCTGGAATCTGTACCTTCAAATGATAAGGTGTTATTAACATACAGCACAAAGCATAAATGCTCACAAAAATTAGTAGTTTTTACATACCAGATGTTGTGTCTAGAGCTTAGCTCAGCCAGGGCCTTAGTTTCTTGACAAAAAAAATCTTCATAAGAGTATTGTAAGATGGGCTGCATTATAAGCAGGTCAATTTCTGACTGCTTTTATCCTCCTATCTTTCCTTTCATTCACTGAAAAACTGAAAAATTTTCTAGCAGCAGTTCTAAGAAATTGCTAGAGAAAGAGAAATTGCTTGAAATTATAATTGATGAAAATCCTTAAATATGTATGCTAACAAAGGCAGCATTCTGAAATTCTTACGTATTTTCTACAGGGATAAAAAGCAGTGTCTCTAGTCATTAAGCCTGGGGCTGTGTTAAGTTTATGGAATACCACATGAAATGTTAGTAAAGAGCTTGCAAAAAGCTCTTTTTTGCTGAAAGTGACAGTATTATTGTGCTGGGTTTTTTCACTAATATCTTTGAAAAGGTATATATTTCTTATCTCAGGCCATCATGTTCTCACATTAACAGTTGTTATACTTAAACTCTAATATATTAATTTAAGAAAGCAAGGCAGGACAAAAATATACCAGCTTTTGAAGCACATCTTAATAGGTTACATGGAGTATTTTAATCAAGTCATCTGGGAAACGTGAATGCCCTGTGTGGAGTCACCCAGAGTTAAGTTGTGTACTGTGGATTGCACGCATGGATGAAAACTGCAGGCTGGGTGTTACTGAGCTACAGGAAAGCTCCTTTCAGTGCACTGTCTTGTACAACACGTGATGGGAGAGTGGCTTCAGAGTCTCCCTGATCGCAGGGCAGCTGCCTTCATACCATCTTTCTGAAATTACAGGGTTAGGGAAACACATTTTGATGTTATTGACCCAGGTAGTACCAGGAAAAAAGCCCCACCCACATTTTGCAGATACCGTCTGTACAAATTGTTTATATGGTTGGTTTCATTCATTGTTACATTGTGAAAGCCTGGAGATGTTCTTTTTGTCATTGTTTGAATGCTTTAGCATTTGTTGTATTCTTTGCTCCTAGGATTATCTGGTGCTGTTACCTAGTGATTACTATGAGGCACCCCTGTTGCAGATCCGAGTTACAGAGCCTTGCACACATCCTGGGCCTGCTTCAGCAGAACAGTCAGTACATAAACCACAGTGTAAACCAGTGCATTGGTTTGTTTTGTTATCATCCTGGTGCACTTGAAAACAATAATAATCTTGTGTTTTGTTTGTTGTTGTTGGTTTTTTTTGTTTTTTTTTGTGTAAGCTGCTTGCTCTATCAGCATTTGCCCCTGGGCAGATTTTCCTGTGTCCTTGGTTCAGAGGCAGTGCATTTGAGACACGGGGGAGAATCCAGAAGAATACCTGTGCGACAGCCAGCTCCCAGTCAGCCTGTGATGGCCCATATCAGTGGAAGAGAGGTCAGATTCCTGCCTGCTAATTGCAGTCCCATCTGTGCTGTTGACTATAAACCTACCAGACTGAAATGGTTGCAGACTTACAGCTTAGCATTTTCAGATCTTAACACATCCCTAACACTGACTCTGCACCAAGGTCTGCATTTTATGCGAAACCATGTAAAAGTATCAGTGCAGGCAGATTTATAACTGTGATTGGAGTGGACATTCCACTCTGGCAAAAGCATTTCATTAAATAAATATCCTTCTCCTTTAGGCATACTGGCTTGTTCAGAAGAAATGACATAATGATTTGTCAGCAGAAACGGTGTACATATATCACTCTAAATTAATCTTTTTTTTTCTTAAATGGCTACACTTAGGTAAAATGTTTGCTTTACTGAAAAACAAGCAAAGCAATTTTGCCACTGCTGTAGGTCCTTTGCAAGCAAAACATGTTTTATGAAATGAGAAGATCTAGAGGTGTGTTTGGCAAAAAGTAAGGTATTTTATCAAGTATGTGATAGTGATGTAAAAAGATTGTGGCGTCTATTACTGTGCTTGGATATTTCTTTTAAAAATACCAAGTACAGCAAGAATACTCACATGCCACAGGCTCTAGTGCTTCATCACTGATGCATGTACAAAATTTACTGGTATGAATAATTGCAGTGAAGTCGAGAGGGCTGTTGACAGAATTATTTACATGTTTAAGTGTTTGTAGCCTAAGGAAATACCAAGAAAAAAAAGAGTTTAAATTTAAAAATAATTATGTAGTCAACTGAAGCAAAACCTTTGTAACCACAGCACTTAACTACTTAGAAGTATTTTGCATCAAATATTTTGTTAACCACTTTGTGCAAGTAACCTAAAAGAAAACCTTGATGCTACAAAATGTTGTTTGCTGGAGAAGATGCTTTTACTCTTTGTAGGGAATCAAAATACAGCATTGCTATAGTAGGAATTTTGTGTTCCTGGAAGTATTTTTTCAGTGGAGAAGTAAACTCAGTTTTTGTATGTTGTTAAGGATAGCTTAAAGATGATGGTGACAATTTTTTAGCATCATAACATTTCTTCCCTTTCTGCTGGGGAGAAGAAAAATAATATTATAGTAATTTCCCAGGGTTATTTTACAACCTTCCTAGAGCTGTTATAATGGCAGGTGTTTCTTGAATTTGTTTGACTCTTGTTAGAGGACAAAGTGATATTTATAAGTGTTGCTTACATTCTGCTGGGTGTCTTCTGTTGAGACACTGCAGGACTGGCCCTGGACTAATACTGACCAGTCAAAAGAGCAGGAAGTGGGAGCTTCCTGCAAGAAAAGGGAGTGAAAGATTTAACTAATTTTTATTTTTCAATTATTTTGACCCAGGTCAATTTAGAGATGACCATAAATGTTCCTCAAGTCGGTCGCTATGTTCTGGTTTTTGAATATGCCAACGAAGAGGATCAGATAAACACTGCAGAGGTAACAGTGCATAGTCCTGGACCTGTCACTGAAGGCAGAGTGAGAATATACAGTTGTAAATACAGGTAAGAATTTCTGAAGTAATCGCTAAACGATGAAATAAGCATTTGGAATGTAATTACACTTTTTATGTATTTGAATCCATTTTACTACAGAGGTTGTTCAAATTCTAGGATGATTTAAAAGGAAGCGCAGGATTCTGTGGATTTTGTAGAGGTTTTTAATTGTCTTTGTGCTGTCAGCTCATTAAATATTGCTACTGCTTCAGTGAATTGTTTTCCTGTGCAAAGAGTTACTGTTTTCTATACGTTCTTAAATCCTTAAATCCTTAATCTCCAAGTCCAGTGGAAGAGCATTGCTGTTTGCTGCAGATGCCTGCACTGTTTTTCTTTAGTTAAAAGTGTATCCAAGGGCTTTGGCTATAAAAAAATGTAGCAGCCAGTTTTACAAGAGTATTCCCACTGTTTCTGACAAGATTTGCTGAAGCAGAAGCATAAAGGTCTCTGAAACTCTGCCTTTTAGTCATCCTCTGGCTTTTAGGCTGTAGGCAAGGTCTTCAGCCAAGTGCTTCTTTATCCTTGTTGACTGATGAGGTTACTGCAGATGTTTCTGCACAAGAGATTTTGCCTGAGTGAGATTGTCTTTACAATTTGAGCACCTCAGATTATATTGAGCCCTACCCAGTGTCAGGGGACTACAGACATGCATCCTTTACTCCCATGAGCCAACTGTTTGGCAGAATGGAGGATTGGGAATGTTCAAGATGAAATTGTTCAGTAAGAAAAATAATTTCCATCAGCGTGTTTGTGATACAGAGCACAGCCATGCGGAGCAGTGACCTTGTCAGGTTATTGCTGGGGAAAGCTCTTATTTTAGCCCGTTACATAACACTTTGAGCCCCAAACTTCTTGCTATAAATCTTCCATTTTGTTGGAGTTTTTCTCCCCAGAACACCCACTTTTCCCCCCACATTTTATGGGCTGATTTTGATAAACACACTTGTTTGTTTATATGACACATTAGAAACATATTCATGGAAATAGAGAGAAAGCCCTTGCTGCTTTAATGTAGCAATGCAGCAAATCCCTTCTGCAGACATTCTGCATGAACTGAATGGTCACATTGTGAGTGAGGTGCTGTGTCATCTTTCCCAAACAGGAAGGTGCAAGTCTCTTCTGATAAAAAAATCAAGCAATGACATAGTGAGGTACATGTAGATAGCAGTAACT
This sequence comes from Hylia prasina, assembly GCA_013397195.1. Classification (NCBI taxonomy): domain Eukaryota; kingdom Metazoa; phylum Chordata; class Aves; order Passeriformes; family Sylviidae; genus Hylia; species Hylia prasina. The sequence goes on along the minus strand of VYXD01014413.1, from coordinate 649,435 downwards.
TGTAGAATTTGTAATATATTGTGCCAGACTTTCTTACAGCTCAGTGAGCTTGGATATTCCAAATAAAACATGGCAAGAGAATAAAACATCACAGGCTTTGAGCAAATAATGAAAGCTGCTGATTCACATCCTCAGTGGCACATGGCAGTAGTGGAAAGGAACAAATGGTGTGTGCTGGCACCTCAAGGAGCATAGCCCAGACAGGAGAATATTAGCTATGTTACGCAGTGTGAAAACATCTGCAGGTAGCATCTATGTGTAGCTGTTTGTCCACATCCTACTTAAGCCAGTAGCTCACATGGGTGCCTGAGCTGAGAACTGGAGGCTTCAGCTCCATCCCACCCAGGGTAAGCAGTGTTTTGTGCATGGTAGATCCTGTGTTCACTGGCAAGGACAGCACATGTTCTGCAGTGGCCACAGGCAGGTGAGTTGATCCAGCTGGAGGGCTAGGTGCTGTGGCTAGACAACAGCCAGGCAGTGAAGCTGGGCGACAGCCTAAACAAGGTGGCAATGGCAGCAGGCTCATCCTTAATCCTGCTTTCTGTCTCAGTTTCCTTTGCCGCAGCGTTGTAGTTGATGGCAGGAATCGCATTGCAGCCTATGACCTTCTGGCAGACACAAAGATACATCTCAAAGCATCATCAAGTAATTTTCTTCTGGTAAGTTGACATTTTCTTTTCCCTTTGGTAATACTTGTTCCTTGATTGGGTAAACAAAGATATTTGTCTCCCTATTTTCACATTCTGTAAGGCAATGTGTGAAATCATGTATATTAGGTGCTTGACTAGACATGCTTTATATATACCCCAGAATGCTGAGGCAAACTTGTCAGTTTCAAAGACAAACAGAACTTTGCCTTTATTGGCAAGGGTGTTTTCTGGCTTTCTTGTGCTTTATTTCAGTTCCCCTTTCTCTTCTACAAGTAAACTTTAAAGGAAAAATATTCTGGTAGCTTTTATACCTAATTTTTTATTTTCTTTTTTTATCTTTCATTTTTCCTAAATCCTCAAAACCCATGTAGGAGTTTCCCGTGTCTCTTACAAAATTCAGGTAATAAATGCATTTATTTCAGGTAATAAATGCATTCATTAGTCATATAGCTTTTAGGTATTTTAAATAAAAAGCCTTCACTGACCTCTTTTGGCCACACCAGGAATGTACTTTTCTGGAGCCTGAATTTTCTTACATGTTTCTGTTTTCTAGTTTAGAAACACAAGGTTTGTTAAAATCTAGAGCTCCAACCCAGCTAGTAACAACTATTAGGACTAACAGCTGATACATACTTTCTTTATTTCATGAGTCAGTGTAAACTAATACCTTTTGCATTTTCTGTTAGCTTCCTGCAGCAACTGCTGTGCTAACAAGATCCAACCTTGACAATCTTTAATTGTAAAGGCTGCCCTTAGCAAAAGATGGGAAAGGGGAAAAGAAGTGCTTCTGGTATGTAGACACTAATCATGAAGTCAGTGGCAGCAGTTTTGGGTTAAAGATGCTCTTGTGTTCTCTTCATGCAGAGCAAAGAGGCAAGTGGGAGCCACCTCCAACGCTGGAAACACCGGTCTAAATAAAGGGGAAATGGGGTTCTTGAGGCCATCTGTCTAGAGAGGCTCTTACAGCTTGATAGTCTTTATCTCACACTGATGCAGGCAAGCTGTCTAAACCCAGGCCACACTTGGCACAAACCTCTTAGCCACTCATGAGGTGCTGTTCAAAGCTTCAGCATGAAGAACCCTTGTTCTGCTGCGATGGCCTGGAGCCCTGTGGGTTGTTACATGCAAGACAGGCAAAGTGTTGGCAGCTCAGGAAAAGAGATTTTTAGCACTCTGCCTTGTGGCTTATAAAGGCTTTTCTCCCCCTGCTTACTACTTTTAAAACACAGGGTGAGCCCCCTTAGGATGTGCTTCCAAAGTAAATCACATTGCATAATAACGAATTCTCCTTACACGATTTTTACTTACATTACTACTTGATGCTAGCTATGTTATTGCTTATTGGACATCTTCATCTCCTTCTCAAGTAGTTCATGGCTAAGTTCTGTAACTCGTGCACATGTATTTTCTTATAAATTTTATTAGTTTCTCTTTTGTGTTTACCCACAAGTTTTCCCTCATGTCCTTACCACCACGGGTACAGCAGGACTACCCCAGATTCATTTGTTCATGTCTACTTTTAGTTAAAATAAAAAATCCCGTATGAGGTCTTGCTTCTTTTGAAATGACTTCTGAATCCTGAGAGAGAAATCCTGATGTCGCTGAAACTCACTCCCATGGACTTTGCACAAGCAAGTCTTTATGCCTGTATTTGAGGAAGTCTGGGAGTTCCCCTGGGTCCAAAAGTCTCTGACACCATGGCTGAGGGCTTTTCCCTCCTACTTCTCTGCCTTCCTTGCCTTGCTTCTCAGCCTTTGAGTTTGTCTTCTGTCTTTCCCTTTACCATACATATATACTTACCTTTTAGTTATTTCCTTCCTGAACAGGCAATATTCCCTTGACAGGAATCCCTCCTGTTCAGGCCTGGCCCTGTTATTTATGATGCTATTTGTTAATTGTGCCTTGTGCTTGCTTTTCAGCACAAGGTTTGCATTATATCAGCTGAAGAATTTTCTCCAGAATATGTGGATCCTAAAGTACAGTGCATAGCAGCTTACAGGAGTAACGGTGATGGAAGGTAACTTGCTTGGTTTTATCCTTCCTATTACCTGGGGACAACCTTGAAATGTAGAATAAATGGTGTTTTAATACTTTTGAGGTTTGCTCAGTGACTCACAGGTGATTTGTAGGCCACTTCTGTAAAGTAGTCATCGTAAAGAAGCTGAAATGCTAGTGTTAATCTAGACACAATTTTGTTGGTAACAGCCTTTTCTTGGCCCATCTGAACTACCCAGTGCTGATGTGTGAGAAAACACACATCTGTCACACACCATCCAGTATAACAGGTGTCCAAGCTGGAAAATCATTCCTACTTTAATGGCCTTATATGCTTACTTCTCCATCTGGAGTTTTCTTCTGCATGTTACTGCTTCAGCTATCCCAAAATGGCTTTAATTTGTCACTAGGTGTGGGATGGGACTGCCCTTTTGGGCACAAATTCACCAGCTCAACTTGGCAGCATCAGATTATTCAACATGTAAACCCCTGCTCCCTTTTCCTTGTCATCATGGGGCCCTTAGGGTAGGTGTGCCCTCATCGTTCACCTCACACAATAGTGCCAGCTGATCCTTCTTCTCCATCATACTTTATAGGACCAGTAATTAGGGGACTCATGTACTGCTTGGTTGATCCAGGCTGACAGCTCTTCTCTTGCTGTGAAGATCTGAACCTGAACCTTGCCTTCCCAAGTGGTCTGGTTTGGGTTCCACAGAGCATCTCCTCTGTTCAAGCTCTTCCCCTCCCCATCTTTCATTCTTTGGGACAGAGAGGAACTGTCACTGCAGCTTCCAAATTAGGGACCTCCACATTTTAGTGCCTGTTGTGCTCCCCAGGATGTGCCTCGTGATGTCTACTCCTAAGGCTTTCTTCCTACTGATCTAGCAGTGGGAAAGGTCTCAAAATAAAAGTAAATGTCACTTGCAGGACTTAAGAGGCAAAAAGAGTTTGTGATTTGGTCTAATAGTTTTCCAAATGGTAGCCTCTAATATAATGGTTGAATTGAAACAGAAAGCAGCAAAATCTGGATAGTAAATTGGATAAAAACATGTGACTGTGCTTGGCTTCCAAGCATGCATAGCATTGAATCACAGCTTTAATTCTCCTGCTCAGTGTTACCACTGAGAGCAGCTTTCTAAGACCAAAGATACTGTCCTTGCACCAAAGTTATTTTGCACATACAGGCATTTATATTCTGAGTAAATCAGGGAAAGAGGATGGGTGAAAAATAAAGCTGATGTAGAAAGGTACATATTTGACTTTGCTTTTTTGTTGGGTATTTTTTAAAACTCTTGTTACATTTGCATCATTTACTGTAGGTTTTAGTTTTGTTTTTATTGTTATCTGGCAGCATTTTTGCTTACCTGAAAGTGTTTAAGTTCATCAAGTTGAAAGATGCAAAGGCTTGGTTCAGTTTAACAGTATTGTAAGTGGATGCTGCACATGATTTCCCACAGAGGCCTGGCACATACATCTCAGTTCTGGCCCTGAACCATGCTTGCCATTCCAGTCCTTGGGCCTGTCTTGAGCAAAGATTAATCATTGTCTGTTGAGTACTTACTAGAAGTGAACAAAGACAACCAGGAAACCCCCAAAAATATTTTATCCTGCAGTCTTGGAAAATTCTTCTCTCAATCCCAGAATTAAATACGCCAAGGAAGAAATAGTTAACCACAGCAGTGAATGAATAAGGATGCTTTCAAGGAGTACTGTTATTTATTTTGGCTCCAATTCTACAAATATTTGAGTCTATACTTAACTTCTAAGTACTTAAGTAGTCCCATTGACTTCAGTAGCAAAACTTGCATGTTTAAAGGATACACCTATGTAAATATTTGTAGAACTGAGAATTCAATATTAGTACAGATTCTAGTGAATGTAACTAACTGGACTAACTAAAATGTATTTAATTTTTAGTGCTCGTGATTCCCTTAAGTTTCATCTTCCTTAGAAAATTCTTTCCACTGAAACTTGAAGTTATGGAAATTTTGTGTGAATAAAATTAGTTAACACATTAAAAGTGTACACATTTTCCCCTTTATAAATTAAATCCGTATCTCTTGTTTTCATTTACTTTCTGATCATTCACAAAGAATCCAAATAGGTACAGGGGTTATTATTGCATTATCAATTGCAATACAGTCTAACACACTGACTTTTGTAAGTCAGCAGCTTTTTCTGTTATGATTAAAACTTTCTCCTGTCCTCAAGGATAATTACTGTGGTTCTGTGTTTAGTGCAGCATGCATTCCCTCAGTTTTTGAAGCACCACCAGGAGCGTTGGTTTTGGATGCTTTCAACGATGGGAAGATTTCCGAAGTACAGGAGAACATACTCCATGATCCACTGAGTGCCACTTTACCTGCTGGTTCAGTTCATGGAGTCACCTTGACACCGTTACAGGTACCTCATATTTTAAAAACTTTGTTTTGCAAGTCACAAGGTATGTTCTTAGTAAAGTTAAACAGATGAAACGCTGTAAGAGAATCAAAACTGGATGATGTGATATGATGAAAATGTTGCAAACTGAGTAAGCCGCAGAGACAATATAAAGGGAGAAAAAAAAAACAAACACCAGCTTTTTTCTGTATTACACAACAGTCTTGCAGACTGAAGAGCAATGTTAAATGTGCTTGGCAGGCAAGCAGAGTTGTAATGCCATGTTCCTTGAAGAAATTGAACTTGCTGAGGGATGCTAAGCCACCTCTCTTTCACTGCAGTTAGGGGGCACTGAGCACAACTGATAAGCCCAAGAATGTTTCACAAAACAAATCTATTCTGTGATTTAATACCAGAGCTGTTCTTGTTTCTCCAGAACCAGATTACCTTGAGTGGCAGAGTGCCCCACCTGGGCAGATATGTATTTGTGGTACATTTTTATCAGCCGGCACACCCGGTGTTCTCTGTGCAAGTCCACGTGAATGCAGGACATGTGTGGTCAGGTAGGCATCTGAATTTGACCTAATCCTTTCCTTTCTCAGCATTTTGGGATATGGAGCTGTGTTGGGTTGACCCTGGATGGAGGACACCAGGTACCCACCAAAGCACTCCCCTCCTCCACTGGACAGGGGAGAGCAAAGATAACAAAAGGCATGTGGGAGGAGATAAGGATATGGAGTGATAACTCACCAGTTACCAACATGGGCAAAACACACTTGACTTGGGGAAATTAGCTTGCTTTGTTACCAATCAACTCAGAGCAGGTTAATGAGAACTAAAGCCAAAGCTTCAAACACTTTTCCTTCCACCTTTCCCCTTTTCCTGGGCTCAGCTTTACTCCCAGATTTCTCCAACTCCTCCCACTAAGTGGCACATGGGTACAGAGAATGTGGGCTGTACTCAGTTCATCACATGATGCCCCTGTTCCTTCCTCCTCGGTGGGGGAGTGCTCATGTTCTTCCAGTGCTTTAGTGTGGGATCCCTCACATGGGAGAGAGTCCTCCCCCAACTTCTCCAAAATGAGTCATTCTCCTGGGCTGCAATTCTTCACTAACTGCTCCACTGTGGGTCCCTTCCATGGGGTCACAAGGCCTGCCAGGAGCCTGCTCCAGTGTGGGATTCCCAGAGGTTTACAGACCCCATTTGGGCATCCACCTGCTCTTGGTGGGTCTCCTCCAGGTTGCAGGTGGATCTCTGCTCCAGCACCTGGAGTACCTTGTCCCTCTCCCTCTTCACTGACCTTGGTGACTGCAGAGTTGTTTCTCTTGCGTGTTCTCACTCCTCTCTCTGGCTCTACCTGCTGTTGAGCTGTGTTTTCTCTTCTTTCTTAGATATATTATTCCAGGGGTGCTACCCTCCTTGGCCAGTGTTGGGTCTGTCTTGGAGCCAGCTGACATTGGCTCTGTCAGACATGGGAGAAGCTTCTTACAGATTTTCATAGAACCCATCCCAGTAGCCCCCTACAACCAAAACCTTTTCATATAAACCCAATATATTTTTTCTTCTAGGTACTTTCAATGCTTCATTCTGCCCTCATACTTCTGGGTGTCAAGTTCAGGTGATTGCAGCAAACCAAATTGAGCTTGACATTTCTGAACCCGTGGTATCTGTTACAGTGATGATACCGGCTGGAAGAACGCTGCTTTTGGTAGGTGTACTACATAAATGTACTTGAAAATGTTATTCTAAATTTCACCATTCATTTAGAGATCGATGCAACGATGAAAACCAAAAAGAATAAATTTTTAAATGTTGTGTTTCAGATTTTTAGGATCTTATGTACTGCTTTTGGTTTTATTTGAAATTTTTAAGATACTCTGCACTGTTTTTGTTGTACACTGCTTGTAACAACACAACTTTGAGATATGCAAAACTTTATTTTCCTTATTTTTGCTTAAAATCTTACAGGTTTTGAAAAAATCCAGAATGTATAATGAAGCAACATTTAAACATGTAAATGCCTTTAGCTTGTGCCTTTTTGTTTTTCTCTGAAATGTACAATTTAGTTTTCTTATTGTTTTAAGGAAAATATCTTAGTTGTTCCAGCAGACACCTACAGTTACAAAATTCTTGACAAAAACACAGTGGACAAGTCATTTGATTTTATCAGCCAATGTGGAGGAAACAGTTTTTATATTGAGTAAGCATCACTTTCTAAAAAACTGAACATTGACAACAAGCTGGGAATAATAACACTTCTACTATGCATTAGAGAACTGTCCAAAATCCCTATAATTGTGCTACATTAAAATGCTTTTCATGGCTTATGCTGGCCCAATTAATTTCCATGAGTCATTTTTCCATGACTTTCTATTATAAAACCATTGTAAAGGCAGAGCTTTATTGCTCACAGTACAAAGGAGGAAAATCTGTGTCATCTTCCTGTCTTTGGTATTTCCATCTTTGCTATTTGGTATTTTGCTTGGCATGTCTGAACTGATACAACTAATATGCACTTGCTGTGAAAAAAACCTCTTGTCTGCATGTTCAAAGCCATTCACCCCTGATTAAATTAAAGTATATCCTTGCATGCTCGCTGATGCCATCCTTATGTCAAACTGTTTGAAAGACAGAACCCTAATTGACTGAACCACTGCAAAGCACTCTCATAACAATTCCCGAGTGCCAGCACTTACGTGATTTATGTTTCAATTTAAATAGCCCGGAACGATCATCAGCCTTCTGTAAGGACTCAGTAAGGTCACTGGTGGCTTTCTACAACAAGGGAGCCCTGCCATGTGGCTGTCACAGCGCAGGTGCCACGAGCCCCACATGCAGCCCCCTGGGAGGGCAGTGTGCCTGCAGACCCAACGTCATCGGTCGCCAGTGCAGCCGGTGCCAGACCGGCTACTATGGATTCCCACTTTGCAAGTGTAAGTGTGTGCCTGCACTCCTTCAGCTCCTGACCCAGCCACCTCCTTAATCCTCTGAATCTGACTCTTCTTTGTAGAGCCTGATCCTGTGAGAGGTTGGTCAAGCTGTTTTAGCTTCATAGCATAGCTTTCAGTTTAAGGCAGAAGAAATCCCATTCCCCCAAAGAACACCCGGCTCGTGGTGAAGTGTGCCTTTGCATGTGTTGTCTGAGCAGGTGTAGCAGGCTTACAACTGAACTGGTTAAAATCCATACTGCCACTATTCCAGTGAAATGGATTTTTTCTGCACTGACTGCTAAATCATTTCCAAGTTGTTAATGTTTAATCCCATTTTACACCTTCAAGCATTTCCATAGATAATCAGAGACACAGCATTCCTCATTCCTCATATTCTGATGCTAATAATAACAACAGATCTATAGGTTACACCAACAGTCCTCAGCTGCTTTCATAGATACTTCATTAATGTTTATAGACATTGCTTTATGAAAGTGGTGCCCTGGACACCAAAACTACTTTTTTAATCCTTGGCAATTTTGGCAAGTGATAAACAATGTCTGTGGTGAAGCTAAGTAACCAATCCATGGAAAAGAGCCAAGCACTAAACCTGCTCTTTGAAACTATTTTTGCAGTCACATAGTTGGTTTCTATGACCCTGAACTTTAAACTAGTGAGAGAAAAGAGTCATGTTTTCTATACATAAAGGCTGTCTGTATTTCTTGCATATTCAGTAAGAGTTGATTGTTGTAAGATGAGATGTGATTGATTTGTAGAAAAATTTCTTTGATCTAGTGTGCAACTGTGGGCAGCGTCTTTGTGATGACATGACTGGTAAATGCATTTGCCCTCCACGAACTGTGAAGCCAGAATGTGGAGTGTGTGAGAAATATTACTTCAGCTATCATCCCATTGCTGGCTGCAAGAGCTGCAACTGCTCAGAAAAAGGAATTGTTGATGTGGCAAGCCCAGAATGTGATAAAACCAGTGGGCAATGCAAGTAAGTTTGGGTTATGTGTGTTACAAACAATGCATGAATGGTTTGCTTCAAAGCTCTTTTCAGGTGTTTGGAAAGAATATGTGAAATTTAAGTTATTCACTCTTCAGTGTAAGCAAAATGGATTTTATCCATTGTGAACTGTTGTAAACTAACCCAAGTTTTGTGGGTGATTGAGGTCCCTGTAATTATTCATATGCTTGCAATTTCCCATTTTTCTGTTACCAGGTGCATGCCTTGAATAATTCCCAGGCACATTTTCCAGCTATAAACCTTCCAGCTCTGCTTACCTATATTCAACTTCCATGTTTTACACCTTGGTGTACAGAGAGATTAGTTCTGTACTGCAAGGACTGAATAGCTGCAGAAGTCTAATTATATTTTGAGCATTTTTATCCTTCAAAGTCAAATCCATTCCTAGTCAGTTCTGTGGCCATTTTAAATGTCACACTACTCAAAACCTGAGAACAATACTGACCTGCTGCTTTTTCTCTGTGGAAGTCATAAAGTTGTGTCATAAAAGAAGTCATAAAGTTGTGTCATAGCCGTGTGATCCCTTTGAAAATCCACCTGCCTGTTGTTTTATTTTCCCTTCCCTGGTCCATTCCTACCTTCCTTATTGATTCTCTCCTCTGTGCTTGTTGATAAAGATGCAAACCAGGAATAAAAGGACGTCGATGTGATCAATGTGCTCCTGGAAGTTATGGTTTCCCTAATTGTGTGCCATGTAACTGTAACAGAGATGGAACAGAGCCAGATGTTTGTGATCCCCAGACAGGAATTTGTCTTTGCAAGGTCAGAGAAATCAAATTACTTCTGCATTCACAAGCATCATTTGCACACCAGTGACTGTTTCATATATAATGGGGTGAATAAAGTGAGTTTATCATTGAGTTTTCAGCAAAAATTAAATGCACCTGTACAAAGCCATCACACTTTGCGGTATGTGCACAGATTATGGTAACATTAAATACCATTTTTAAATGGCTTCAGTATCTGTCAGTTGTACAGGTGGTCTTAGGTTTTGCAGGATGTTAGGGAGCTGCAGAGTAGATGCCCATTGAATCACTGAAGCAGTCTGTACCCTGCACAGATCCACTTTATCCATCTGCATCTTGCCTTTTGGATGTTAACCAAGTCCCATGCTATTTTTAGCCATATTATGTCAGTTGACATTTTACCACATCATTATAGCTAGGAAATCTTCTTTTGTTCTGATCTGCATAATTAAATGTGATAAATGTGAACTTTCACAAGTGACCTTTTATATTATGGGTTTGCAAAAGCCAGCAGGAGAGTTTTGGCAAGGAAGTTACCAGCTGTCTCTGACTAATATTTATTACTCAGTGGTTCACATTTCACATTGTAAACTGGAAAGAAAGCTCATAAGATAGCCTCCAAGATAGTTTTATTTTCATTTGGAATATAGTCTACCCAGACAATTGGATATTTTCATTCATTTGTTTCTATACATTAAATATATATTCTTTCAGAAGATTTGTTTCATGTGCAGGAAGTTTTGGGGACCTCAGCAAAGCAAAAAGAAAAGCACTGAAATTTCTTTGAACTATGCCTTAACAGGAAAATGTTGAAGGTGCAGCATGTGACACTTGCAGACCAGGATCCTTTTATCTGAACCCTTCTAACCCCAGGGGATGCACACCTTGCTTTTGTTTTGGGGTAACCAGCAACTGTCGCAGCACGGATCGTCGTAGAACCAAGGTGGACCAAAGATTTTTTTTTCTTTTCTATCACAAACTTGCACTTGTTCCATTAAGGAAATTCCAGATTTCTTCCAAAGTTGAAAATATATTTTATTCATTTCTAAGGATGACAAATATTCTCCAAGCATTTCTCCAAGTGAAGATTTAGTGCAGGCTTCTTAAGATCAGGTGCAGTCTGAAAGTGCCGTTCAGCAGAAACAGCACTTTTCACCTGTTTATTTAAAAGTCACTAGTTGGACTGAAATTGACCTGGCCTTCATCTCACTTGCTTTATCTTCAAACTCTATGTCATCATTAAAGTCAATGATCTCCTTCAAGGTGCTTTGATAAGCACAATCATTTTACATGCCTGTATTATAGACATCCTTAAGAACTGTGTGACAGATTCTACAGAGCTTGTAAAAATTGTGTTTCCTCCCTCCCTGTAAAAGAGACATGACATCAAGTGTGAAAAACAAAGATTTTTGGTCTCATAAATGAACAGTAAAATGGCTGAAGACTGGAAAAAAAAGCAACAGCTGCTTGAAAAAAAGACAAGAGAAAGGAAAAGACAGGAGAGCTAGAAGGGTGGATGAGGAGTTTAGACATAGACCAGATGCAATCCAGATTGTGCCCTTTACTGTTTACAAGCAAAAGGTGAAAATGTGGCCTAAGTGAAATCAGTAGAAAATTTCCTCTAGTCACTACTTGTCCTCACCAAAAACTGTTTATGAAAGCATGTCTATTTTTGGCGGTTTTTTTGCTCTGGTGAGTCAAGGGCAATCCACCAGAACCCAGAACTGTTCTGGTACATCGTACACATTATGCTCTCGTTCCTCCAGCATAATGATAAAAAAAAGAGGCATGATCTTTCATGAAACAACAGCCATAAACATAAAATGTGCATTAAAGAGGCAGAATATTAGGCTACCATTGCCTGCCTCTTCAAAATGTCATGCCATGTCCCCTCCCTCACAGTTAACCTGTTCCAAACTCTGTCTTTGAGGTTAGTGCCCTGGGCTTGATTTTGGGATGGACTTTAAAAAGCATCTCCAAATTATATCCTCAGTTTTGTGTGCACAGTTCCTAGTCACCCCAGAAGGCTATGTCTTCCTGTGGCTGAAGACAGAATTTCATTTCCAGGTGACAAACCAAACGCCTGCATCCAAGTAGCTTTGGCACATCTTCACATTTTCACTCTCTTTTGAGGTCCATGAAATATCCATTGTTCAAAGACTTTGGGCTGGCTCTGAAGGGGTTGGATCTCATGCTAAGGGGATTACAGAGGCTAAACAATTTCTTCTCCTTACTTGGTGCTGGTAGTTTTAACAAAGGATGAGGAAAACTTTTGTTTCCTTTATGTGTTTTTCATTAGTTTGTGGATATGAGGAACTGGCGCTTGGAGGCAGTAGACGAAAATATGGACATTCCAGTCACTTTCAATCCAGTCAGTAACAGTGTGGTGGCTGATGTTCAAGAATTGCCACCTGTTGTGCATAATTTGTACTGGAAAGCACCACCATCCTACCTGGGAGAGAAGGTAAATGCCACCTAACTCTTCTGTTTTACTAACATGTAATCATTTTTTTATCAACATTATTGATGAAGAGTCTCATTGTTTTCCTTAGATAAGTTTCTCTCTCTTCACTTGTCTCTCTTGCCACACCTGTCATGCCAGGAATCACAATATTTTACTCCTGAGTACAGTTTTGAAATTAACTGATAACACAGAATTAATCATACTGCTTGGTGCTGTACAGGTCTCAATGTGAACAGCGTGATCAGGAGCTCAATGGCCCAAATGGCTCAAGCAGCTGGTACCTTCAGCTGCTTTTTTGAAACCCAGAACATGTAGAACTTGCCAATGTGGCTGCTCTGAAACCCAGAACACATAGGGCTTGTGAATTCTTTAGATTCCCTAGAGTATGTTCTGGGCAGATTTCCAAAAGAATAAAAGGTGGTTATGTGCTCAGTGGCATTGCACACAAAAACACCTCAATCTTTTTCCTATGCTTAGAGCTATATATACATATCTCAGGTGAACAGCACATTTAGTTAGGGTGTTTTTTGTTGATGTTATAAAGGTTCTTGTTTCAGTGCCTACAAATTATTTTTGAAAGAAATTTCATGTTAAAGCATACATTATCACCTGCAGTGTTAAACCAAAAGTACTTCTGTTGTTCCATAACAAGATATAAAGCAGGCAATAACCCATTTTAAACACAGCTATTAGGATCAGTGCTATGAGTTTTATGTTGCATGTCACAGTATCTACCTGGGCCTGCCATTACTTACTCTTATTTACAATGACAGCACTGCAAATAAAATAGTTCTAATTTGGGTCCTACTTTTGCTGTATGCTATGTATCAGTGTATATTTTAGCACAGGCAATACTGCAGTAATGAAAGTCACACCAAAATGCTGTTTAGCTGGGAGTTTACATGTTCATAAATTTAGCAATTATTCACGTTATTGTGTTTTGAAAATGTCAGGGTTTGGTCTGCTTCCAGTGATAGCATCTCTTTTTGAAAATATGAACAAGATCACTTCAACTATTTTTCATTATGATGAGGGTATAAATAGTGTTTTTCATTATCTGAAACCTTTTAACTGGTTCCACTGGAACATTTATATTTAGCAGAGTATATTTTCTTTTTTTTCTCTGTCTTTTGTTTACCAAGTTAGAAGGGAATCAAATGTAAAATGTATAGCAGTGTAGAAATTAAGAGTAATTGAGAAATTTGGATCATGTTGTCCCCATTTTCTTTTATGTTTTAACATTCTGTTTAATAGACCACTCTGGACTTTAGAAAATAAGTACTCTACATAAAGAATACAGAGGTTAGTTTGTAACACCAATAGTGTCCTATTTAAAAAAAAAAAAACACTGAAAAAGAAGTAATTTAACAGCCTCTCTTAATGGTGCAGTTCTAAAACTTGTTAAACAGGAAATCAACTCTAATTTGAATTTCCTTATTTTTTTTTAAAGAATGTATTTATACAGGGCTGTTTGAGCAGCATTTACAAAGAGTAAATGTGTTATTTATAGTATTGGAAGAGGAGATAAAGTGAATAAAAATTTATGTTAATATCAAGCAATAGTTCAGTAAAGTATCTCTGGTCTTATGCAATTTTTTACAGCTTTCTTCATATGGTGGCTTCCTAAGTTACCAAGTGAAATCTTTTGGCTTACCTAGTGAGGGCATGGTTCTTCTGGAAAAGAAACCTGATATACGACTAACAGTAAGCTTTAAAATACTATTTATTCTTATAAGCAATACAAATACCATGATTTTTATGTTACTTAACAACTATGGCAGATTTTACTCATATAGTGCACTTAACCATTAAAAGATTAACTTAACTATTAAAACCATTACCTATTTCTGTAAAAGTGATTTTACTGCATTTTGCTCAACGCCATAAACACATCTGTCTCAGTTGCCAAAGTAACATATTATTAAGCATAACTGATTTGAGAGCAAGTAAAAAGATAAAACAGGATTTTCTCTGTAGAATATGCCTGTGGAAAAAAAAAAAACCTAATGCATTGCACACTTGTCAACAAGTATGCCCTCATCTCTGCAAAAGATGCCCTGGATATCGTGTGTAATTAATCTCATTTTCTGTGAGATTTTTTTTTTTCAGCATAAAACTAAGCATAATTATAAGGCTTCAAGAGACTGAAATAAAAATTTCAGCCATTTAGGTTGACAGATTTTTTTTTTCAATTTAACCACTTTAGAGCTAAAATTGAAATCTTTAACTGTTTGTTGAAATTCTCAAGGGGGTATTTTGTTTCCTCACACCATCAGAAATACTCATTCAGTGTTTAGGATTCTTATTGGGAAATGCACCTCATAAACTACTACCCTAATACCCATAGTTGCTGGTGCACCAGGATGCAAAGGAGAGTGTTTCAAAATGCAAAGCCATTTTTATTCTGAAGTAATAACTAGTTCCTGTGAACACTGATCAGCATTAACTTGATTGTCTCAGTGTTTTACTTGAAAACAAGGTTGTTAATAGGCAGAAGTGGTGAAAACCGTGCTGGTAGCAGGACACAGTGCTCACTACACCACTTCCCTGAGAAAAAGACATACAGTTTTCCTAGTATTACTTAGTTTTGACTCCCCAAATAACAGGATTAATGTGCTTCACCAAATTTTATGGCATCTGAATGCTTTCCCATAAAAAGTAGTGAAACAACAGTGTTATATCCTCATTCTCACATAGAAGCAACAAATGGAAGTTGTTTATATGGATCCCAACAACCCACTGCCTGATCGTCAATATTATGGCCGAGTGCAGCTGGTTGAGGTAAGAACTGAAAAAGGAATTTTCTTTTCCTTCCAGAGTCACATAAAAATACACACATGCAGAATATGTGCAGAAATACCAAATACTTCGTAACAGTGATGAATATAAACTTAAACACTGTAGACCTTAAATACTAAGAATATTATTTTTTATCTCTCTTTATTGCCACATTGAACTGGGGTTCTGGATCATGACATGTAATTTTAGCACCTCTGGGTTGAGCATCTTGTCCAATATAGCCCTTAGCACTCCCTCCAGGGCTGGTGAAGTAGTGCTGAATCAGTCCTCAATAGAAGGTGATTCATTGCAGCCACAGACTGTACTTAATAGGGATGGAATGAATTGTTATCTGTTTTCCTTGGTGTCTAAGTACCTCATTTAGAGTGGGGTGTTCAACATTCAGGTAGGTGAATTCAGCAGGGATTATTCCTACCTTAAACCTGTGCTCAGAAGGTCGAACTGCGTTATTCATATGCAGGCAAAAAAGATGTTTCTTCAAGCCAAATTCCATTTTCAATAATGCTGTGTTTATTAGCAGCAAGAAAGCCCTGAATGATTTGGTTTCTAGGGCTTTACTTCCTCTTAAAAGTAAAAGCATTTTCCTCCACATTTTTACGATTTGGTGTGTGGTATCTCAACAAAATTTGGATGACTGAAGAAGAACCTACAGGCTTCTTTACTTTTCAGTACCACAAAGCCATACTTACCTTGCACAGTCAAAGCTAAATCCCTTTCTTTATGCTCATTATTCTTTCTTCCACCCATCCTGTGTCTACTCTCCTGGACTCTACTACCCCAAACCAGCTGGCACTACACAAGTCTGTTCCATGGGTGTTTTCTCCCTTTTCCTGTTCTCTGGTCTTCTTTGAAGCCACTCTTTTAAAGCAGCTGCAGCGCTGTGCTCATTTTGTACCCCTTCATGTGCAGGGCAACTTCAGACACGCCGGCAGCGGTAAGCTGGTATCCCGAGAAGAACTGATGACAATCCTGTCCAGGCTGGATGGCTTGCACATCCGGGCCCTTTACTTCAGGGAGACTCAGCGCCTGACACTTGGGGAGGTCGGGCTGGAGGAAGCCACCAGCCAGGGCAGCGGCAGCGTCGCGCACACCGTGGAGACGTGTGCCTGCCCGCCGCAGTACGCCGGTGACTCATGCCAGGTGGGAAACATTCACCTCCATACTGTGCCATTATCTCCTGTCTTCTGCCCACAGCTGTACATACTGGAGTGAGTTGGAGGAGCAGGATGGTTGTTAAAGTGATTAAGAGCGCTTCCCGTGCACTTCCAATGGCTCAAGTGCTTTCACCGTCTAAGAAACGCTGTGGGGTTATTCTACTCGTGATGGCTTTTATGGAGCTGCAAATGTAATTTTGCATGTGTCAGGCACTATAATGAAGGATTCCTCTGTGATGCCCTCTGAGAGGCTGAATAATCTCTTACTTTAATGGAGAGAAGGTCAGAATTGCCTTAATTGAAGGCTGTGAGACCATACACAGTAGAGAAATTCCTGGTGTTTCTTACTTTAACAGGATCCAAGGGAAGTAGCCTGAATCCAGATAATTCAGGGCACTGTTTGTGTAGAAAAACATGTGAAATCTGAAAGTAACGTATTTGCAAAAAAATATTTGGAGATGTTTATTAAAGATAGCATAGGCTTTACAAAATAATGCTATTAGTTGAAGACTGGCAATACAGCTGTATATCCTGTCCCTGATGCAGTTCCTGTAGTTGTAATTCTTTTGGTTGTCACTTTGCTTTGCTTAGAGCTTGGCTGTTGCCATGTGTAAGCACCCAGTGCAGTAGAATAAAGCGCCAGAGAGATAAGCAGTGTACAAAGTGCACAAAATGTGAGGGATTACTCTCAGAAAATGGTTGAGCATTACCATAAAGTAGCAATTGCTGTACTAACCTTGCAAAAGCTTTTTAAATTGAGAATGAATGAATAATATCTAGGCTGGAGCAGCTGCAGAGAGACTGAACAAGGCTATGTATGGCTGGCTTAAATTTCATGTGTGCATCCACTGCTCAGGACAGCTAATTCATCATCTGCAGAATAACCATTTTGGAAATATTTTTTATTTTTTCACACTTATGGTGCTCTGTGCCACACACAAATTGATGAGCATTGACTGAAAATTTTGCTGCCATCCCATTGCTTTAAACATACTGCCTTGGTTAAACTAAGCTGCCTTGGTTAAACTAAGCTGCTGGGTGTTTTTTTTTTTTTGTGTAACCTGGTGAAAATACAAAGCCAAAGGAAGCGATCAAGACACTCACGGGGAAGTTCATAAGCCCTGTGTGTTTATGCAGCATTACTCAGGCAGTGATTTAGTGCTCTAATCACCAAGCTCTGTCTGGCTGCCTTAGGTGGGGAGGAGGTGATGCCTGCCACACCCCGACTTAGGTATATACTGAGCTACAGGAACTGCGGAGTTACTTGTTAACCTCAGGAACGGTACTGTGTGCTGAGCGACTTGACTCACGGATAAAGTTTAAAGGTGGGGCCCACCACGGCACAGAACCTCATTAATCTGAGTCAGAAGCTGGAGAAGAAGGGGGTGTAATAAGAGAAGGAACAGTGAGCACTGAAGGGAGAGCAGTGAATGTTCACAGGGGAGCCAAAGTGAAATGATGGCCCAAGCACAGAGGCCAAGACATGTAGGATGGCTGGTTGTCACTTTAGTGGCCCTTGGGCATTGTCTAGCGCAAGAAATACAGCAGAAGCCCTCCAATCCCCACCTTCAGGAGAGGAGTCAGTGGCAACAAGTTCAAACGGATTTTTATCCAAGAGAGGTAATATGCTCATTTTTTCTTCCTCGCTTCCTTCCTTCTTTCCCTTGGTTTTTAAATGGACTAATTTGGTAACAACTTCTATATTACTTATTATAGAAGTAATGAGAAGATTAATCTTTTGTCACAAAGTGCTTTACTAACAAAAGTGTGTACAAGAGGTTTCTTTTAAATTGCTGTTTACTTGAAAACAATGATCCTAAAAGCACTTGAAAGCGCCTAGAGCTTTATCTTCATGTGGTATCAATTTATCATTTGTGTGGAATCACAAATGCTGCTTCAAAAACAAAGTGCCCACGTACTCCAAATGTGTCATTTTAAAGACAGCATAAATAGAAAAACAAAAGGCTGTACAGATTTTTTTCCCAAAAGCAACTAGATGTATTTTTAAAATGTCTGATTTATTTTTCTCTCCAAAATGAGACTTTAGGTAAATAAAATTTATATGCATTAGAGCATATATTTTAATTAGTCATGCTGTTTAATGTATTTCAGGCTGTGGTTTCTTCTGAAGCTGTGTATATTGGCTCCCTGTTGTTCAGGGAAAATATTCACCCTTTAAAAATGTATCTGAAAAACTTCAACCATCTATTCTAAATTTAGTCTTTGCTCACACTGAAGTCAGTATTCAAAGCTGTTGACAGTATTAGTATTCTGCATATTTTTTTTCCCCCAGTTATCCTATATGTAGCGAAGGCAAAGGTGCCAGTAGCAATTGCTGTTTCAACAGCAGTAATTCAGTATTCCTTTTGGGGTCTGCTTTGTGAGAGATGAGTATTTTTTTTCCTGTGGTAGTTCTGTCACTGAAAAATTCTCCGGTTAAAATTCTGCCTCTGCATAAATTCTTATACCTCTAACCAATGTGATTTGTGACACAATCCCACAGACCCTTTGCTCTTCAGATTGTTTGCATCAGTCTTGGTGGTGCACTTACTATGAGAAAAGATTTATGGCTTTAGGGTTCAACTGTCGCTTGTTTTCTGCATGTTGTTGGGGCCAGCCCCTGCCCGTGAGGCAGAGGCAAAGCATAGGTGCAGCTCACAAGAACATTGCTGGAGGCAGGAACCTGGGAGGTGCTGGCTTCTCCCCGCATCCATAAGCCTTTGATCCTCCTTGCACCACCCCGGCTTAGTTCCTAGGGGAAAAGAGCTGCAGAATGGAAAGGACAGACTGATGTCCAGTCATTTTTAGCGTGGTTGGTGTGCCCAGAGTATTCCAAGAGAAGATAGGTGAGAATTTTTTGATCTGTATGCAGAAGGTCTTGCTGTCCAAAAGGAATTCCTTGTGATTTTCCTGCTCATGCCAAACAGGAACCTAGTTTTAACATATTAGTTACTACCTCCCTGCTGCAGGCAAACAAACTTGATGTCTCTTGCTTCAATTAGAATGTCCCTCTACTTCAGCTCCCTGTGTAAATCCAACTGTGATCTGACAGGCTGTGCTCCTGCTCCTGTGCCCTCAATAGCTGGAACATTCTTCTCATGCTTCCCCGGTCTCCAGGGCAAGCCTGTACTTAGAAATTAGACCACTGTATGTTTTGTTACATCACCTAGCTATGTCTAGGTGTGGCTTTAGCTCTCGGTAGACTAAACTGTGGAAGTCGTGATGAATGTATGTAAAAGGTATCCAGAATTGTTTCCAAGGAATACACTATAGTGAAATTATTATCAAGCTATAACCACTAATTAGTATATGAGATTTCGAGATGTTCTTCTTTAGATTCACACTACAGAGTTCTCATACTCAATTATTTTTCTATGGTTTAGAAATCATATTTTACACCTTTGTACATAGCCACAGGAAACGTGTTTTTCTCCAAGGTTAGAGTCAAAATTATTAAATCATCACTGCCAAAGTATTTAAAGCACAGGGTTCAGATGAAACTTCATCAGCTCCATTAATTGCTATTTACTGCATTAAAAAATTTGAACAGCATTATGAGCTTAGGAGAGCTTGAAAGAAAATTCACTCCTTCACTACTCCTTGGGAATAGCAAACATTTTCAAAATACACTTTCTGTATGTAAAACTTTCTACCAGTTCTCACCAATTTTTTTTTTCTTTCTTCTTGCTGTCCAGGAGTGCAGCACTGGATTTTATCGTGAGAATAAAGGATTATTTGCTGGACGCTGTGTGCCCTGCAACTGCAATGGAAATTCAAACAGATGTCAAGATGGTACTGGAAAATGTATTGTAAGTAATTAATAATGTTCAGTAAATTAATAGAAAGGAGAAAAAAACATTTATCTTACTGCAGTATGGACCATACAGTATTGTTAAATTCCAAGCAACTAAGAACAATCCTTGTATGTCTCACTCTCTAAATCTTATATTGTTAATGAGCATAAGATGGGTATACATAAATGTACATTTAATGTAACTGTGGATGACTGGAATAATCTGTGTCCTTGTTTTAATTTTTTTCTTTCCCCTGTAATTTTTGTTAGATCCTGGTTAGAAAAAGTCATCAAATTTGTACATAAGGAAACATTTGTAGTTATTTATAATATACATGGGTCTTATCCTGGCATACGCAGTCCTGAGCTTTATACAAATGTACTAGGATATGTTTGTATAATGATGACAAACAGCATATTCATGCATAGCACAGGCTTTGCAGAATCTTGTTTAATCTGCTTCAGTGCATCTCCACCAATCATAGTCTACAGCTAGATGGGTTAAAAAATATTGAATTAAATAAGATGAAATACAAGTAATTGAAGTTAGATTAATTAGAAGATTTCAGCTGTTACAGAAGAGGTGGTGGGGTAAATTTTGCTCCCTAGCGCACTGTATTAAACCCAAAGCTGCCCCATGGGAGTGGATCAGTCCTCAGGAATGGAAATGTGACACTTGGCTGACTGTGCTTCTCCACTTTATATCCATGATGCTTCTTGGAATTGTTTGTCCTGAAAAATTCCCCCTTAAAAAGTTTTCACTAGATTCTCACTTACTGTGTAAACAAGAACCTTGCCAACATCTTTCATGGTCTGTCTTTTCTGTTAGTTTTCCCTTGTTCGCAGCGCATCCATTCTGCCTGCGGTGCATTCCTGCACGTTATGTCACCCTCCCCAACTTTGTTTCAACCAACCCTGTTGCTTTAATGGAAACTATAAACCAATTCAGCACATTCTGGGAGATGACTTACAGGCTGCTGCTTTGGAGGGGCAGGGCAGGCTGTGACAGGAAAGTGCTGCAGCACAGCAAGAAAGATCAGGAAGTTTCACTTCGGATTAGAGTTACGAAGGCAAATTTTACTTTCACCTCATGAAGTTTGTGATCTAGGTTTTCCTTTATCCCGTCCTTCTCACAGCTGGATTAACTTTCAGATAGGTAGAGCTAAATCAGCCCTTCATCCTGGGCAAGCAAAGTCATCCAGAATAATGTGGTGAAAAATGAAAGCCCTGAGGGCCTTTATTTCCATCATGAACTTCTGCCTCACCAAGAGCAAGTTTGTCTCTCTGTAGAGGAGCCAAAAACCTGGGACAAAAACCTGACATGGTGCAGAGAAGACAAGGAGGCTTACCACTGTGCAGCCATCAAGTTCCACTTCCAAAGCGCAAAGCTTGCTCACTTGGCTTCCTGCTCCTCACCTGGAGCCCCAGACCTGAGTGCCTACATTTGTCAGTGTCTCACCAGTGACAGCCTCCAGAGGCAGCTTTGTGAGGGAGGCTGAGCCCAGGCTGGCTCCTTCCCCTGTGCAGCAGCACAGCCCTCCCTGGCTCAGGCAGTTGCTCTCCAGCTGCTGCGTGCTGGTGGAAGGAGAGGAGCACACTGCCGTGCTGCTGGAAGCTGGGAACAATGGAGGCAGGAGGAGGTGGACAAGAATGAAGACCTTGGTTCTCGTGTGAAGGGAAAAAGCACTTCTCTGCCATTAATCAGGCTTTGTGTCCTCGTGGTCCCTGCCCTTCCTCCTGGAAGCACATTCCCTCAGCAGCAGCATGGTGCCGAGACTTGCTTATCCCATGGCATGTTGCTTCATGTCATGGAGCCCCACGTGTGTGACGTAACCTCGGTGGTTCTGCTGTGGCCCTGACACACTCTGACTGCCTTGTACCATATGGGTGCATATGGAGTCAGCTTTCCTTTAGGGTCTTCCTTTAGGAAAGTTTTCCTTTAGGGTTTGCAGCACTTGATGGTTTGGAGATGCTGTGACTCCAGGGGTATCTCTGACCCTGTAACACTTGAAGGAAGACCCATGAGGGATTTGCTTCTGTGGCTTCCTTGCACTGTGCCTAGGGAGCTCCAACCTTTATATGCCATGTAGCTAGAGGAGCAGCATGGCACATTTAGGGTGGCTTATATGTGAAACAGCTGAAATTTTCTTTGCAATTACAGAATTGCTTCAGTTTCTACAGACAGAGTGAGCAAAACAAAAAGCCAGGAGATAAACTTGTGCGGGTGGGAGAAAGTTTCTCTCAGATGAAACCACCACATATATTTTAAATACATTTCTTTTACTCTTTCTACAGCTGAATTTATTATTCAGGATTATAAAAATTGACAGTAATTTTTCAGAAACAGTCTGAATTTTCCATTAGGTTTTTGCAGGAACATATGCACCAGCTTTTATAGAGGCTGCATTTTAAAATGGCTTCTTTGGCAAACACAGTGCCATTGTGATGCTTGGTGTTTAACTTTATGTGAAATGGCTCATATGGGAAATGGAGCTTCTCCTGTTTTTCCCAGAACCTTTTATCAGTGAGCCACAGATTTAGTTCTTTAACCAAAATGAAAACAAATTAGGGGTTACCACCTGAGGGAAGAGTTTATGTTTGAGAGAATCTGGTGTGAAGAAATGTGAAGGAGAGTGGAGTTTCAGAGGAGATGGGAGAGAGAGAACTATTCCTCATTTGTAGGGAAAAACACCCCTCTTCTGCCACTCATGGTAGCAGAGTCTTCAAACATAGCCCTGAACCATCAAGGTCCCTGAAATGGAAGCACAGTTTGCTCAGTGACTGCTTCCAGCTGATTTCCCGCTTTCTTTTTTCCATCTTCTGCTCTGTTAGTTAGCCTTCGGCTCTGTGGGACAATTGATCAGTCTGTTGCACAGAAGACGAACAGTTGTAGAACCTGGGAGTGTGAATACCTCTTGACTGTTAGTCATTTGGAATTTTTCTTGTGGCTGCTTATGTGTTTTTATGCTGCTTATGTATTTGAACAACTTTTGTTTTAAATTAGCAACGCTTTAGGTAATGCAAAGACAACTTCCTCATTCTGTACCCATAAAATATAAATGTATGACAGTTTGACAGCACTAGAATTAAGAATGTTTCTAAATCAAGATGCAATTCCCAGCAATTTTATCATGGAAAAAGGGGCTCAGCTGCATCAGTTTCAATTGTATTCTTAGTTTTTGCCTTCTATTATTTATTCCAGTTACTACAGAAAAATACAAGTAAGACATACACTGGAGAAACTACATGAAACTCAATTCTGGTCTGAAGCTACTGAGAGAAACAATTTTTGTATTTATTTAATGAGATTTTTAAGGCAATGTACTTGGGTTCAATTGCATGCTTTCAGATTTTATCTGCCTTCTACATAGTGTTAAGATGAAAAATTTAAAGTTTTATATAAATGTAGTGATTTTTAATTGTAATATGAAGACAGAGGGAGAGACCATTAATGGAATGCTCCTTTACAAACTATGCATCTAGTTGAGTTTCTTTAAAAATATGTTGAACTTATTTATCTATTGTTTTTCCACAAGAGGGAGGAAATAGTGCTTTGTACAGTTAGAAAATTGACTGAAACTGTTCTATCTTGGTTGTGAAGGCAGTTTTGGCAATAAAGGCTTGATTATGTGGAAGAAAAAGAACATATTCTCTGAGTAAATAGGCTGTATTTTTTTAAATAATAGTAAAGCCATATTGAGTGATAAAGCACTGCTAAATATCTTGCTCGTTTCCTTTCCAAGGACTGTCAGTATAATACTGCTGGGGAGAAATGTGATCACTGTAAAGATGGTTATTTTGGAGATGCCACTCAAGGTTCCTGCCGGGAATGCCCTTGCCCATATACAAACAGGTACAGTAGAATCTTGTAAGAAGACTCAAGCAGGGGAGGTAAAAAGAAAAAGGGGGGGAAAAAAAAATCCTAAAGCCCAAACTCTGCTACCATAGGAATATAATGATCTTCTCCTCTGTTCTCATATTGAGAGCTTGGTGGTCTGTCTCACAGCATTGCCTTTTTTAATAAACTGAGTATTCCAATTCTCATTCAGATCCTGAACTTCAGAGGCACACTGTTCATAGCCTTAGGGAGCCCCAGAGAGTAGAAGTGGGCTTTTTTCCAAAACCACCAGTGCATCCTTCATAGTGAGAAATATATGATTGAGGTATTTTCCATTACTGGGCATATCCAGAATCTTTGTTTTTTACTTGAATGCAAGATATTTAACACCATTACTTGGGCTAGGAGATAAGAGAAACAGTGAAACAAGCCTTTTATAGGAATTCAGAAAAATCATTAAGATGCAAAAATAATATAAAAACATTTAAGGTCTTAAGCACATATCTAGAACTCTAAAAGAGTATGGTTGCTTTTCCTGTGAAGGTTCTGTTTGAAGTGCAAACATAGTGAGATGAAAAGTGAAAAAAGTGAAACTTCCTTGGATCTAATAAAGTTGCCAGGCTTTTAAAATTGGGCAGTTAATTGCATTTTGAATGCATAGTATGTTTTGCCAGATTGTCATCATTGGTCAGTTCTGTAACGTGGTAAATAAAATCAAATTTTAAAAAACCAAACAAACCCTAAGCTATAAATTGCTAAAGGCACCACATAGTATTTGCCAGGTGCATTAGCACACACCACATAATCTTGAGTAAGAGATTTACACCATCAGGCAATGCACAGGTTTATCATTTATCAGAAAACTCTCTGATAGATCTGGTTTTGACAGCCTTTTCCGCAGGTGCTTGCCTGAGGCCAACTGAACATGTTTTTATAGTCATCGTTTGCTTTCAGAGTTCTGAAATATCTAGGGAGACCATAAACATGTGCACTTTCATAACTGCAGATTACGGTGGTCAATATCATTCCTGACATAGGAAATGCACCCCATCTGGCATTACTGGAGCTGACAATCTTCCGTCTAGTCAAATTCCAGTAGTGCAGACCTCTGTCTTTGATACACAGACTTGCTTTATCCAACTGTTCATAGATTTGTCTTGGTTTAGGAGACAGGTATCCACTAGGGAAAGCTGGAGTTTCCTTAGAATGGAGAATGTAAACCCCCCTCCCTTCAAATTATTATAATTTTACAATTAAGGGCTTTCAGGCAAAGATATAGGAATAACAGTTCTTTTACTAGGAATGTTAGAAATACCAATGTAATAGTACAAAAAAAACAAGCAAACAACAAACAAACAAACCCAGAAAATCCTGACAGAGTCAGGGACACGACCTAACACCCTGTTGGTCAGGGTGTTTGGAAACAGTCCTCCTGGAGAAACAGATGTGGCTCTGTTGGAGTAGGTGATCCCATTGAAGAAGGGTCCAGTGATGCTGAGATGAGACTGATCTTCCTCTGGAGTCCAGTGGAAAGCAGGATTGTCTGGGGTTCTTAGTCTCAGTTTTTATCTAGGTAGGGACCCTGTAGCCCCCACCCACTGGGTGGAGCATCTCACAATGGGATGATGTAAATGGGTCATGTCATTGGTGGGCCTTAATGGCCCATTAGCAGAAAATATCCCCCTGGAGGGAGGATGGGTGGTGAAAGAGATAAGAAACAGTACCCCACCCGGTTTTAATAGCTGAGCCATTATCAGAAAGGCATCCACCCCCTCCCCCCAGAGTAACAAGAGATAAAGAAAAAACATTTCCCCAACTGCTTTCAGCAGATGAAAATAGAATACAATTTTTTTGCTTCCATAACCCAAGACAAGATTAAAACATGAAAATAGCAGTTATGGCCCAGCTTCACCTCCTGCCTTCTCCTTCAAGAACATTGAACTTTGAATCTAGACAAATGTGCTTGAAAGAGCAGAGAAAAAAGTTCATTGTGTTAACCAAATCCCTGAGATCCCAAAAATTACGCACACCTCTACTTTGCCCTGGATTAAAAAAACCCTAAATAAAATTAGCTACNGGGGAAGGGGAAGGGGAAGGGAGAAAACAGAAAAGAAGAAAGGAAAATACGTACAAACATGAGGAAATGTTGTCTAGCACAAGCTGTTGATTCTTGCCTACTAAGATAAAATAGCTACCCAGACCTCTTTTATTACATCAGTAATAAGGTTTATTTTACGTATTCCTTTAGGTAGACAACAATTATATTCAGTCCACAGGGCCAGAAAATTATAATTTTTTGAGTCCAAGGAAACGACCTGCACAAAAAAATATGAAACTTCAAAGGATTAGAAACTACTCCTCAAAAAACTATTCCCCAAAAAACTACTCCTCAAGAAACTACTCCCCAAAACACTACTGAGGAAGAAACTACTGGGCTAGAAACTACTGTGCAAGAATGTACTGGAAAAGAAACTAATCCTCATAAAACTACTCCCCAAGAAACAAAATTATCTAGAGGCAGTTATATTAGCTGAGAAATAATTTGGTGTTGTAAAAACTTTTTTAATCTGAAAGTCATTAAACTGAATCTCTTGAGTGTAAAACCCATCTGATCATGTGCTTGCAATAATATTTTTGCATCTTTTCAAAGATTTGCAACTGGCTGTGTAGCAAATGGTGAAGAAATCCAGTGTCTCTGCAAAGAAGGCTACACTGGAGCTCGTTGTGAACGGTGAGTAACCCGTTTCTCAAAACCAAGAGTTTTAAAAGACGATAAAAGGAGGGATGTCTGAAATGGGAGAGACACATGTGGACGTATGGACATGCACTTATGCACAGTATGAATGTACATAAGGAGTAGCTATTTATATGAACAGCTGCTAAAGATTAGTGCTGTGGCGTAATTCTAGTCACAAACCCAATTCTCCCCAGGGAAATGTAAGCAATTCTCCACAAACTGCTGACTGCACCATTTTTACTGAAAAGAGGTGTATGCCTCTTTGCCTAAATACCCTATGCCTTGCCTTGTCCTGCACTCTGGTAATAATGACTCCCACTTATTTCACCCCTTTTCAAGTTAAAAACATTTTCCCTTTCCTCCAGTGTACATGATGGTGCCTCAATGCTCTTATCAGAGAGCAACCACTAAACAGCACCATACCCTTCATCTCAAATAATTCTTGTGCTCCACAGTTGGAGTTTACACACACCAGGCTGAAGCCATCTCTTTTGCTGGAAGACTGCAGGAGTTTGGCAAAGCAAAAGAGGAACAGCATGGAAGTTTCAGGCAGGCAGAGGAACCAATTTCACTGAGTTTCAAATCCAGCAAGGACTGAAGTGTAATGGAGTGGTGTTGTCTGGTTTGGAAATTTGAAGCTAATAAGTCATGATGTCGCATCTGAAGACAGGATGTGCAGTAGAACATTGTCCTGTCCTTCAAGACGGGTGCCTTTGACCCTGTCTAATCTGAGGGTTATAGGTATTTTCTCTTCCAGGTATAGCTGTACCTCAGCTGCTCATCTTGGCTCCTTGATCCTGTATTATCACCCTTATAGGTTTTACCACAGAGTGACTTCTTGGAATGTTAGCTATCCAGTCTGAACAATAGGTTTTACCATTAAAATATTTAGAGATCAGTCAGACACAGACTGCTTTGCTGGCAGGAGGCAAGAGGGGGTGTCACAGCAGAAGGGTGATGATGTCATTCAGTGCTGTTGCTGTCTGAAATCTCAGCTGTGCATGCAGTGTGATCCCCCTTGGTACAGGTTTTCTGGTGGGATCACTGGCCAGAACGGTATGGTTTGCTTGGTTAAGCCATGTCAAATTCTCTGTGTATGTATGTATCAGTGTGCATTGGGGTTATTTTTTCAGATTAAGTGAATTATTCCTGCAAGAGCACTGTGGGAGTTCTTCTATTTTTAGAAAAAAAATTCTGCAGTGCTCACAAAGATATTTTTAGCATAGTGCAGAGGATACTGTAAACCAAAAATATATTATTTCTGTCTAAGTAAAGACATGAAATCAAAAGTTCTTGAAAGTTTCTTCAGGGGAATAACTGGGTTTTTATCTCAAAGGAAAGAATATTTCACAAAATTAGCTTCAACTATTTAATAAAAATTACTTGTATCTCTTTATCTAGCTGTGCTACTGGATATTTTGGAAATCCACAAAAATACGGAGGCTTCTGTCAGAAATGTAACTGTAATAATAATGGACAGCTGGCTAGCTGTGACCACCTGACTGGAGGTACGTGAGGGCCCGTGAATGGAGCATTGTTCTGAATGGAAGGGAGCATTGTTTTCTCTTTGGGAAGCAAAGAAGGAAGGTACTTGGATAAGCTGAACTGAAGGAGCAATCCAGACTGACAAGAAATGTAGATAATGTTTTACAAAATGTAAAATTTCCTAAAACAACACCATGGGAATGGAAGGGCTGTCCTGAGTCATCATGTTTACCCTTCTAAATGGTTTTGTCCCGTATTTCCCTTCATAAATACTGCTGACTTTATTTTGGTTTTGTTTCGTGGCAGTATTTTTTAAATATATCATGGTTCCTTTGCTGACAGGGTTAAATCATATCCTGCCAGTCTGTGTTATGCATTTAGGAAACTGAGCATCCTCAATATGCCTGTTTAAAATGGATTTGGCACAGTTTAGTGAAATCTTCAGAGTCTGCATCAGGCACTGCCGTCTTAGGTATCCAAGCTGTCTGCAGTTACAGTGGAAGTTAGAACCTGATCCAGGAGGCTCTTTTATAAATCCTGCTACACTGCTTTTCTAGCTAAAACATCCATGATTTCCCAGAATCAGTCACACATGTACTTCACTACGAGTAAGCTCTTACATAACGCCATGGGGATATGTTTGCTTTATCTATTAGAATTCTGAAGTAAAGGGCCTGATCTGACATTCCTCAGAATGTCTTTACCTTGATTCACCTCAGTCCCTTGGGATACTCCTTTATATTCAGAAACACAGAGGCCTGCTCCTGAAATGTCCTTGATTCTCCCATATTTTCATTCACCAATACAATTTCACTTTTCCTTCCCTGTAGACAGATTTTCTTCCTCATATGTTAGTGAAATTTCCAACTAATAACTCCAAATACTTTTATACTCTTCATTTCTCTGCACTGCTGTTCATCCTGCAGTCTAGTGACTGCAAGGAACCCATTGTCTTTCCTTGGCCACAGAAACTAGAAAAACAACAAGTGATATGAAGTGCTGTTGGCAGCTGGCGCAATTTTTCAATAGCTTGTTCTCATTTCATATTTCATCATTGAAGTAATACATCTCTATTATACCTTGTATGGAACAGATCCAAGCAGTGTTTGATGTTTTATCATTCTTTTCTTTTTTGAAGCAAGAGTTTGCTAGGACAAACCAATCCATAGGGCAATATTCAACAAGCCAGTTTGTTTTCCTCCAACTACACATCCTGATCAGCTGTCTCTTTCTCTGTGTTAGGAATAAACCCCTCTTTGATCATTTGCACAGCATGTTCTTGCAGGTCCCTTTTGCATGATGTTTGGTGCTTGGCCAGCACTTCACCATTTCTTGGCTGATGTTGGTGCACAAGCTGTAATAATAGTTTTATTTAATTGGTACTTCACAGTGACAGCTGAAATGTGCCTGCTACTAGCTGAACTACACAACAGCAGAACTGCATGGATGTTTGAATTTCAGAGGAATTTTTCTTCATTCTCGTAATAATATATTCTTTATTATTTGTCTCCTTTTGGCAGCAGCAATCACTACCAATCCTGTTTAACTTCCTGATGACTTAATGTGCAAGTGCCAAAGGAAATGGCACAGCTAGGCAGTTTGTTCCAGGCTGTTTCATGCTCCTGGTAAAGTTCAGGTCCAATTTTATCACTGTATCCTCTCACAAGTTCCAAGTTGTTGTTGACTCTTGACAGCAGCAGCCTATACTGTGTGCACCTTTTTCCTTTAGAGTAAAAGACATAGAAGGTTGGAAAAGACTTCCAAGATCATCAGGTTCAATCTTTGAGCAAGATGCACAGCCCTTTTCATTTTCAAGAGGAGATGAGAGCTTGGTAGTGCGACCCAGCCTGTAAAAGGAACTTGGGCATCATGATGGGGAGATTCCCATCCTATGTGATGGCGTTTTTAGGAGCCAGGTCCTCTCCTGCATCCTAGAAGTTAGGATCCTAGGATGTTTCTCCACATTCACCTGGAGACAGTTAAGCTTCTTTTAACAGGGTTTGTAAAAACCAAACAAAAGAGTGCACTGGATGGGAAGTCACCTGTTGGCTTGTTGGAAAGTCTGAGGGCAATGTTTGTTCTGTACAGCTGCATCTGTGGTCCAAGCTGCCTTGTCTTACATACAGTGCCTTCATCCATGCACACACTGTGGATTTCTCTCAAGCTTGATCAATACCTTAATCTTGCAAGCTGTGACAGGCATGAAGGAAGCCCATAAATATTTCTCAGTTCCTTGTGGGTAAGACATTCTTTGGGGAATCAAAACCTGTGGTTTGAACCTGGATATTAAGTAGAAAAAGAGGTTTGAATCTATGTCCTGGGTAAAGTGCTTTAACAATATAATCTTGTGTCTCCAATTCTCGTGGTGTTATTCTAGGCAAATTCTAGCAATACATTTGGCACACTTGGTGTGAGAGGGTCTCCTGCTCCTATGTGGATTGTGGTTGTGGGATTACAGTAGGTTTCCTTTGAGGGATGGAAGAGGTGTTGCTTTCAGCAAGGCATTAGTGGGTGTTAAATGTTCTGGCATGCTCAAGCCTTCTGGGCATTTCAGCTTATTCACAGTGGGTATGGATTTATGAAAGGGCAGCACCATGTTTTAATGGCTGCCAAACATGAAAAGTGAGGAAAAAAAACGCAGTAGCATTTCCGTAAGAAGACTTTGGTTACTAATGACAATCTTGTGATTTCAGAATGTTTCAATAATGAACCAAAAGATGTGGATCCAAATGAAGATTGTGACTGTAAGTGATAAAATAGAACTTCACTTGGATTACTTTCAGCTGGCTCTGAATACATACTGATGACTCTTTTAAGGGTGACATAGTTTAAAAAGGACTGAAATATCCTGTAATGAATGTTTTAAAAGCAAAAATTCAACCAAATACTTGGAAAACCATTAAAGAGGTCAGGTGTAAATGGAACCTCCTCCTTACTTCTGGCTTAAGTCACTTTCCTAAGTTCTACAGGCTTTGTTGTTGCTTTGTTCTTCAGACAGCACCAGTGACAAGCTTCAAAGCTTTTCCACCATTACTAATGTGTTCATTGAAATGTTCCCTGTGTTAAATATCAAGGATATGTATTGATTTCCACTGTTCTCTCCAGCCTGCGATAGCTGTGTGATTACACTGCTGAAAGATTTGAGCACAACAGGTGATGAGCTTCAGCTCATCAAGTCTCAGCTGCAAAATGTTCATGCAAGTACCCACACTCTGGAGCAGATGAGAGACCTGGAAACACGCATCAAGGACTTAAAGGTAGGCACACAGAAACAGAAAAGTGGATTTCAGATTTAGTGGATGGGCAATGAACCCAGGAATCTTGGCCATAGTTTTGTCAGTTGCAAGAAGACAAACATCAACCCTGGATTCCAAATACCAGATGCTGCCAGCACTGGGCTTCACCTGTTAGAAGGTAGATGTGGTTTCCATGTCATGCTCTGAAAGAGAAGCAGTATCTGCTTTTTCTGAAGCCTGCTCACCTTGGAAGTTACACCTCTGAGGTGTCCCTCTAGCTATGTCTTTTTCAAGCACTTCATGTCTCTGCATTACTGAAAACCCCCAACATTCCACTTGCCATTACCAACATTCATTCTAAAAAAATGTTCTTTGGTTGGAATAGCAGTTGCTATACTCACAGATAAAGCCCCCCCAGGTTTTGGGAAGGGATTGTTCAGTTTTCATATCAGTAATTCTGCCTTTATTTACCTTAGGTAAAGATTTAATCCAGTGATTTTTTTTTTTTTCTTTTTGTCTGCTGTGCAGTGGGTGATTTACTGGATTTTTTTTTCCTTTCTTTTCAGGTCTTATTGAACAACTACCGTTCTGTTGTTCATAATCAAGGTTCAAAGGTAGATGAGTTGGAGACAGACTTCATTAAACTAGATCGTGATGTAAATGCTCTCCAGGAAAAGGTGACTTACCAAATCAATTTAAAAGTACACATCTCCTGACTATGTATTAGCATGCTGTATCCAGATACTTTTAATCTAACAGTTTTTTTCTTTGCTAGGCTGAAATGAACTACAAAGAAGCTGAGAGATTATTTAACAATTTTGGCCAAACTCATCAGAAAGGAAAGGATTTGGTTTCACAAATACAAGTAGTGGTCAAAAATATACAAGGTAAAAAGTAATTTCTAACTCATGGTTTGTTTTATAGCATCTTTTCAACTTATTTACAATATTCTTAATTATGCATGAGAGGTTTTCTCAGAAAACAACTTCATAAATCAGAATTTAATCACAGCTGTAGAATTCATTCCTATTAGAAATCTAATATATAATGTTAATTTAGGACCCTACTTTCCCTATGAAGTGAAAAGGGACAGAGAAGCTCCACTACAGAGACATTTTGAGCAACAAATGTGACTATCCTGACTCAAGTCTAACTTTGTTCTGGGTTGTTACATGGGCTCTTTAAAGTTAGAAGCTTAAAATTATTGCTGAGAACTTGGTAATTTGGGACAAATTTCAAGGCCAATGCCATTTTACTCTCTCTGGTTGTGTGTCATGGGATCCTTTTCATCTTAAGAGAATTAATGCAAAATGGATCTGCTCCATTAAGGAAAATATAAGACGTGCTTATTCCTGAATTCATTAATGAAGCAGATCCACCTCAGAAAAGACGTTGGCCCCGTCACTTGAGCATTTTGAATAGGCTTAAGCACATCCTGTTTTTAACTTTGACAGTGCTTTTCTTCAGCCCTCTTGGAACAGGTAGCTGGTACAAACGCAGGAGGTAACAACCTGCCCCTGGGAGACACCTCTGAGGAGCTGGCCGAAGCTCAGCGCATGATGGTCGAGATGCGGAACCGCAACTTTGGCCAACTTCAAGCTGAGGCGGAGAAGGAGCGAGCGGAAGCCCAGCGGTGTAAGTGCTTGTTCTCCCAGCTTCTGGCTTTCTAGAAAGATCAGTCTTAAATCTGAAGAATTATTGATTGGGTTGGAGAAGAAGGAGCAGCCTTTTGCAGTGTGTCCCTGAGATCTGTAGCTGTAGGGAAAGTGGTTGTTCTGGGGGGATTTAAAGGCATTTTTAGTGTGTTATGGAAGAAAACGGGTTGAGCTGGGGAAGAAACCCAGTAGATCCTTCTTTTGTAACTAGATCAATCTCAGTAAAATAAAGATGTAGCAAATCCTAACACAACCTGTGCAATGCTTCTGTGTACTGTAAAACACAGGCAGTGATATATAGAGTTATTTTAGAGGAATTGCATGTTTAATTTAACAACAGATTTTCAGAAGCTGCTAGAGTAGTCCAAGGGCCAGATCATACAGGGACGAGGAAGTTCAGGAGTTCTGGTTGCACTAGTTGGAGTCACATTCTCTGCAAGTGTTTGACTGGGGCATTCAGAAACTTGATTCCAGACAGTGGAGACATCAAGAAAAGTTGCGGTCTTATCTCCTAACCAGGGGCAGAGTGGAAGAATGTGAAAGTCCATATGAGTGACAGATAATTTCCATCAATCTTGAACATTGATGCCTACCTCTGAGTGATTCTTCTGTATCCTATTTTGTCAGCAGTGAAATGGGCATGCTTAAGAGTGTGATTAATTTGACATCTTTTGTGTTCCTATATTCTTTGAAATTAAATGTGCCTATATCTCTCCATTGATTACAGAGGAGGCTTTGATAACCAGTGCAGTTGTAGATGAAATTGTTGATGAAATTATGTTATTTCCATATAAAAAAGAAAATTAGTATTTTCAGATCAGCCTCATCCTTACTTAATTAAGAGAAAATTTATCTGTGCTCTGTGTCTGCAGCAGCAAACTTGTGAGCAGATTTGATCCAGCAAGATGCTGAATAGTATCTTTGCTGTAGTAGCACTGAAATTAGCATTGCAGAAGATGCTCAATTCACACAAGAACAGCTTTATAATCCTAAGTTTCAAGCCCTTTTTAACAAAGTTTGATTCAGTTCCCTTCTTCTCTGAACAAAACTTTTCTTTCTGGTCCTGATACTGCAGTACTGGCACGTATTAGGAATGAACTACAAAAGTATCACCAAGAAAATCGTGGGCTTGTTAAAGTTGTGAGGGATGCACTGAATGAATATGAATCCAAAATCACTGACCTTCGTGAAGCTCTGAATGATGCAATGGGACAAATCAAGGAGGCTGAAGGCTTAAACAGAGACAACACAGTTCTGTTAGAAGACATTAAGGTAATGTTGGGGTTCAGGTGAAAAAAATTAAACCTCAGAAGATAAGTGGTTTTGGTTTCTGCTTTTGACCTCACAAAGCCAAGCAGCACTAATTCTTTAGACTTTCTTCAGGGTGTCTTTCCATCTTCTGATGTGTGTATGGATGGGTATAAAAGTAGTGCACTGCTGCTTATGGCCTCTTGGTGTGACCAGAGCAGTGTGACCAAGACATAGCTCTGATGAGAGCAGGGAAGGAGAGTCTCTTCCCAGCACTTCTTTCCAACTGCCACTAGTGGTTTTTTTCCTTTTCCAGACCAAATTCCTAATGGTGATGTACTTCTCATAGTAGGTTCTTTAAAGTATTTAGCTTTAACAGCTGTGAAAGATGGAAGCAAAAACGTGTGCCATACTGTTAAATTATTTGGGATTAATGTTCTATAGAACAGCTTCTGAGGTCTCATCAGGACAAGGAACAGCTGTTACTGCTGAGCAGTGCTGAATTTTAGTGCTAATACAAGGAATAACTGTGTGCTGCAGGACTCGTTCTCTTAATTGTGGTCTTGCTGAAATGTATCACTGGTTTAGCACACTCATGTTCATATTTAAGAAAAAAAAATGTGACTGTACCCTTGGTAAATCCTACTGCCAGATAGATTAGGTTTGGGTATTTTGTTTTGGTTTGGTTTTTTTTAATTTTGGTTTCAAGATATGGCTTTTCCTGCCCTTTTTTTTCACTCAATCACGTTGTTCAACTTCTCATTTTCTTCAGAAAAGGATTGAAAAGACAAATGTGCAACAGAATGGTGTCTTGAATATTCTGAGCTCAGCCCGATCTTCTCTGACACAAGCTAAGAGTGCACTTGGATTATTGCAAGAGACCAAAGAGGTAAAGTTTACCACCTTAAGAGAGGGTTAAAAATCCCAGTGTCTTGTTGGAGATGAGGCTTATCTGAGACAGTCAAGAAAGAAAGGATCTCACAGCCCATCCTGGATGCAAAAGGAGTCTGCCTACCTGCACAGGTTTCTATGAGAGAAGCTTGTTGAGGGTTGTGATGTGCCTGAGGAAGACACTGAGCTGCAGATATCAGAATTTGGGAGAACATCTGTGAGAAGTACCATAAGCAATTGTGCTATTCTTGTATTTCTCTCTGGTTAATTGCTTTTAGCCACTGTTAGAGAGGCAAGATACTAGGCTAGAAGGGTCTTTGCTCTGACTCAGCTTTTATGTAATGGGTCTGGATGCATAATATACTGGCTGCCAGTTGTTTCCAGTAACCTGCAGAGTAAGTTGGAAGGGAATGGTTTTCCTTTTGGTCTCCTCAGGGGCAAGGTATGTGTAACACTGAAGCAGACATGGACAAAATGAAACAGGTACAAATACAAATAAAATTATATATTTTTAAAACCATAGGAATACGAAATCCTGGCTGCTCAGCTGGATGGAGCAAGGAAGGATATGAATGAAAAAGTGGCAAATCTCTCATCAGCAAGCAAAGAACCGCTGGTGGTGAGGGCCGAGGAACATGCCAAATCTTTGCAAGATTTGGCAAAACAACTGGAAGAGTATGTTGCCATTCCTGTGAATGAGTAATTTTTGTACAGAACATCTGTGGCTGTAATGGTCTGTAATTTCACTTGCTTTTATAACCATTTGCAAAGCTAGAGAGAAATTAAGTTGATCTCTTTCTGTGTCTTCATGATGTACAGAAGTTTTCTTTTTCTCCAAAAAACAGATCTTCCTGTATTTTTCCAGATTTTTTCCCCCCCCAGAAGTGTGAACTCACATAATACTGTTTTATACTACCATCCTAACACTTCATTAACATCTTACTAGCAAGAGAAAATCCTCGTGTACAGAGTGGGAAGATGTTTAGCATATTTTTTGTAGAGTTATTTCAGGTACTCATACTCAGGGATGCTTTTATGGTATCAAATAATTGAGGCAAATAATTGGAATAAGTGCTGTCTTGGCAGTCTTCAGACATGCCTGCTCAGCACTATGGAGGAAAAGACCTCCTACAGTTTTCTCATTCTTCAAGGAATCGTCTAGAAAGGCAAAAATATGATAAACTTGGTAGGAATCTAGTGTTTCTCTCTCCATTATTTGTACTTTGCTTTGGAATTATGAGAGGGGTTTTGGAGGCCTTCTGTGATACATCAGAACAAAATGAAAAAAAAGTGAAATCCTGATTTATTTTTCCCTATTCAAATTGTTCACATTTTGTCGTTGCACCAACTAGAAAGTCTCAGAAAGTTAAATTCCAAAATACCTAACATGGCTGTAAAATTCTTGGGTAAAAACCACACATTTTCATTACCTTTTTTTGTTAGTTTTCAGTGTAAATTTTTTTCAGTTAAGAAGGCACTATTCTCACAAATACAAGGAAGTTAGTACTAGACAGTTGTACAGTTCACGGGAAGTGGGTAGAAGAGATTTTGTCTGCTGTTTCTGATTCCAGAGCTGCTGTGCTGGTTCTTAGGGAAAACACAAAAGTTCTTGTGGTTGATCAATGATCTGACATCTACAGTTCTCTGAATTCCTCTTAACTGAATTGTATTTGGAGGGCTGTGATTGAGATGCCTTATTATTGACCATATGCTTTGCTGAATTCTCTCCGTCTCAATCATTTGAAGGCTGCTTTGGAGTCTCACAGCTATGCTTTTCCACACACTTGAACTTATCCTGTCCTCTGAAGAGTCCTTCCATGTTGGTCTATCTCCAAATTTGATATTTTTGTAGAATGAAGTTACAGATCTAATGGAAAAACATTTTCTGTATTGGTGTTACTTAGAAAATACGGAGTTCAGTTGTGTTCGGAATCCATCTCACAGCCTCAGCAGAAGGCTGCACTTTTCACCCTGTTTCCCGCAGAATAAAGAACAGTGCCAGGAAGGACGAGTTGGTGGGCTGTGCTGTGGAAGCTTCTACTGCCTATGACAATATTATTGGTGCCATCAAGGCAGCAGAGGAGGCTGCCAACCAAGCTGGAAAAGCAGCTGACTCAGCTTTATCGGTAAGTATCAGTAAGCGGCCAAATGATGGTAAACTTGAGTTTTATTTTAACTATTGCAGTGACCCCAAAATCAAACACCTGTGTGTCTTGGCATGCTTTATTTTTCTGTGACCTTTTATATGAGTTGCATGAGTTCTGCATGTTGATTAATTAGTCTTGGCTCAGCACTAACCAGGCCAATTACTGCCTTTCTGATGGGACTGCCCATATGAGTACTGACTGTTGCTTTCAGTGCCAAATAAAGAGATCTTCCTACAAGGCAAGCTTAGTAATCACTGCAGTTGATTTCAGGTATTCTCTTTTACTCTGCATTACTAATACCCACAAGCTCTTCAGCAGAGACATAACATCCAACAGCTGTATGCTAGTAATTTCCTCCTAATGCCTTAAAATCCATCTGAAGTTTGCTGAAGACCAAGGTTGTAGTATGCTTACACTAACCTTGGTAGTTGTTGCTAAAGGTGATGTTCATGAGATGAGATCTCTGCCCTTGTAGAGTTGGGGGTTCTTTAAATTGGATTGGGCTGTCTTTTTACTCTTTAAATTTTAATGTAATTATCAAGTGATCTTACAGTACCATGCCTCTATTATCAGACTGTGAAGAGAGAAGACCTATCAGGAAAAGCTGCAAGGTTAAAAACTGAGAGCAGTACACTCATGGATCAAGCACAGGAGACTAAAAGGACATTGCAAGGTACTAAGAAAGAAAGTGGTACTAGAAATGTTGACACAGCATGAGAAACTTTCCTTGAACCATAAATTTTCACATCTCAGCAAAGCCCTTGAGCACTTTTTCAACCAAAAAAACGTAGTTCCATTACAGTGGGACTTTTTGTGATGGTTATTTCCCATGGCAAAAAGGCAAGAAACTAGATTTCCTGTTTCTGCTATGCTGTACACCTTTGCAGTCCTCCTGTCCAGCAAATCCTTTGCCTTGTACTTGTTTTGCAGTGGACTCAATGCTCAGTGGCAGCGTGAGCTGTGTAAGAGTGTAGACAAGTGCTGCAACACCATCTCTCCAGCAGAAAATTGATATTTTTCTTTAGAATTCTCATGGGGCTTTCACTGTTTTGCAGCTCTTGGTCCAAACCTTGAAGACCTGAAGCAGAGACTTGATGTCGCTGATGGAAAGACAAATGCACTAAAAATTGATCTTGTCACTGCTCAAGACAATCTCAATGGGATAAGCAGAGGTTTGTTACTTAGCCATCACTTCTGGCCTGCCCCTTTCATCTGTTACTATAAGAATCTGCATGTTCATTTCTGTGTGTTTCAGGTGACATAGACAGCATCATCACCAGTGCAAGGAACATGGCAGAAAATGCCAATTCTGTCACCAATAGTGTGTTGGATGATCTGGTCCCAATTAAAGCAGAAGTGGAAAGAATTAAGAGTAACTATGGAAGCACACAGAGTGCCAGCTTCAATAAAGCACTGATGGAGGCAAACAATTCAGGTATTGCAGGTGCTGTGTGGGACCTGCCAAATCACTGCAAGGTGAACATGGCCAGTTTTTCAGGAGAACCTTTAATCATTCAAAAGTTAGGCATATAAATACCCTAAGCTAGTATTCTGAACTTCTTTTCTGGCCAGTAGAAAGGGGCATGCACAGCAGAGAGTGACTCAGGCCATTCTGTGGTATATGTTAAAAGCTAGTGCCATCACTGGTGTCTAAAGATTTGGAGGGGGGACCTCAAGGGTCAATACTGAGTCTGATCCTGTTCAACATCTTTATTAATGATCTGGATGATGAGGCAGAGTGTGGCTCAGGATGTTTGCTCCTGACACTAAACTGGAAGGAGTGACTGATACACCAGAGGGTTGTGCTGCCATCCAGACAAAACTCAACAGGCTGTGGAAATAAACTGCCAGGAACCTCATGAAGTCCAACAAGGAGAAGTCCTGCACCTGTGGAGAAATAAACCTGTGTACCAGTATAGGCTGAGCAGGTGGCCAAGCTGGAAAGAATCTTTGTAGAAAAGGACCTGAGAGTCTTGGTGGGCACAAAGTTGAAGATGAGCCAGCAATGTGCCCTTGAGGTAAAAGGTTGAAACACATGAGATTCCCTCTGAATATGACAAAAGTGTTCTTTTACTGTGAGGGTGACTGAGTACTGGCACAGGTTGCCCAGAGATGTTGTGGGCAACCATCCCCAGGAATATTCAGAAGCCTGCCTGGGTAGAATTCTGGACAACTGGACCTAGGTGGCCCTGCTTGAACAAAAGGGTTGGACACTGAAACCTCCAGAGGTTCCTTCCAACCTCGGCTGCTCTGTGATTATGTGATTTTCTACTACACTGGCTAGAGAAGAGCCCTAGACAATTACCTTAGACTACATGCCTGTTAGGTGAAATTAAATGAAAAGGATTGCACAGAAGCCTGTGCTGAATACAAAATAAGGGACAATCACACTCCCAAACCATTTGATTTTTGCATCTTTTCAGCAGTTTTATCTGATAAAGTCATGTAAGAGGAAAACATTTTAAATAATATAAATACAAGAGCTAGTCCTGCATAGTATTGCAGTTGTGAAACTGGTTTATAAGTCATATTTAGAAAAACAAAAGATCTGCATTTAATTTTATTTGCCTTCTGCATCATAGGGTTGAAGGCTGCAAATACTTTCAGGGTGGGGTTTTTTTGTTTTGGTTTTGGCTTTTTGCAGTCACAGAAGATGAGAAATTGTTTCCTGTTACAAAAGTTGAAATTCTCATCATATTTTCTTTTCTCTGAAATAAACCTGGCCAGATACTGTAAGACTCACTACTAAACTGTGCTAATTAGCAACCTTGACACAAGAATATAATTCATGCCCTACTCAGCCTGGCCAGCAGTCTGCCTGCTCCATTATTCACTCTCTGACAGTGGCAGTAGGAGATGCTATGAGCCTGAGTCCTATCTGCTGTCCTTTATCCTCACTCTCCCCTAGCATCCACAGCCAGGGTAATAATGTCATAGGTCACATCACTGTTCTATTTAATACTTTCTTCTGGACCTTTACCTAAAATATTTTTGGAAGTGCCGATTCTGACTGCTTCTGCAAATACCTTTGGCCACAAATTTCAGAAGTACAACAACCTCTGTATAAACTGCTACTTTATGGAGAGCTTCCTAATATTTTAGGACCAGTCAAAACTGTTTTGTCATTACCCTGTCCACTGCTTTTCAGGTAATTGTGTAGTGATACCATATTTTTGCATCTTGTTTTCCTCCTCCTTTTTAATATCAATGATTTGCTTTCTTTCATTGCAGTAAAAAATTTGACAAATCAACTTCCAGATCTGTTCAGCAAGATCAAGAGTATCAACCAACAGCTGATGCCAATAAGCAACATCTCTGAGAACATAAATCGCATAAGAGAGCTGATTCAGCAGGCAAGAGATGCTGCAAATAAGGTCTGTCCTCAGCATTGCAATCGTGCTTGACCTCAGTGGTTTGGATACACAACAGCACTTTTGTTCCTCTTCCTCTTTCTAAATCATTTTATCTAAACATGTGTGAAAGACCAGACATAAATTTAATTCAACAGTACTGCCCAGCAACTGAAGTAACTGTGGTGATGGGAAGCATAATAATTCATACATAAAAATGACAGGATACAGTAGCATCCTGCTGCATCTTTCTCCCATTAGGTTTTTTTTTCCCAGGGCATCTCTGTAATACTTATTTGTATATCACCCTCTTGCCTTCCAAGGTACATTGTGGTGGCTTTGGCAGCAGGGACGAAGTTGGCTCTGCTGCTCAGAGACAGGGCTCTCCACCCATGCATGGTTAATTGAAAGCTGAAACTGCCAAAGCTGTGCAGCCCTGTGCTCTCCAGCTGCTCCAAGATGTTAGAAATTAGCTACTGGCACCTTATTAGACTCATTTAAGCAACTGCTGTAGTTGCTGAAGCAATAGTGTGGTCTCAGGTACTAAGAAGCATCACTGAGATGATCACAAATAGCCTAGAGTTACAGTGAATAAGAGGAGTCAGTGATCATGGTGTATTTATCTGTAATAGGATGTGTCTTTATAATATCAGAGGTGCATTGTAATTCCCAACAGATAGTCTAAGTCCAGCTAAGTGAAGCACCAAGATGTGTTTGTAGACATCTTAATAATTCATAGACTTGCTCTTCAGAGCTCCAGGGCACATCCTTCCCTGTCTGCGTATTGAAGGTACCAGTTACTTGACAGAGGCACAGTAAGGGTTGATTAATTGATGTCTGGAACAAAAAAAAAGTGCTATTTTAAGTATTGAGACTACAGACTACTGTATTATCCAATTTGTTTCCTAATTATTTTGTGGTAATTAATGGCTGAAACATGACTAGGATGTGTAATGCGTTACTTTGCAATTAAACACCCCAGTGAAACAGAAGTAGTAGCAATAGTTAATTGTAACATACTGAACTTTGGTTTTCTTAACAGGTTGCTATTCCTATGAGGTTCAATGGCAGCTCTGGTGTAGAGGTTCGACCTCCAAGCAACCTTGAAGATCTCAAGGGCTACACTTCACTTTCCTTATTTATCCAAAGACCTCGGCAAAGATCAGACACCCGCCAGAGGGCAAATAGGTTTGTCCTGTACCTGGGTAATAAAGATGTAGGTATATTTTGATATTTAATCTGATTTTTAGACCAGACATCATGTTTTGAGAAAGGGATGGGAAGTGATCTGTTCTGACTGAAGTTCATAGCTACTATTGGCCTATTTCTTTAAAATTGCCTTTAAGTGGTGGTAGAAGTGTTTTGTTCATTCCTTCCCTAGCAAAGTAACTAACAAGTGGCTGAGCCTTGTCCTTTGATGTTTTGCTCTTGTGCTCCTTTAAGTTACTTCTCCATCATGGATACCATCACGCATTCTTACCAGACCTGTCAGGTTCTTCACCAGTCATCACAATGACAGCCCAACTCCTGCCTCAGAGCTTTCACTCTTTTCACAGTATAAGTCACTCTGAGTTTATCTGTTGGTTAAAAAAAAGGTGATTGTTTCAGTTTTAAAATTCAGCCCCTCAGCTCTTAAATTTTTTGTCTTCTAAATATGCTGAATAATGCAGACCTGCTTGTGCATTCACGTTTGCTCAATCACTATCAAACATTTTAAAAATTTCCTGCATGTGGTTTCTAGTCTTGTTATTTGACAGCAACTGTATCTGTAGTGAGCCTTGTGCCTACACAGAAAGCTGTTTAGAGGTATTTGTTCTACACTGGATTTAACCTTTTATCCTCTGAATAACTAGCCGGGACATCTGTTGAAAGCATTTTAATGGTTACTTCTGAAATACAGAAGTGAAATGTAATTTTTTGGGGAAAATTACTGCTCCCAGTCACCTCAGTAGGAACCACTGTCCTTCACTGAGTGTTGTTCTGAACCTCTTTTTTAAGTCACAGATGCTGAATCTAATTCTTAGCAAAGGTGTCAAGTTTTCATAGCTTTAGCTGGGAAATATTAGAAGTGAGA
This sequence comes from Hylia prasina, assembly GCA_013397195.1. NCBI lineage: Eukaryota > Metazoa > Chordata > Aves > Passeriformes > Sylviidae > Hylia > Hylia prasina. The sequence goes on along the minus strand of VYXD01014413.1, from coordinate 606,834 downwards.
AAAATATTTTATATACTGTTTTACAAAAATAAAAAGCCACACGTGACATTTCAGTTAATTTATAACAATATGCATTGAATCAGAGCAACATATAGGATTACAGTTTTTTCTTCCCAGAACTGATAAACTTAATTCTTATCATTAGGTGGGTGGATTTCTTATGACTCATGCACAGCATGACGATGTCTCTGAGGAAGTGCTGCTCTATTTTACCTTCATTACAATTAATCATTTATTAATTATTATTTGCTCTGCTATTTTTAGGCTTCTAAGGACTACATTGGTATGGCTGTGAAAGATGGTTACCTTACTTGTGTTTATAACCTGGGAGGTGGTGATGGAGAAGTGAGAGTGCAGTCATTGGTGACTCAAAGCAACACTGAGGAAGCTGTTATGGATCAAGTTACATTTGAAAGGTATAAGACCCACAGTGTACAACAATCTTCTTGAAAACCTGCTAACAACATCTTTTATTAGTGTGATGTGATGTGATATGATATTCTGCCTGTGTGTTTTGGTTCTAGGATTTACCAGTATGCAAAGCTGAGGTACATCAAAGCAGCAACATCAATTTCTCCAGATTATGAAAGCCCTAGAAGTGCAAGCAGTGGAGACAGTGACATGCTCCTCAATCTTGATCCCAACAGTGTTGTCTTTTATGTTGGAGGATACCCACCAGATTTTAGGGTACAGAGTATCTTAGTGTCTTAAAGAGATTTTGTGTTAATCATTCCATTGTTCTTACAAGTAAAGATTGGAACTAGCCATCTTTCAAAAGCATGTGTAAAAATTTATCTATTCAGTAGGAATAGATGAGATGCAAGGAGATGCTACTTCCTACAGAATCTGCCTGGCTTGTAGCATGCTAGAGCTCAAAGAAGGGAGCATGATAATATTTCACTTGCCAAGGAAAGCATGAAACCCTGCTAAAGACTGTTCCAAATCCATGTGACTACTTTAAATACCTAGTACATCTAGGGTTGTATCAGATGGTTTGGGTATTATACACAAACACATAGTATCTTTTTTTACATATTTAGAATGTCATATTTTGTGTCTTAATAATATTTGCAGTAAGACATAGCTGTCAGATAGCAATGTAAAATTTTGTTAGCTGATGTTGATGAAATGGTTGTAATGACACTGTTTTGCAGCCTCCACGTAATCTCAACTATCCCCGTTATGAAGGCTGCATTGAATTAAACAGCCTAAATGAGCGTATTATCAGCCTTTACAACTTCAAGAGGACTTTTAATCTCAACACCACTGAAGTGCAACCCTGCAGAAGGTATGATATGAGCACAGAAGTGTTTCACACTTTTGTGATTTTATTATGAATTCTTGTCTTTTCACATCCAGAGGAATAGCCACTGTAGCTAAACTGGTGATTTTTTTTTCAAACTCTTGGTCATTATTATGTTTCTTAGAGAAAATATAATGACATGATTCACATCTATGGCAATCTCAATCTGTTCAGATTTAAGTGTTATAAAATCCAGACGCAGTTTCTAGACTAATGTGTTCATCTACTTTATAAAGTAAATATTACATTAAGTTAAAAAAAGTCAGTCATTAATGATTTCCTCTCTAAAGACCATTTGTGAATCTGACAGAAGCCAGTGGCAAGTTTTCTCTCTACTTGTGTTAGATCAGAATTTGGCCCTATACCAAATGCTTTAACTAAATCTCTTTTAAAATTATAATGGCAGTAAGCACCTGTGGTAGAAATTTTTGCTTTCATATATTCACACCTGTGATGTTGAATTATTACAGGTATAAAGAGGAGACTGACCAAAGCTATTTTGAGGGCACTGGTTATGCCAGTGTCACGGCGAGAGAAAGAAGTGCCGAACGAGTACGGTATGAGCAGACAATTGAGACGACTGCAGATGAAGGCATTGTGTTTTTTGCAGCAAATGGGGTAATGTGTGGATTTCTTCTGTCTGTTCTGTAGTGGAAGAACATCTTAAAAATCTTGCTTATTAAAGAACATGTTAGATATAGTAATAACTGTAAGGAATGTTCTAAAAGTGTTGTTTTCATCTGTGTGGAAAATTAGTAGATTCTGCTGTATGTTTACTGTCATATGGTTTAGTCTTAGGTAGTTGTGCAAGAAACAGGGAGTTGGACTTAAGGGTCCCTTCCAGCTTGAGAGATACTCAATGATTCTACAATGATTGCTGAATACTCACTTTGTCAAGGTGGAATAAAAAATCATTCCAAGAAGCTCATCCATTAGGCCATGCAGAGAATTCAGAACTGGGGGCAGGAAAGGAGGAATGTAACTGGAATCAAACCAATGTTGGAATATTGAAATCCTCCAAAATTTGAAGTGCACTCTTCCCAAATCTAGATATGTAGGGAAACAGAGTAAGAAAGAATATGGGAAGTGACATGATGACTTATATCTCTAAAGATGCTCAAAACCACAGTCCTGCTGCTTATCTCGTAATCTTGTAGGCATATGCAATCATTGGGACATATTCTGGATAATTTTTCAATGCTGTAAAAAGTCAGTAGACATTTGAAATGACACAAAGTCTTTAGAGATTTGGAGAATACCTGGAGAATATCTGAAGCTGATACCATATCTGTTTATAATAATTTAAAGTAATTATGATAGATTAGTATGAGTTTTAGACATTGTGTTATCCTTTCACTGAAAAGCTTTCTTGAGGCAACTAGATAGCATCATTAAAATTATTCATATGACAGTGAAGTATATATCGTGGCAGTTTGATTATGTTGCTGGTTTTTTGTTTGGTTTTTTTTTAATTGCAGGATCAATTCATCAGTGTGCTCATTAAAAATGGTCATACAGTTTTTAGATACAAACTTGACTCTGAAACTCCAAAAGAAGTAGAAGCCAAAAAAACCGTAAATGATGGAACATATCAACAAGTATGTAATTTTAAAGAATCAAGGGATCATCATTTGTAAAAATACACATTAACTGAAACTGTCCTGTTGTAAAGTTTAGTTGGGGAGTTTTCCTTTTGTGTGAGATAATCAAGTCACTGGGGAATAGTTTGGAGATGTGAAAATTAATCTTTCTCTTGTCCTGCTTTAATGTGAATAGTTCAGTTTTAACAGTCAAACCATCAAAGAAAAAAAGTTTGTCAGAGCAATGCTTTACATAAAGATAGCTGTGCACATTGCAGTTATTTGCATTAGTTTCATACTTAGATTAGTATTTTCACCACCTAAGGGTTTATTTCCTCAGGGTGGGCTGATCTTTACAGAGATTACTCTTTTGCAGTCTTTGTTGTTGCTAGTCTCCTTAGCTTCAGTCCAGCTCTTTTGTAGCACTACCAAAGTGAAATCGTAAAGGTATTGTTAAAAACCTTTGATTTCCTTGTTGGTTAGTTCTCCCTTTTCCCCTTAATATATTTTCCAACTAAATAGTGTAAGCTATTACACTATTTAGTGTAAATAAGTGTAAGGTCTTACACTAGCGTAAGGTCTTATGCTAGTGTAAGGTCTGCTGCAAGGAATTTTTATGCTCTACTGGGTCAAGTTACTTTCAGCCAGCTGAGTGACTTAGTTTTTGTATCAGGCAGCAGCTTCTGAATGTTCAGGTTCAAAGACAAGACAATATCTGAATCTTAGGTGAGGTGCGTTTTTAGGGCAGTCTTTCAGATGAAAATAAAACCTTATTTGGATAGTTGAACAGTTTCCTTGCTTTGACTAAATGCCCAAAGTTTGCAAAGTACCTTTGAACTACTGCAGTTATCCTTGATTTAAGTCACTAGTAAACTAGAGGGGTAAAAAAAATCACTGTGTCCTGCTCAGGGGGTACTTTTAACCAGGTAAATGATATTTGTTTCTGCCAAGTGAAGTGGTTCTCATTATTCGTGTATTTCAGATTAATTTGGTGCTTGACCGAAGAAACAAAATTGTGTATGTCAGTCCTGATATTAAAGCCAACATACATGTCTTCAATTTCACTGAGTACTATCTAGGTGGAGTTCCATCATTTCTACGGGAACAGTGAGTAACTATAAAAAGATTGTAATATACAGACTTTGTAGGGAAACTCCATCTAAACTCTTTCCTTACACAATTTCTTTCATGCTCTGTATCGACTATTTAATGTGACATAAAAAAACAAGTGTATAATTGTAGCCTTGGTTCGTGCCTGTGATGTTTTGGTTTCTCTGAAACTCTTTCCCAGAGACTGTTCTGTCAACAAGAGACATGTTTTCCTAACTGTAACCTATGTTTACATTCCTTTCCCTAGGAGGGACTTCTTCTTGATGTCCCTCTGACTTGACCAATGTAGGTGAAGAAGTTTATCCTTTTTCCACCCATTGGGTTGTTCTTTGTAGAATAGCATAAAAGGGAAGAAATAACTAAAAATAAAGGAGTCATTATCAGCCTTCTGAGTTGGAGTCTGTGTCGTTGTAATCTTGAACTGCATCATATAATACATGATCATAATCTGTGATTTTTGGTTAATGGTGAGATCTTTTTAGGAGCTCATCCTAAAGATTGGGTTTCATCAGCATGAGTATGTGTACACAAGAAAGATTGCTCTCGTTCTCTTTTTCTATTTCTTACATTGTTATTGTGGTGTGGTGTCTGCTTTGAAATGCCAGGCTACTGAATTCTTTTTCCTTCCCTTTCCTGAAACCAGCTTTAATATATCCACACCTCCATTCCGGGGCTGCATGAAGAATGTGAAAAACCCAAGCACTGCATCTGTTGTTTTTGACAAGACTTTTGGTGTCAGCAAGAAATGTTCAGATGACTGGAAGGTAACTAATACATTTCCTCAAAAACTTCTGCTGGAGTTCACAGACTCTGGTTTGTCTATAAATCCTGAATCATTATGTTTTGCTTAGGTCAAAAATTATATTTGGTTAACATGTGATGGCAGTAAAAGAACTTGGATTGGGTGTGAAGATATGGAAATGAAAGAGACATCAGCCCTATTGTGATAGCTTGTTACAGCACATATTCCACCCTCTTATTTAATACTGTTTACAATTAAGTATTCCTATTTACATGTAAGCTTGTTGGCTTCCATTTGCTTCTATTAATTAGGCTGGAATAGTTAATACTACTCTGTGTCTTTCCTCTTGCCAAGGTGTTTATACTTCCTAAATGACCTCTCAGCCTTTTTTCCTAAAAGATCTTAACAGACTACTTCCATCAAAGTCTCTCATTCTAAGACTTCACTCATCGATTGTTTTTGAATTATTTTCTGTGCATCCTTGAATTTGCCACATTCTTTTTAAAATGGGACAACATGACATTTCAGTGCTGGCTTAACTAGTGCTGCATGAAAAGATGAAAATTATCCTTCTGCTTCTATTTACTGATGCTTATATGGTGCATGATCTCATTTGCCATTTTTACTACAGTACTGCACTGAAAGTTTGTGCTTATTTTCTTTTACTTGTGGCATCTAAACCTTTCATAGAGCAATTTCTCCACAGACTATCTTTGCAGAGTATCTAATCTTCATTCTCTGTATCTGTAAAACTTCTCACGTACTAAAAGGTGTCCTGTGACTCACACAGTTTCAGTTATGTAGCTCATCTGCACAGCTTCATAGTTATGAACTATTCCTCCAGCTACTCAGTTTTGTGTCCCCAAATATGAAAACTTTCAAAGCCACAGTAACTAGAGACGAACAGCTCATTATTCTCAGCAAGCCTCCTCTCTCTATTTAGAGTTTCTCAAACCATTGTTAATGCTGGTGAAGCCAAGTCTGACAGTCTGTAATGTACTGAAATAATGGTTTTTGAGGTTTGCTTTGTGCTTGGTTTTGACTGGAGCTGATCACAGTTATGTTGAGTGGGGCAGCTGTTGTCTCATACTGGCATTTCTTCTCATTAAAAGGAAAATCACTGAAATAACTATTTTCTCTCTTTCAGGAAAATCACTGAAATAATTATTTTCTCTCTTTCAGCTTGTCAGATCTGCAGCTTTCTCCAAGGATGGAACACTGAGCCTGAGTGCAGCAGATTTCCCATTTCCCCAGGATTTCCAAGTTGGCTTTGGCTTTCAGACCACAGCATCAACTGGAACACTCTTAAATTACAATTTATGGGTATGAAACACATTCAACTTTGCATATGTGATGGGTTTTATCTCTGAATCAGTCATTTCGGTTTGTGTCACAAGTCTCATGTAGATTCCTGTATTTTAAGGTAAGAAATGCCTTTTTTGAGTGTGGCATCTTGCATGTCATAGGAAAATCTTGCATGCCAGAGAAATGCATTCTGGCAATTTCTTCACACGGCCAACAAGTAGCGCAATGAGTAACTGAGCTTTGAACTAGAGCCTTCTGCAGAGTAGCTCACACACCTGACACCACCATCCCAGTAAGAAAACTGTTACTTAATTGGAGGGAAATTTTCTTTAGGAAAAATGGCATTCTTCCCACACAGAAATGTTACCCATATCTAAATAGGCAGAGGAAAGGGATTGGTTCCGGCTATGATCCCTCAGAAAGCAGGGAAGTTTAAGTTGAACCCCATTCTGGCTGGCTGGAGGAGCTAAAAAGTGAGTACACACCAGACATTTGAGAAGTGGAGAACTGACCCCTCTGCTTTTTGGTAAAAATAAACAAGTATTTTAAATAAATGTTTGCTATTCAGAGTGCAGGGGTATTTTGAAATGGAAGCTATGCTCATCATGCATAACTTGGTACACATCTGGTACTAGATGACTGAGAAATGCAGCTCTAGTGTAAGAAAATTTGTTGCCTACTGGCACCCACTGAGAGCTGTATTAATGGCAGTGGCAAGAACTAAAGGCTCTGGCATTTATTTAGCTGATCATTTTGTGGGGTTCTTTTGTAGCCTGATGTTCTTTCCGTCTTTCTGAGTCCTGGCTCTGTAACTGCAAAGATACGAGATAAGGAAATTAAACTGGAAAGGAAATATGAAGATGGGTCAATGCATTATGTGACAGTAATAAAAATAGACAACAGGTGAGTCCAGTTCTTCATCTAGATCTTATATGTTGTGGTTGGAGAAAGGAAATTCAAATTCTGTTGGACTAATTCTTTGGATAAAGAGCTTAAAATGGTCTCTTCTAGCAGAGGATACCTAAATAATGAACAGAAAGGAGATTTTTGTTCTATGAATGTGCATGCTGCTACCTGTGATGTTTCAGTTGTACCCTACTGTGCATTTCTTTTATAGGTTGTGTGAGTTTTGACTGCTTGTCTTGCTGGAGCTTTGGAGTCTTTGGAGCTCTTCCCCTTCCCATAACCTTCACTTGTGTCCCTGTAACACAAGTGGTTAAAGAACCAGGGAAGAAGCAAATGCTGTGTTTGTTTTTTCAGTAATGATCTGTTATGCAGACATTAGATATTAGAAGAGACAATTCACTGAAAAGCTCCTAAATCATGCTGATTGCTGTGGAATGCATGAAATTACATAAGTGTTAGTTGAAGTGGAAAGTTTTGGATGGTTGGCTATAACTTTGGGTGACTATAACTTAATATTGTCTGTTTCATTTTGGCACAAAGAATTAAATCCTGTCCCATTTTTGACAATGAGAGCTTTTTCATGAATTTTAATTGCACGATGATTTCACTGTAGGACTGAAGTATGAACTTCAACTCTTGCTCATTATCTAATACAGAAAAGCAGAGCAATTTCACAGCAGTCAATAAGCACATACTGAAAAAGTCCCAGAAGCAAGCTAATGAAGCTCTAGCATAATCACAGTCTAACAAGGAAACACATCTGTCAAATGGTTCTTTTATATATATATATGTATAATTTTATTTCCTAACTATTTATTTATATATCATGCTTATTTTCATTCACTTTTTTCAGAGTACATCTGATGGTGGATGATGAGTCAAAAGCAGTTGACTCTCCCAGATCATCAAACTCACAGGGATCAAACAGACCTATAAAATTTGGTGGAGATAATTTTGAAGGTTGCATCTCAAACATATTTATTAAAAGGTATTTGTCCTAGAAAGAATTACATTTCATGCATTTTGGCCTGTTTTCCTTCTTTAATCATATTAAATGATTAAATGCTAAAATGCTTTTCTTCTACTTGTGTGACACCTTCATGAATACATAACTTTGCTGCCCTCAATTCTGATTTATTCACGTGTATTATACATGGGATCCAGTCATAATTAAATCTGCTGCTCAGATGTAAAGGAATTTTAGTGTGAATTTTAATGTTAGTAGTCTGTTAGCCAAAGAATGAACTGTGCAGAGTGAATTGGATATGTCCCAACAAGGCATCCAAAAAGATTTGCTAGATTGTATTGTTATAGCTCCCCGGGGAACCAGGTAGTGAAAGGAGCAAAGCTGACAGAACCAAAACAGTTACACAGACAAGTGAGACCATATGTGTAGAACTCATCTGCCTGATTTAGGCTGTCCCTTTTTTTCATGTGTTTGTCTGATTATTAGAGACATCTTACAGGCAAAATTTAGGAGAAAAAATATGCATAAATATGTTTCTAGAAGACAAGCATTCCATGGGTCATAAGTCATGTCCCAGTGGGGCTTTGTGTTAGCTAAGTTTTGATGAGTATTTATACATGTGTAGAGTTTTCAAAAAATAGTGTATTTTGATTTGTTTGTTATACAACCACAGAATGGGATGGGCTGGAAGGAACCCATCCTCTAGTTTTAGCCCCCTGCAATGAGCAGGGACACCTTCCACTAGACCAGGCTGCTCAAATTATATCTTCATTTAAAGCACTATAAGGCAATGAAATGATGCCAAGATGATTTTTTGCCTTTTCTTTTATATACCTTTTATATATCTTTTATATACCTTTTATATAGCTTTTATATACCTTTTATGTATCCTCAGTACTCCTAGCATGCATTGTAATTCCTTAAGTGTGGTAACTTAGCATAGCCCTAATAGTTTGTTAAGCCAGGAGACCCAACATCCTAGAGGCCTTGTAATAGGAGGCTGGAAAGCCCTACACTATCTTGGGAAACCAAGAACATATCCTGTAAACTAAGATTCTGCCCATCCAGGGGGGAATTCCTCGGATGGGGAAATATCACCCTATTCATCCAAGCCTCCCATTGGGGCATCCTTGTTAGCTATGCTAATTTGTAAAGGTCTTTGAATTGTGTACGTGATCTACCGTGTGTGTGCATTTTGGCACATCCCACCTTGGCAAAGTGGGGCACCATAAGGATCCTTATTAAAAATACTGACGTAAAAGCCCCTTATGCCTTAACCGTGTCTGGCTCTCAAATTTTTTAAGACCAGGAAAAGGCATCATGAGTTAACCTATATATTAAACTTCCCATCAGAAAACAAATTTGGAAAGTTTTTGTGCCTGAATAGATAAAGAAGTAATACTGTAGCTGGTCTGATGGAGTGAATGGAGAATGACCATCATTTCAGATTCTACTCACAAATCTACCACTCTTCTCATAGAAAACCACAAGCAAGGAGCTTTGTAGCTTTTTTGTAGTTGTAAAGTCTTTTCTAATTTACTGATAAGAGATGCTTTGTATAACTTAGAAAATTACAGAATTACTTAAGGGTAAATTGGCTTTGACAGTCTTTCTGATAATTTGGTTTTAATACTAGAACTACATATGAAGTTATTATGGGCTTTGTCCCCCATCAAAACTCATTAGAACATCTTATTTAAGGAGAGAGTGAAGCAGAACCTGATGATGTTCTATTTTCTTGATTTGAAACTGGTTATGTATAATTACCAATCAAAGTTTTATACTCTGATTCAGAAATCTTAATCAAGGCTGCTGTCATTTTTTTCTCTTTTTTCAAGGACCATATGTTTATGTTTTTAATAGCTTTTAGCAAAAATTACTTTGTTTAGGAAAGATGAGAACAAAACACCAGTTTTTCTATAGCCAAAAAGAAATGAGCAGAACCAGGGAAAATATGATTTACAGCATTGAATGTACATTTTTCATTGAAAAATAAAATTTGATACTTTACTATCTTGTCACTGGGAAATGTATTTTGTGCAGAACACAGTTTTACAATATGTTTGTTGTTGTTTTACAATATGTTTGTTGTTGATTACACTAAAGAAAAGGAATGCTGAGTTACAGAATTTACTGCTTTCATCACAACAGGGCAGGTCAGCTCCCCGAGGTTCAAAATCTTGTTACTAATACTGGCAAGACGGGTGTATCCCTCGGAGCTTGCCAGGAATACGAAAACCTTGAACCAATGCTCCTGCAGGAATTTAAAAATCCTCTCAGGCTTAAGATGCTCAAGGTATGCTTATTGTCACTGTCATCTTTGCTCCATATTGATGCCCAGGCTTTGTCTGCAGAGCCATCATTTCTGGAACTGAGATTCAGATGTGCTTCCTTTCCTTCCATCTCACATCTGAAGCAAGTTCTCACTGTGTTGGAGTCTCATGCTAAACCCATACCTGTCTAGAATGACAACAGCTTTCCTGTCTCTTAGGGAAGGCTGTTGACTGCCTTGGATGGGAGCTCTTAAATATGTTGATTAAAATGTTTCTATTTATGTGCACATATAGTAAATGTTTCAATTCTGTCTTGTGTGCACAGAATGAAAAATACCTTGATTATTTGAAAGCTGCTAAGGTGCAAAACCACAGTATACCAGCTCTGTTACATGACAGCAGTGAAGCGTATCTTCTTGGAAGCATCCCCAACAGTTTCATATCCTACATGTTTTCTCCATTGTTATCTACAGACAGGTAATAAAAACTTTCTCTGTTCTCCTCCTAGTACTTGAATTGTCAAAGCTGCTTGACTCTTTGGGTGCAGCATGTAAGGATTTTCTTCTTGTTTATGTCTTAGGCCATAACAAAAGGTGGTTCTAAAATTTCAGGCTTTTTTTTTTCTTTTCTTTTTCTTTTTTTTTTTCTTTTTTTTTTCTTCTTCTGTGCAAATGTTTACTTAAACTGAGTAGATTGAATGGGATGTGGTGGACAATTATGGTGCATGTTAATACCAGTTCCTAAGCCTGAGTGTGTCAAGTTTCATTCACATTCAGAAATGCAGTGTATAGTGCCATGATTCCAGCCAAATGTTATTCTGCATTTCCCAAATGGAGTTTCACTGGAGAACAAAAAAGATACAACTAACAAAATAGACCTATACTGGAATATGCTTACTTTCCACTGCAGGTTACATTTTTCTGTAGATGTACGGACTCGATCATCAAGAGGATTAATAGTTTTCGTGGAGGAAAGCTCTGAGGGCTCTTACATGGCTCTCCACATTTCAAAAGGACGTTTTGTCTTTTCACTTGGCTCTGGAGAGAAACAAATCAAAGTGAAAACCAGTATTAAATACAATGATGGGCAATGGCACACTGTAAGTAGTATGGAACCACAGTAATAGCATAACTCTCATTCAGCAAGCACAGCCTATTACATTTTTTAGATAGTAGAAACTCAGTTTTGGTAATTGGAAATTAATTTCTATGCCTGAAAGTTCATGTGGTTGACAGGTCTCTGTGAGACCCTATTGAGACTGATGGTCCCAGATGTTATTTTCAGTTTAAATATTTCAACAACACAGTGTTTAATTTAAAGACAAAGAAAATCTGCAGTGGCTTTCATTGGCTTTTGGGTTTTTTATTCTGTTATATTTGCTTCCTGGAAAGGTGGTCTTCAGCACAGATGGGAAGAGCGCCCGCCTTGTCGTTGATGGTCTAAGGGCCCAGCACAGGATATTGGCAGCAAATTCTGCCATCAGCATTAAGCCACCAGTCTACGTGGGAGGGCTGCCACCACTGAAGAAACAGGTAAATAATTGACACATCCACCCCCACACACTCCCCGTGCTGCACTAATTATATGGGAAAGTCTTTAATACGCAGGATTTCTGTGCTGAAAAGCTTTGGGGGGGATTTCCAAGGACCACGTGAGCACCATCTGTGACTGGTGTTTGCAGTGGTTCATTACAGATCTTTTTCCTCACCTGTTCATACTGCCTTCACCTGGACCCATATTTTCAATATGTTGCCAAGACACTGATGACAACCATGTAGTCTTTTCATTTTTATTCCTTAAAAATAGAGAAAGCCAAAGTCACATTTTTAATTCCAGAAATATCATCTTTCTGAAGAAAATTTACCTCAGTGGACTAAGCAAGAATCAGTAGAGAAGCACAAAAATCATTCTCATTAAGGAATTATGGATGTAGAACTGGATGTTAATCTGAAATATATGTGGTTTCTATTTAAAAAGGGGATAGTTAACGATCCAGAGTATTTCATAAAATCAGATTTAAATGAACAGACTTAGAAAGAAAAGGGCTGGGATTTCACAATTCCTTTTGCATTGTCTTTTTGACACATCACTGGGAAGTATATCATTGGGAAGCAGGAGTCATGTTAATTCAAAATCAACTCTTACTGGGTTTCAAGCACTTTTTTAGAATTTTGTATACCTTTTCACTGCATCAAAGATGGGTTTTAGGTGCCTTTAGTGCCAGGCACTTAAGCTTTCTATAGTCCCATAGTCAAAAAACCCCAATGTTTAGTATTATTACTTAAAAAAAAGCCATAATGCTTCAGTATTCATATTTTGAAATATGCTTTCAGAATACACCAATGAAGAGTTTCAAGGGTTGTGTGAGGAATTTTAAGCTGAATGGAAAAATCCTGAATGCACCTCAACAAAAAAATGGCGTACTTCCATGTCTGGATGTTCCCATGGACACAGGGATTTACTTCTTTAATGAAGGAGGATATATCACCATTGGTAAGATGTGTAGAGATTATGGTGTATGGAATTATGTCTGAAGCATGTAGGTGTATGGGTTACTTGTTTTTATGTGGTTTTCCAATTATCTCCACTTATAATCATTCCTCTCCCCACTGTTTAATTCTCCACAGGTAATTTGCTGATGGGACTGGATTTCAGGATTGTATTTACCATTCGACCGAGGAGTCCAACAGGTGTACTCCTCCATGCTGGAAGCAAGCAAGACAATTACTTGACTGTTTACATGAAGGGAGGAAAGGTGAGTGCACACTGTTCCTACTCCAGCTGTATTGCCCTCATTCAGCAGGGGCAGTTCTGACCTTCCTCTGTTGCTCCTGTTCTTTGTCACAGTAGCTTAATGGGTAACTTCTTTACAGGTCATTGCTGCTGGAAATAGTGATGCTGGAGAATTCCAGGCATCAGTCACACCTAAGAAACCTCTGTCTGATGGACAGTGGCATACCATTGCAGGTACATTGTACATACCATTTCTTCCGAAGCTTTGAAGGGACGGTGGGCACAGAGCACTGCAGCTCCAAATTTTTATTAATCATTTTACTTCTGTTTAGTCTGAGAATATTCTTTAGAATGATGTGTCTTGTGTTAATGAAAGGCTTTACATAAGATTTTTTTTGGTATGCTCTGTTAAGCCCCAGATGACCTAGGTTTGTCAGTCTGACTGTGAATTAAAATAAAATCTGTTTTTTCTGTGCCCTTAATTTCAAGAAAGATGCTATTTAAAAATAGTGCTATATCTAGCTGATTCTTTAATAGGGTTGAGAAAGAGTTCTCATTTACCTGCTTCTTTGCAGTGTCTCAGAAGGAGAACACTGTGCAGCTAGAGGTGGGCACACAGAGTAACTATACCACTGAACTTCAACCCTCTCCTCCTCGACGTGTGTATCAGCCACTCTACTTCGGCAAAATTCCAGGTAATATTATTGCTTCTTATTTTTTCATACTTTTTCCTCTCCAAAACAAAGGTCCCATCCATTCATGTGCTCCTATATCATATCTGCTCTTTTGAAAGCCTTGCCCTAATTAATGTTCTTTAAAACAATTCTTATTAACTTAGTCTTTTCATCTTGTTTGCAGCAAATTTGGACACCCCATGGCTTCCAGTTGAAGAGCCATTTTTTGGCTGTCTTTGGAATATTACCATCAATGACAAACATGTCTCCACCAGGAGGATTTCAGAGGTTCATGGTGTAGTGAATTTGCACGGGTGCCCAGAGAAGTAACTCTGCTGTTACAGTCATTGTGCACACATCAGGCCGTGTCTGCTGAAGAACTGTGTGGATTCCCCTTTGCTGATCAGCATCAGGCTGCTTGTTCTGAACAGCCGGTGAGCAAATGCATCCTCTGGATGTGGACTGTGCCAAAGCAAACGAAAAATATTTGCTTTGACAAATTCCCTTTTAAATGTTACTGATTTCTGAGGTAATCCGTTGTGCCTTTTGAGATATATGCAGAAAATATAATTGCATATACCCTACTGGGCCAAATTCTGCTCTCACCCACAACAGCAGAGACTCGAGCAACTCCAGTGTCTTAATTTTGGAAATTTGCCTTAATATGTTGGCCAACTGGAGAGCAAGTTTGATCCATTAATATAAAGAATTTTATAAAAATATAAATTTCTTTGGATTGTTGCTTATACAGAAATGTACATTGATGTTAAAAGTAATAATAATAATATAAATGGAGTTTGAAGCACTTTAAGGAGTGAAACTCTGGGGGTTTGTTACAAAGTTAGGAATTGTGGGACCAATAAATGCAGTATGTTCTTAAAACCTTTCATTTTCTTGTTTGGTTGTTTTTCACCTGGTGGGTTTTTAATGTACTTTTTAGAAGCTGCTAAATCCTGCTTGCTTTGTGCAAGTATTTCTGTAGGTTTGAGATGCTGATTTGCCCAAATAAGCAGGTATCCATCATCTCTGCATCTCTGCTCATCACAATTTAGTTATCTAAATATCTCAAAAAGAGGGTCATTTTTTTTGCAGTCTTCAGAGCCATAGAGTCTCTTCCATAGAGTCTCTTCCATTTCTAATGAAATGAAGAAAAGTTTATGAAGAATAGCAGCTGCATCTGCTACAATTATGGAGCATGAATTACAGGACTAACCCAGCAAAACTGTTTTCTTCAACATTCAAATCTTTGTTTTGTACCTGATTGTGACCCACAGTGCAGGGCAGGAACCCACTTTGCTTTATTCTTCTGAGTACAGGGCTGGACTGTATAGACTTGATATAGCTTCTTTTTCCACTGTCATCCAGAATCAGCATTTTGATAACATTTTTTTTTATCCCCAATGCCTTGATTCCAACCCTCTTTTGCAAAATGAAAAAATGAAAAAAATGAAAAAATTTTCTAAGGCTGATCCTTGATGCAGCGAGGCATGCGGACAAATTCTCCTTCACTCTTAATGCTCCCACTTTCCACTGCCTTCTTCTCAACATACAGCAGCATGTCCTCAGTATGTTTGAAATGAGGTAAAAGCTGATAGAAGCAGATGCCAGATCAATAGCCCTTATGGCTTTGGTCATTGATCCCTTGTCAAATTTTTGCAGCTTTGCAGAGTGGCAAAAGTGTCAGAAAGCTGTTCACACCAAATCTTGTGTTGCTTTCTCTTTCATGGCAACGCTTTCACTGGCAAATCTGTGTCCAGGTGGAGGTTTCTGAAGTGTAAAGCCAGTTTTGGTGGGAATGGGATGCATGCCGGGGTTGAGGGCTCAGATGGAGCAAAGGATTGACATGTAATGGCAGAGCCCTCTCTCTGGAGATGCCCTGCAGAAACACATTCTCCTGTACAGCAACCTGCCACATGGGACAGAAACACCCATCAGGCTGGAGGTGATGGGTTCAGAAATCATGCGATAGCAACACTGAATCTGTTCTACTTTTAAAAGCTCAAATACTGCTCAAATACTCAGTTGACCAAAAGTGTGAAAATACTCAATTCATTTACTGGCTTCAATTGACACTAAAAGTTTCTAGAAGGACAAAGGAGGAATAATTAAATTTTATCATGCAATTCTCTAGTAACATTCCCTATCTCATGCTCAACAGATGGCTCTGTGAGGCAGTTTCCCAAATCACAAAAAAAGTGTCTTCTCATTCTTTTCTTACCCCCTCTCAGTAAAACAACAAAAAACCACGGCAAAGACTTTTGCATCACAGCCTGGAGCCAGTCCTAGATTTCAATTCCCTTCCATTTGATTTGATTTTATCAGAAGTAGTTTTAATGCTTACAAAAAGAAATGAAAAATGTATAAAGACTTGAGTAAATATAAGATATATCGATCAGTAAGTATTAATTTCAATACAATATTATTTTTGCACAATAAAAAAATAGTAAAGTCTCTTTGGCTTTAAGGTTCTTTGTGATTGGGATTTTTTCCCCAAGCTTTTTTCAGTTGTATTGCTTCCACAGAGTCAGGCTGTCATACATCATTGGGACAATGACTAAAAGCCAACTAGAGTTTCAGGTTCTGTACTTTCACATACGTAAATTTATATCAGGCTGAGGAACACTTAGTAAAAAGCTTTTTCACAGAATATTTTGAGTTGGAAGGAACCCTCAAAGATCATCACATCCAGCAGATGATCTTTACATGAGGAAAAAAGTTGTCCTGTTTCAATCAATGAAGAATTTTTATTTTTGAAGAAATCCACCTGGACACTGTGTTGTGGGGTTTTTTAATTGTTAGAAGTAGTAGTTCCAAGACTTTCATCATCAGTATTGCCATTTGACAATAATTTGCATGAATTATTTGTCTCTTTTGGCTGTACAATTTCAGGTGTGCTCCCAAAACTAGCAATTTTATTCTCCCATGGTAGAATAAAATACACAGGAGATGCTTTCCCTGTAACATTTTATTCTATAGTTTAATCAAATACCATGGTCAGTACACTGAGAGTGCATGGCCAAAAAACACAAACTCTATACAGTGTGTTAGAGTCCTTCTGAATCCCAAATCAATTACAGAAGGAGAGCAGAAGATTTCCTCTCTAGACTAAACCACATTGGTATTGTTAGCATCAAATCTCTCTCTTGTCCATATAAGTATCAAGGGCAAAGGGTTCTCATCCAGTTAATTTGGATTAGATTTAATAGGATCATGTTATCTGAGGTGGATGACACCAAGGTCTGTGAGTTTCCATTTATTATAACTACTAACAGCCAGATTATTGGCAGCTGAAAGACAGAAAGCTTAACACTGAGAACTGAGTGCAAATAAAATTAAATAGAGCACTGTAGAAGGGAATACACATTCATGGCAGAAAAAAAAGCGCCATATATATAAAAAAAGGAAAACATACTGCTTTTTCCCTGCTTGTAAATGACTATAGCTTAAGTTTCTAATAACAAAAGCTTCCAATTAAAACTTTAACAGTCTTTCTGTACCTGAGCTTAAGGGTCTATGCTTTTGTTACTGTGGAGCTTTCATTTAAAACACAAGAGCCATTGACCTTTTACACCGTCACCAGCAATGTGAATTGGACAAGCTAACTTTCTGTGGTTTTGTAACCACTTCTTTGAGTCACCTGTGAGCCAATTCATTTTAGCTTTCCATCCTCTTTGCCTTTTCATAAGTCCTCTACGGGTATTTTTCATATTTTTTTTTATTATTTGGGGTATTTTCTTCCATCTCCTTCCTTTCTGCCCTTCATAAAATAGCCTTGAAAATGCAGTCTTAGTGAAAACACTATAAATATGTTATGGTTTTGGAATGGACTCTTGCCATGCTTTTTTGCCTCTTACCATTCTCTTTGTGGTTTCCTCATTAAAAACCAAAACAACCTCCTGCATCTTTTTCTCTATTGATGTAAGGAAATTTAGGACACAAGCTTATGTAAATCTGTCGGCATTTTCTAAAAATACATTAAATGGACATCCCTGGCAAAAGGGATGTTAAAGGGGATGGTGCCATGATACAATACTATAGCTTCACTGGAGCCATTAAGGCTGCAAGGCAGAAACATAAACATCCTTTGTGCAGCTGGCCCAGACATCTTAAAATTGCAAGAGGCTGGTCATTGCCTGAGCTGCACTGAAGCACCCTCTGAGTATAAAGAATTGCAAGCAAAATAACCAATGATTTTTTATGTCCTGTCAGTTTAAGGGATCCTCTGTAGCAATGAAACCAAACTATGACCTGTTGGTCATATTGTACCGTGTCTCCTGCTTTGCAGTTGATAGCATAAGATCTTTTTTAAACACTCCTATCATTACTTCACACCTCAGCCCGTTACTGTGTTTCCTATGGGTTGTTCAAAATTTAAAATTGCAAGGAAATGTTCCCTGTGAAATATTCCATGAGAAATAGTTTCTTTGTTAAGGTGTCACTCATTCAGAAAGATGGAACACTGCTGTATTATCACACAGAATAAAGATAGTTGGCATTATGGCCTTTTGTCTCTATTCAGTTATATTTAAATTGGGAGCAACAACAGATTTCTCCATTGTGTGGGAGCCTATGTCTAAGATTTCTGTCACAGGAAGACTATGCACTGTTAAGAATGAATAATTACGTTCAAAGTTGTGTCAGTAATTTATAAAATAATATGTATCATGGTTTAGGAATGGTGCTTCACTCTCCAGTGCACCCACTGAGACTCTCCCAAACCACACTGACACTTGCCCGCTTGTCCCTTCCCCTGCCCCTTCCTGGGCTGGTGGGGGAAATTGAGAATTAGGGCACAAAAGGTGAAGATCAGAGGTTGAGAAAAGAATAATTTACTGGAAATAGCAATGAGATAAGATAATGAAAAGTAACAGTAACAATATGGATAATGAAAGTGTACAAAGAGAGAGTGATTCACATGCAAAGATGCTCACCAGGGACCCCCAAGACAGTGAACCGTGGCAGACAATGCTGCCATGTTTTTTTAACCAGAAGCCCAGTCCTCACCCTGCAGAAGCCAGAGAGTTCCTTACCCCTGCTCCTGGCAATGACATGAAGTGGTATGGAATAACCTCCTACTATGCCCCTTCAGCCATGCTCCCTCAGCTACTGCAAAAAATTAACTCTCTTCTTAAGGCAATATGGAAAGGAGCTGTTAGAATTTCCATCCAGAAAGAATTGTTTAGATCATTTTTTTGATGCCTGAAGACATAACAAAGAAAAACATTTTAAAGGATATAGAAATAAATGATTTTGTGTCCAGCCAGCTCTTGCTGACACAGTTTTAATGAACAAGGTTAATTATTAGTATAATAAGCCAAAATCTATCAGGATGAGATATTACTTAATAGAGGAGTTATATAGTTGGGTAACAGCACCTACCATAAATCTTAATTCTAGCTCCTGATTACTTTCCAGTCAGAATGACTGTTCTGATACTACAGACCTAGAGAACCAGTAATATGCCCAGGTACAGACTCCTCTGGTGAGGTCAAGGGCTTCAGCTAATAAAATTTACCTGAGAACAAGGGGTCAGATCAGTAATAAAGTTCTAACTTTTCCTTTTCTGTACTCATTTAAATCAAAGGTAATGACATGTCCCCAGGGCCATTAACCTAAGCAGTAAAGAAGCTAAAAACACTCTGAGCAATTCTCCAGGGAAACACATAGGCATAATCTAAAGTTCAGTGGCTTAGTGGAGAGACTGAACTAGTTCACAGGACTTTGGTTCATACACCTTATTAAAACATGCAGTAAATCTTACCTACTGTTTATAAAAAATTGTAAGATATTGCCATGGTTTATAGAGAATTGTTATTGCAGTAACAATTTAACAGATTAAATCTGTTTGTTATGTAATAAAGGGCAGGACACAATCTCCATAAAACCTAAGATAATCCATCTAATGCAAATATACATAAATAAAAACTTTACACAAACACAAAGGGTATTTGCATCAGCAAGAAGAGTGAAAGCAAGGACACTGGGCAGATAAACCGTGCTCCCTGAGGAGTGTTAGTGGTGAAGGCAGTGCTGGGAGGAGGTCTCAGAACACCTGCTGTGAGCCATTCAACCTGGATGCCAAAGACCCCACTGAGCTCTTTCCTATGCTGCTCAAAATCAAAAGTAACTGCAGTCATCCCACTATGCCTTTACCAGGCCAAAAGAAAACTCTTCTGGCAATTACATTATTCCTGCATGCAGAAAGGTAGTAGTACCAAATTTCGGACTGATCATTGTCTTTAGTCAGATGCTTGTAACTTGATATTGGCATGTTAAAGGAAGGTAATGTTCCCAAATCAGAGCCACTTAAGAGGACATGTGATCCCTGAATCTATGTATATTGCATTTTTCACAAAAGATAAAACGAATCAACATGACATATATGCTTAGTACAAATTTAATTCGAAACAGACACCACAAAACCACTACTGGTCATTATTGCTATTTAATTAAAATGGAATGAATAGGTTAAATCTTTCAAAGAGACACTGAATGCCATCAAACAGAATAAAGGCCAGGTGCCTGATTGGGATAATTCAACATTACTGTGTTGCTCCTGGATTCGGACAGATAGGAGAAGAGGATCTAGTTGTGTTTGTGTAGATTTGTGTGTTTTAGATGTTGAGGACACAACATATAGACCTGATGAAAAGGATTTTGCTCAAAGAGTTAAAACTAGGAATGTTACAGTTCCCTTTCTGTAAAAAAAATAAAAGTTTTTTTATCAGTGCAGAAAATTCCTTAAAAATGAGATGCAAGCCTCAAGGATGGAGAGAAAGAAAAAGGTCTTATAGTTGAAAAGGTATGCAGGAAAAAGCAAGCCTTGGTACTGCTCAGAGAGTACTTAACTCTGCCAAGGGAAGTGTCTACAGCAGAGAAGCTGTTAGAAACTGTGGTTAATTTGACTGGACAATATTAGGTTATGTGGTTACAACAAGGAACACAACCCCTTCAAACCCAGACTCAGTACCACCCTCCTGGGCTGGTCCTCCATGGCATCCGGGGTGTCCCAACCTCTTCTCAGCCCAGGGGAGTAGGAATGAGTGCCTGCCTGCCTGGACCCCTTCCCCAGTGCTGAGGGGAAAGGCTTTCCTCAGGCTTCCCCTCTTTGCTGACCAGATGCTCAGTCTCTGAATTTACAAATCTCTGTCTGTGATGGCGAGTTCAGAAAAATGGTCAGGCAGGCCAAGTATATGCCAGGAAGGAAAACATCACGATTCTGCCACTCCTGGCCCTTTTTCTTTTGATCTCTGACCCTTTTTCTTTTGTGTGTTGTACTCAATGGAAGGGAACATCTGGACTCTAGTGACAGCAACCAAATTTGCATGCATATAGCAGATAATTAAGCACGTGTCTATCTGCAGCTGCAAACAGCAATTAGTCATAGATAGCTTTGCACACCCCTTCCTGCCTATTCTTCTGTTCCCCTCAGAGGGCCCTCTCACGTGCACATCTCTGAGAGGCACTGAGTGCTGGCCTCCTTTTTATTTGTGAAGACAGTTGTGCAGCTGAGCTTAAACCCTTCAGTATAACTTTGAATAGGATGAACTTCCTCTGATCTATCAATTTCCAGCAGAAATGGCTTTCTGCATAAGACATGATGCGGTGACCCAAATCAAAACATCCGTGCTTACATCCCAGCGTAGCTGAGACTATAAGCAGATTTCATTCCTAGTTACTCCTCTCAGATCAGAGGAAACTGAGCTCTAGAGAGTCACTTCTGACTGCTGATGTTTTGTGTGGCTGACTCTTGCCTCTCTGCAGTTATCCAAGGCAAATACTGCTTTCCCTGCTTCCTGCAGCTAGAAGGAAGTTTAGTTTGCCCTACAGCCTCCACCCCAGGACCATGAAGGGCATTTTATAACATTTTACCCTATCAAGTAAATACATTTGTCCTATGCCTGTCTTTTTAGTTGTAGAGTCCCCTGGCAATGAAACCACAGATAGCATTTTGTTGCCCAGAACAGGTGTCCTCATTTCTCCTGTGACAGAGTCAAATTTTCTAGACAGGTAAAATAGAAGCAGCTCAGCGCTGCAACTGAGACACAGTTTAAAGTAACTTACAAAGGAGAGCAAATTTCTAGTTTGTTGAAAACCAAAGACTGCATTGGAAATTCTTAAATTTCAGGCTCTGGCATCATATCTTTTAATTTATCTGTATGCTAAAATGGAATTTAGTAATAGGGTGGGCTTCAGCTGCGGCAGGCTCAAGTTGGAGAAGAAAGGACTGGTGTGTGATCAAAGAGAACTCTGTGCCTCAAGCAGGGATTAGATTCAATGGAATGGCTTCACAATCTGGACAACAGTGATTATTCCATGTGGCTCTTTGCATTTACTCATTGTATGACCCAGCTGCCTGATCAAGGCTTTTGTTGAGGTAAGAGTCTACATAATGCTGTCTGCTGGGGAATTCCTGTGCATGTTTGAAATAACATTCTTGAGTATAATTTGCAGTGTTTCCATTGTGTTTACTTCTCTGTGTTAATAAAATGTAGGCATTCCCAGCTATAACAAATTCACACAAATTGCAGAAAATGTTTGCATCAAGTAGTCATTTGAAAACAAAACCGCAGTTTCAGAAACTTATTAAGGCCTAGAGAGAGGTCTGTTGGAAAACAAAGGTTGCTTCTATATAGATAACATGAATCTCCTGTGTTTCGGTGGGCAACACCAAAGAGGTTTTTGTGAATGCTGTGTAACAGCAATGAACAAAACAACCCTAGTTGGCACCAAAAACCACTGTAACGCTGTCACGTGCATCTGCATTTCAGAGCTGTGCTTACAGGAGCACATTCCACCACCAAATCCAGACAAAAATGTTAAGGCTTTTACTATTAGGATAGATGAACTCATTATTTTTCATTTGGGAACCCACAGAAAGTTACAAAATACATGGACCTATTTGATGTTAAGCAAATGGAATGGCAAGACAGACTTGGGTTCTTATGAAATCAGCCAGTAGCACTGGTAACATCCACTTGAGTTAAGACCCACAGCATTTGTGGAGCAGTGTGGTTGCTCATCTCACAACTTCAGGTGGACAAAACTTGGTTGTCTACTCTAGGCTGTCTTTCTATGATCAGGGGAGGAGGGTTAGTTATCCCCAGACAAAAACACACCCAGACACCATCTCAAACATATGCTGTAAGAGCACATGGCAGTAGCCAACCTAGCTCTGGGCTCCAAGCAAGAAACCCACTGGACTTCTTCCCTGAAGATGGATGCACCACTTGATTATACTTTAGTCCTCAGGAATATTCAGCCCACCTTATAACCCAACTAGAGAAATATCATTGTGTGGTATTGTCAGCAGGCCACAGAGAAGAAAAGAATAAGCCAAAGGAAATTATCTCCTGCTTCCAATTACAGGAAAAATTTGACATTATAAATGCTTTTGTCACTCATTCTTTTCAATACTGAGTCACACAGACATAGCATGGTTAGCTTCTGGCATCTCCATATGATGATCTACTTTTTTTCTGTGCTTTGTATGATTTGAAGCTTGAGAGTCTAAGAAGAAAACGTAGGTTGAACCCAAATGAAAGGCACATAAAGTAAAGAGATGTGAGATAGAAGGCGTATTTATGAGTGCTTGTATACTTACAACCCCTCTAAAAATAGGTGAGTGCAAGAGCTACCAAAATGAAAGGAATGGAAAGGAAAACAGAGGAATGATTGCTGGATGAATTGCAGCAGAAAATAGCATTTGAGAAAAAATGCTAATGAACTGAAAAATGGGAAAGTGTATTGAAAAAAACAGATTTTTTTCTCCTTGTGCTGTGCCTGGTAGATGAGCTCTGAAGAAATGGCCTGCAGTAAAAGCATAGCTTTTCACACTGTATTATCCTGCTTATTGTCATGCATAACTCATAATGCTAAAATTATCCAACTCAGTTTAAGGTACTTGCCTTACATGTAGCTCTCAGCCTCACAAAACGTGCTTGTAGAACAATTAATTGTGAGTCAGTACAGGATAAGTCACCCAATGTATAGTTTTAAGAGGCACTATGCTTTCAGTAAGGCAGAAGTGCTTTCAGAATCCAAATACACTTTTAAAAAGAGGAGGGTTATTAAATTTGTTGCTTTAATAAAAACCTTGTTGCAAGTTAAGATGTGCAAGTTACTCCTGTGGTTACCATTACACACACTCAGAATCCTGACTTTGACGTCCCCCTTGATCTGTAATGCTGTGTTTTGCTTGCAGAGCTGCCACTTCCTGTAGTGGGAACTGATTCTGGTAGTCACTGCTTCGAGGAATCTGTAATTGTCAAGAGTGTTTCCCAATTCACATACCTTGATTAACAAGTGCCCAAATAGGAACATTTTATAAATTAATTTGTACAGAATATGTATGCCAAATAAATGGCCTCAGTTTATAAGAAGTAAGTGGAAGAATGAAAAACTTAACAGTAAGCAAAAAGAGAAATCACTTCTTATTGTAGTGAATAGGAATTCAGCTGCATGCTGATCTGAAAGTAACACATACATTCCTGGCTTTGCTAATTTCATTACAGAACAGTCAGCTCAAAGTCTAGTCGGTCAAGCAATAGCTCCCAGTTTCTTTGATTCTCTCTAAATGTTGGCCACAGAAAATAATCTCACCAAAGAACAAGATTATACTTTTTATGTCTGCTTTACAGTTCTACACATCAAAATGTGAAGACTCTTCCATTTATATCAACACCATTCACCTAAATTAAGGTTCATGACTATAGAACACATTAAGGCAAAGACTAGAATGAAGATTATTTAAGCATGTGGCTTTATTTAGCTGTTGTCTCCAGATAGTGCTGTAACCTGAGTGTATTTAAATATGCATACTGCCTGAGTACACCCTTAAAAGATGAACCCTTCACTTCAGGTTTATACAAATAGACACAATTACTTTTCTTGCAAATTAAATGGTACAACTAGTCATTTTCTTGAGTGAGCAGCGAAAGTTGTCAGACCAAAACACGTTTCACAGATGAAAAGCTAGTATCCAGAAATAAAAACTTTCATATCTGAGGTAGCATCTGTCTCTCAACATGGTTTTTAAGTTTTTTTCTGACTTGTGATATGTGTTGCAGATCATACTGCTTCTTTTAAAAGCCAGTTGCCACTTCTATGTGTGCAAGCCTCAGAGAAGAGTTTTGTAAAGAACATAGCACTGTGCTCCAGAAGACATGATTAAACTCCTAAAACATAAGGAAGAGAAATAATTGGGGACAAAGGCACCAGTAGCTAAGTAGGTGTAAATGCAAGGGAAGGAGCTCACCATCTTTGTAGGTATGGTTTGTATGTACACTGCTGACAGTGTCAGGTCTTAGTCTCTTCTAGATGATTCTCTGGACAATCTGGCTACATAAACTTGTGTTTCATGTCAGAAAAAACCTGTCCCCAGTGACGTCTGCTGACATTTTTGTTGCTAGAATTTTAAACAAAAGATTCCCCACTTGTTGGGGTGTGTTGTTATGTTCGTTGTATTAAGTTCTATGTACCCCAGTTGGTTTTTTCCCTACCCCCCTGTTATTATTTCCCTGTTGGACCTTCCCTGACTTTCCCGCCTTGTCACTCATTGTAAACCCTTCCCCTGGCCTTGTCAGTCACTCATAGGACGGTCCCTGCCGTCTGGAAAGTTCCAGGCAGGGCGTCGAGTGATTGGCTGGGCCTCTCTAACCACTCCCTGGTTGTTTCCCTATTGGGTCCTGCCGTGACAGGCAGGACTCATTCCCCTCCCATGCTCCCGGCTGATTGGTCAATGGCTGGCCGCTCCCCATGTCTCCGCCTCCATATAAAAGGCGGTGCACACTGGGGTCTGCGGTCCAGTCCTGGGCAGCTTTCCTTCTCAATAAACCCTTCCTGCTTGCTCCCAGTATTGGACTCCTCCTTTCTTCGAGTGGCATTGTTCACAGATTCACTTGAGTCCAGCATTCTTTAGGAAACCCTCCCATAGTGGCACTGCGGTCAGCGACCCCACTGGGGTTTGAGGCCCGAGACCTCAGGGCGGTTCGGGGTCCCTCGGGCGCTACTACACCCACTCTAAGTCTAGGAATAAAAAGAGGGGCAAGAAATGTAGATTCCAAAACTGAAAAACAAACGCAATGCCTAACAGCCAAAAGAAAGCCTCTGTAGCTCAATTCTATTGAATGGCCTTTCCATTTCTGTAGCCAAGGACTACAGCAAAGACAAAGTGAAAACTGTTGAAATGCTACCTATAGAACACATATAATGCCAAAAGCCCCAGTGGAAGTAGAAAAGTACAAATGTTGCTGACAAGTGTTCTTTAAATAGTCTCACTTCAAATCACATTATGCATCAAGCTGATTGACACTTGTGAGAAAATATTTACTGCTAAAATAATGAAAGAAGAATAAGCCTTAGTAACATATTATCTTCATTATGTTCTAAACTATTCAAAATATATTTTACAAGAGGTTTTGATTACTGTAAGTGACAAGGACTGGGGAGAGTACTAATGCAAAGGGTGTTTATTGAGGCTGATATGTTTGCCACAGGTTATCTATGGCCTTGCTGTTTATTTGCTTTTTATCACAAGCTTGAAAGTACAAAGGCACATCCTCTCTATCTGGGTAAATGATTTGTTGACAAATGCTATACACGTAGTTAGATACATGTGCATATATATAGAGGAACATATAGAAAATATCCTTCACAAATGAAACTGCTCTGTGAAGTGGCTTCATGCACAAATGAACAATGCAGGAAAACTGGAGGGCCCCTCCAAAGTAGATCAGCAAAAATTATTAGAGGTTTAAAATTTATGACCTGCTTGTGAAAGTTGCTATTTGTTGTAACAATTGAAATACTAACAGGGTGTCAATCAAGAGCCCATAACTTAGAAACAAGGGTATTGAGTGGGACAAATAATGTTTATATGCTCCAGTTTGGGCAAGACATCCTACCTCACCTTCCATACACAAAACAATTAAGCTCACCTGGTTTAATTTGCCACTAACCCCCTGCTTCTATAAGAAAGATGCATATAATTGTTCTCCTTGTTCACTGGAGCAAGAACATGAGGGAAATTAATCTACAGGCTCTCCATACTCCAAGTATTTCAATGACATTCAGAAAAAGATTTTTCTTTTACCATTCAGATGCATTTGTTCTGACTCCCCAGAAAAGATTGGGCTAGAACTGGTGGATTTTTGGTGATCCCTTTGGGCTTTAAATTTCCTGCTGTGTGGCAATACAGAGCAGGTATTTTTATGACCAAATGTAGATCTGAACTCTGTAGGAAGTCATGCCTCTGAAAGTAAAAAATTTTGAATTGGCTCCTAAAAATTCAAGTGGCATGATTATTTTGAGTGGAAGTCTTTCCAATTAATTTTTATAAAACAGGACAGCATGTGGCTGCTGCCTGAACAGAGCAGCTGTTAGTATTTAATACTTGTGTATTCCTTTGTTTTCTCTGGAACTACGTGCATATGTTTGGCCATTAGCACATTCTGGGGAAAAAAAAATCCAACACTAAAAAGCTCTGTTATTTAGCATTCTTTATATAGCAAAAATTAGACACCTTTATATGCTTCAGTAAAAATAACTCTGTGTGACTGCACATCAATTTATCCCATTATATGACTGATTATATATTGGGTCCAGAACAAAAACGTGGGGATAAAAAATAAACATTATCCAATACAAGC
Source organism: Hylia prasina (assembly GCA_013397195.1). Classification (NCBI taxonomy): domain Eukaryota; kingdom Metazoa; phylum Chordata; class Aves; order Passeriformes; family Sylviidae; genus Hylia; species Hylia prasina. The sequence continues at coordinate 579,592 of VYXD01014413.1, read as the reverse complement.
AAATATGAAAAAAAAAAAAAATTGCCCTTGCTCTGTCTAATCTTTCACTCTCCTTTTTGAATTTCCAAGAACTTTACCTGCTCTGACCCAGTCATTTCTGTCATTTCCCTGTGCAGAAGTGACACAGCACAGTCTGTGTTACAGACTAAATGAGAGCAGCCACAAAACAGTGCTCAAGAGACCAGGACTAAAAGATCAGTCACCTTCTATCTCGTAGCTCACCATACAAAAGGCTTCCTGAAAAAAAAAAAAAAATAAAAATAAGGCAGAGAAAACAAAAAGCTTGTGAGAGGAAGGAGTAGTTGATTCTGAAGAGAGCTCCACTACAAAGAAACAGTGGTTACTATTGTTATTACTGTAGCTCTCTTTAATTAAAACAAAGGGCCAAAGGACTAATTTTCAGTACCCTTGGAATACTTTGGATGAAGAGACTCACTGAGCCTGTTCTGTTTTACCAGGGTATGTTTGCATATTCCTTGTCTATTGACAGAACAGACAAATCGTTTCATGCGTGTGTCCTCAGGCAGGGTTTAGCCCTCAAAAGGACAATGCATATTAATCGGGAAATGTCAAGAGCCAGCCCTGAAGATTAGCTTGGCTTTGTAGTATTGCTTAGTTGCTGTGCTGTATGGAAAATGCATGATGATAACCGATGTAGAGCTCACCACTCATAAATATTTAAGTGACAAGACACAATAGACAGGCGTCTTTATTGTCCAAGATCAGAGGTACAGTGTGAGGCACAAAGCACAAGAATAAGTGACTTTAGCTACTGCAAAAGTACATTTCCTTAGAAATGTACTTGTGAACTTAATATTTTTCTTCCCATATTCAAAAAGGGAAAATCCCTCCATTTATATATTCACTAGCCATTAGTGGCAGTCACTGACACAGATAAGCCCCCTCTGATGGTTTGGAAAAGATGGCTGTACTCTGGATTGCAATATCCCTTCAATAGCCAACAATAAAGACTGCATCTGATATTGAACTAGAATAGCAAATCCTCAAAAAAGAGTGCAAAGTTACAGAAGCAGATTCTGCAGGTTTGTGTCTGAGATTCAAAAAGTGTGGGAGATGTCTTTATGATTTGAGTAATTATTTACATGTTACATTCATATGCAGTCACATTTTCTGCAATATAGACGAAAAAAGTTAATTCCATACTGAAGGATTTTTCTTCACTGAAACGAGCAGTAATTCTTACTTAAATGCTGATTGTCAAGTATTCTAAATCAACTACTGAAATTTCATCACCATCTTTAAAACTGTAAATTGTACCAGGCTTGTTGAGGTGTTTCAGGACAGAGGTAGAGTTTTGGAGCAATATAGGTAAAGAGAAACCCAGCAAAATCAGATTTAGGGCACTCTGAGACAGAAACAAGGGGTTAGGTTGCTGCTTCCAGACACAGTGGAGAAGAACCCTGAGACAAGTGGGACCTAATTTACAGACTATGAAAATAATATTAAAGAAAACATGAATATAGGCCTGCCCTTGGTTTTAACTCTTTTCTCCCTGATGCTTTAGATAAATCAATATGCTTTTCTGTAATAATTTATTTCCTGCTACTTCAGCTTTGGTTATTCTCTGTTGTTTATGAGTAGGGCTAAATTCCAGTTAGGCTGTGGAGGAAAACCATCAGTATTTTTTACTCAGGGATCAGTGTGTGATGACTAGCAGACTTCTCCCTGTCAGAAGCACAAAGACAGGAAAAAAACTTGGAAAGCTTGTCAAAGGGAAGAGCAGCTGAGTGTTCAAAGGTACAGGCTATCTTGAACTACAACAGCAATGTTGTGCAAAGGGGCTGTAACACCACCAGAATTCTGTATCCCATATGGGATGTAAATATTGTAGCCACTTTACCTTTCATTTACCTAACAGCTTCTGGGAAGCTAGAGTAAAGGTCTTGGAAATTTCAGGTCAGTTCATTTATTAAAAGTACAATTCTTGCTCACCAGTAACTTTACTGTCTTTGAGCAATTACAAATCAGTTGCCTCAACATTTTTTCATGAGAGGTAACATGCCACAGCAGCACAGCTTATTTAACACTGCCCTGCAGGGAGCTGTGAGGTGAGGGGAAAGCTAGCCAATGACTGACCCCTCTGCTGAAATGATTGGCTGATGACTGCCTATTTTGCTGATGATAGTATGCTACCAGGAATTAAAAAAAAAAAACAAACCAAAAAGAAAACCTCAAGAAAGACGCTTAGAGTGCTGTTAGACTGCAAAGTCAATGTAAGCTTTGATTGGCATGTACAAGTCATCCATGTAGTCCTGTTCACTGTGGTTTCCTCGCTCCCTTGGCCATTTTTAGTAGGATGAATCAGCGGTACCACATCCTCCATGTGAATCAAACTAACTGTAACCCATCACAAGACCTCATCTGCTGTTACAGGGCAGGGAGACCTACAGCTCTGCTGACTTCCAGTCCAATTCTGCAGGAGAATGAAGTTGCAGTGCAGATTGCAACAACACGGGCACTATAAAACTGCTGCTGCTCAGCTGATGAAGTCAAACTGCACAGGTTAACTTCCTTCGTTAAAGAAGGTGTGCTCAATGTGTTACTTGTCTACTTGAACAGCTGAAGTGCTGTTTCATTCTGCCATTTTTTTCTGTACACTTACAACTGTATTTCTGTAGAGTTGATTCAGCTATTCACATCTTGAGTTTGAAAATTAATAGCTAGCTACCAGGCACTTATAAAACCATTTGTTACAGAAGACAAATTATCAGTGCCAGCCCTCAGCAAGGTCTGGAGCAACTGGGTACTAGAAAGAAGATCTCAAAAGAATTCTAGCTTCTTGTGCATGGGACCCAAACCTGCAGGAAGCACACAGCCCTGCTATGCTGTTATTCAAACACAGAGGCAAGGAAATAGGAGTGTAGCATTGAAGAAATGGAGTAGGTGTTGCACAAAGGACTTGGCTCGTTGCTGCTCCTCAGAAATAGTACTTGGAGGTAAAAGTTAGCCTATGACAAGTTTTCAGGGAATCTATAAGACGATTCATTGCCTCTAGATTGATTACATCTGACAAAGGGAAAGGATATAATAAACTGCTCCACCATGAAGCCCTGCCCAAAGAATCCTGACTGGCAGATAATAATACAGGAGTAATTGTTTTCATTTGGAATGCAGTGTCTTGAAACGGAGAGCCTGAAACAGAGAATAAGGGCGGCACAACTGCAACCTGCAGCTCCTTTTATTCAGGCTGCTTGCATTTCTGGAGGAAATTTCACAAATAACCTGTAAACACACTGGAAGACACGCTGTTCCCTAGCTGACTTTCTAGAAGCCCTTTAGGATTTCTAGGCTGTAGATCATGCTGTTTTGGAAACATGCGTTGTAACAGAAGATGTGTCCTCTTTAAACACCCCCTGAGTGTCCAGCCCTGCTCAGTAAAACAGAGGGGCTGGCAATCAGCTGAAGGACACGATTCACACCTGACAGATTGCAGAAGCCTCCTGGCATTAGGCAATCCACACCTTTCAAGAACTGTTGTTTCAAGAAGCTATTGGTACAGAGTATTTCCCGAGGTGGTGGCAATTCCCACAAGGCATGTACGGAAATATGGCAACTTGATTCACAGGAAGACAGACGTTTTGCTTGACAGGGAAAAGGGGTTGCTACTAAAAGCAGCGTTTGGCCCCATTCTTTTGTATGCTACCAAGGGGAGGTGGGGGAAGTCTAAGCCTTAAATTTTTCTCAAGAGCAGCTGTAGCACTCTTCTAGCTGTCAGGAAGCAAGACCAGGTTGTTGGTATTAGTCTTCGCATTCACCTGGATTTAAGCAGAGCAAAGAAAGCCTCTTCTTGCAAAGAAGGATGAAAACAGTGTGGGTGTATTTTCAGTGTCCAGGTACTTGGCCATTTTGGATTGGAATGGATATATTTACACAAGTGTACTTTCTCACCCATCCTGTGCTTGGAAACACCTGCCAGACTAGCTTGAACCAAACTTACAAATACTGATTTTTGCTGTCAGCATCACAGGTAAGTTCACATTGCTAATCATGAAGGCATGTGTCAAGAGATAGGGAGCAAATTCCTAGAAACCCTTGTTTCCCAGACTTGTACTGGGGAGATCACAAAGTCACCATGCTATGAAAGAGGAACTTTCACTCTCTGTTCTGCAGTCACTGAATAAAANAAGCCTGACAAGAGTTCAAGAAGTCTATGGACAATGCCCTCAGGCGCATAGTGAGATTTCTGGGGTGTCTGTGCAGAGAAAGTTGTTTAGCTCGAAGACCCGTGTGCATCCCTTCCAAACCAAGACAGTCTGTGATTCCGCCTGGCTGAAGGCTCCGCGGCCAGGGCCGCCAGCGCAG
>VYXD01014413.1:483002-575150 GCA_013397195.1 Hylia prasina | reverse complement strand
CCGGGAAGGGGTGGTCGGATAGACAGTTGGGTAGGTAGGTGCGTACGTAGGTAGGTAGGTAGGAAGGTAGGTACGTACGTACGGGAGAGTCGGCTGGGTCCCGCTGCCTCCTCATCGTCATGGCCGGCTCGGAGCAGCGGGAGGACGGGGAAGCGCCGCTGCCCATCGAGGATTCGGAGCTGGCGCTGGCCGGCATCAACATGCTGCTGAACAACGGCTTCCGCGAGTCCGACCAGCTCTTCAAGAAATACAGGTTAGTCCCTTCGCCGCCCGCTCCCCGGGCCCCTTCCTCGCGGCGCGGCTCCCTCCGCCCCCGCGGGCGGGAGGTGAGCGGGCCGCGGGGCGCGGAGGGGACCCTGGCGCGGGAAGCCTCGCCCTGCCCGGCCCCTCGGAGCGGGAAGGGCCGGTGGAGCCGGTCGCTGCCTCGGTCTCATGGGGAGGGGGCACGCGTGTTTCACAGAGTCACAGAATGGGTCAGGTTGGAAGGGGCCGCAGTGGTCATCTGGTCCAACCACCCAGCTTCAGCATCCTAGAGCACATGGCACAAGATTCTTGAATATCTCCAGTGAGGGAGACTCCAAAAGCTCTGTGAGCAATTTGTTCTCATGCTGGGTCACCCACACTGTAAAGAAGCTCCTCCTCATGTTCAGGTGGAACTTCCTTTTGCATCAGGTTCTGCCCGTTGCCTCTTGTCCTACTGCTTAGAACCACCGAGGAGAGCTGGCTTCATCCTCTTGACACCTTCCCTTTAGATATTTATACACATTGATGAGATCCCCTTTCAGTCATCTCTTCTCGAGGCTGAGCAGGCTCAACTCCCTCAATCTTTTTAAGAGAGACGTTCCAGTCCCCCACTCATCCTTGTGGCCCTCTGCTGGACCCTCTTCAGGAGCTCTATGGCTAGAACTGGACACGGCACTTCAAGTGTGACTTCGCCAGGGCTGAGTGGAGGGGCAGGATCACATCCCTCAACCTCTGGCCCTAATGCATCCCAGGATTCTGTTGGCCTTGGCCACAAGGGCTCGGGGGTGTTGTGCTGTGGTGGGGTGTGTCTGGCGCCCTTTTGGAGGGCTGGAGTGGGGCTGAGCAGGGGTCCCTCCGTAGCACTGTCTGCATTTGGCTGTCGTGTATGTGTAAACACACACGTGTGGCTGGAGATATGTCCTGGGGGGTTTTCGCTCCGGTGCTCGTGTGTGGTCTGCTGCTGTCTTCAGTGTACAAAATGGATAGCAACGAAAGGTCTGTGAGTGCTGCTGTGATTATCTTAGGGCTGTAAGATTATGTTCATAAGCCCCACATACATCATGTCTAGGTTTCTGCATTAAGTAGGCATCTGGTACGAATGGAATTAGTGCAGCTGTGTAAGTCAGGCTTAAAGAAAAGGTTGTCCCTACCTGTGCTGGCTTCTTTTCTTAAGACTAATGTCTCCCACTCAAGCTTGAGCTACTGTAATTGCACATACGTTCTAAATAATTAATGTGCACTATAATGCTGTTGTCTGTAGGATTAAAAAAGACTTCGGTTGACTTAAAATAGAACTTGATAGTGATGGTGTACTTATGTATTTAAATCTTGTTTACAGAAAGGGTGGTTGGAAGTGGAGTGCAGGGAGTAAGACACATTAAGAACATTCCCCTCAATAATAACAACAAGGGAATAACACTTTTTTATGTTCCTGCTGCAGGTACACATGTCATTAAACATGCCATTTTGTCTCTAGTATATACTGCTATGTAACACAAAGTACTGTTGTGTAGAACTAAGTGGAATGTTGCAGGTGAGAAGCAAGGTCCAATTCTGCATTCCTCACATTCATAAGCGTGAAGTCCAACTCTTAACCCAGCACTGCCAAGACCACCACTAAACCCTGTCCGTAATTTCCAGGTCTGTGTCCTGTGAAATTGCACCCTATGAGTTACGTCTTGTGTATTTCTTTCTTTTGAAGTCCTCAGTTGTTCTGTGTATCTAAGGAACCTGTTGGTTTTGGTTGCATGCTTTTGTGTTGTGTAATTTTTTTTAAGGTGCCAGTTAAGGAACACTCAGTGTGGTTTCCTCTCCTCCACTTTCGCTTGTGCTGTGCCATTGCTTTCTCTCAGTAGTGTGAATCTGGAAGTAGTCTAGGAATTCTAAATATGTGATGCTTCTTACATTCTAAAGTAGTACTAGGGAGTAAAATTGTTAAGATTCTTGTTCTCAAAATGCAGTTTAATCCTCCCTTGAAAGGGTGAATAATGATTTCTTCTGCACACTCTTTATCTAGAAGGTTTTATTGCTAAAGATATCTTAAATGCAGAAACTTGTCAGTCTTTTTTGCCAGATGCAGGCTTTTCTTTGTTTGATTTTATCAAGAAATGCCTCTGAGTTCAGTGTACTTTTTGATTGTGGCTTTTAAATGCCCCCTGCAAGGAGTAAATAGGAATCCCTTCATAAGATTAATAGTTTATGGTTCATGAATTGATAATTGCTGTCTTGGACTGGAGATTTTAAGAGTAATTTAAAAACTTTTTTCTTCATCCCAAAATCTGTAGCAGGCTTCCTCTTGCTGTAAACTAATAAGCCTTTATTGAATTGCAGATTAACTGTATATTGAAAATTTGGATTTCATATAGGAGAGAAGATGCAGGAAAGTATGCTCAACTTCCTTTAAACCTGAATTCTGGAGACATGTGCAGTGAGGACCACTTGTTTTTCCCAACAGTTTTTGGATCTGTGCTTGTCTTGAATGTGGGGTTTTTTGGTTTTTTTTTGCAAGGACTTAAGCAGTGCTATTATATGTTTGTTTGCATGCAGTCTTAATGAGTGGGTTTTTTAGGTGTGTGCTTGGAATTATGAAATAGAACCCATCCTAAATGGGGCTGGTAAGCCAAATGAGGAGGGTTTAGAAGCTCTCCATAATTTAATATTGATGTTTGAAATTTTTGGTATAGAGGTCAAAGATGTCTGATGGCATGCAGCTTTTTTAGCTTGATATGAGTGTGTGCTGTCTGTATTTCCAGTGACCTTTCTTGTAGAAAGTGTTAATTCTAAACTACTGCCTATGCAGGTAGTTTAGGTTTGTTTCAGAAGCTTAACAGTTATTCATGAATTCTAGAAGTGAAGAATGGAGATGCTCAGCAAACTTCTGTTTCAGTACCTACATCGCTTAAACTACTTAAACCATTTCTTAGAAACTGCTGGGTTTGATTCTGCTTTTTGTTACTCCAATTTTTAATTCATTTGCCACCTGAAACATCTTGTGAAGAATTCAAATTAACGCTTCTGTCTTTATGGGACAGTAGGCAACCTTGTCTCTAAAACAGTCAGTATGTATTTTTCTTTGCTCTTCTTCATTTTTGCATCTTCCAGCAATTATTGAGTATTGAACTGGAGTATTCTTTTTCCTCTTGTAGCTTTGTGGATTTCTAAGCGTATAAGAAAGAAACTGTCAAAAGAAAGCTGACTGCTGAGCCTAAAATCAGTTATATTTGAAAGCTGGTCATAATGCAGTCCTTGAGAACGCCAGGGTTGGAATTGCAGCTGTGTTTCATGTGCATATCCACACCAGTAAAGTCTTGCCTATGAAGAGTGGTGGTACTTTGAAGTTATGTGCCACAGAACTCTTTATTTCTGTGCTGTACATTGGAGAGTGGGGTTTTGTCTTATGGTGGTTTCAGCTCATATATATATATCTCTATAGAGAATCTGAAGAAGATGACTATTCAGTTGTGTGCCAGATACAACATGTAGTTGGAGCTGTGTTAACTATCGCACTAAAACACTTAATGATTTGGCAGGTGTTGTTTGTGAGTATTTTTGTTTTAAATTATACTTGAGGGAAGATCGTAGGGTTTGAAAGAAATCGCCAATATCTGCATATGCTTTTTCACAAGTTTATTTTTTTAAGCAGTCGAGATCCTCTACCTGCTAGTGCTGATAACATTCTGAACATGAATCAAATGCCAGTGGATGTGGTATTTTCATAGGTCTTTACTAGGCAGCACCACTGTCCTTTGTGCTTGTAGCTGTATTAGGTTCCCTCAGTGCTAACTCATATTTGAAACTGTCAGATATCAATCTTTGTATTCAGCTTGAGCAATGCTGACTCTGTCCTAGTTCTCATCAGTTTAAACTTTTGAGTATCCGTGGAAGCTGCAAGAGGGATGGAGGTTAACCAAGGACATAGACTGTGAAGATGGAGCCCTCAGGCAGCAGGATGGTATTGTTTTGGTGAACCACCCTGACACTAGCAGGAAAGCTGAACTGGAGTGTTCCTTTCCCCCTTGTAGCTTTGTGGATTTCTAGACATATAAGAAGGAAAGAAACTGTCAAAAGAACTTATTTTTTTGCTGATTCTTCACTTCTTAAGAACATTTGCAATTCAGAAATTATTTTAAAACTTCCTCCAGCTAAGAGAAGATAGGACTGTGTTAAATAAAGCCAGGACTTTTTGTTGAGTGTTGACTCAACGTAAATTGACGAATCATAGAGTATCCTGAGTTAGAAGGGACCCATCAGGATAAATGAGTTCAACTCCTGGCCCTGCACAGAGACAACTCCAAGAATCACCCCATGTGCCTGTGATCATTGTACAAAACGTTTCTTATATTGTGGTGCTTAAAACAACACACAAGAACATAAGCTGAGGCTGCCCCAGTGCAGAGCTGACAGTTACATCTTTTTGGCTGGATGACAGCTGTTCCTGATGCACCCCAGGACACATGGTTGGCCCTCCTGGCTGCCAGGGCATACATCATGAGATCAGGGCTATTATCTCACAAGAAATCCAACAATCTTCTTTCTCCTACCAAAGAAACATTTGATTCTGCATGAATGATTCTAACATCTGAGAAGGTAAAGTTTCCAACTTCCATCTTAATGGAAAGAGAAATGGTACAAGATGACAAGTAAAATGTGTATAGTAAGGTCATATCCACAGAAGAAATTGAAGATTATATAGAGAAATGTGATTATAAGACAAAATGTGTAAAGATTTGAAGACTGGGGCTAGTGTAGAAGAATGTGATGTTCAGCCTGCTAGGGTAAAGCAGAACATGAACTAGAAGCTGGTACAAGTGGGAAGAAAGCTTACTATAGTTGCTTAAAAAACCTGAAAATAATTTAAACTTGACATGCTACATTATGTGTATTAACAGACACACAAACGTAGTAATGGACCAGAAGTCCATTATGAATAGGCCTTTGAACCTCATATTACCGACTTAAAATGCTGTCAGTGGCTCAAAATACCTTTGACCCAAATGCAAGTTGAGGCAAGGTGACATTAAGCCAGCATTGATCAGTAGGTAGATTATGACCCATGTATGGGCTGAAATTCTTGCTTATATACCTCAGCAAAGGGAGCTTAAGAGCAAGAATGAAGTGATTTAGTAGATCCTGCAGTAGCTTCTCTAAAGATAAGGCCAGCAGAGCGGGAGCTGACGTCAGCTGGTTGGGCGAAGGGTGATAGCATCTAGATTGGCAGTGTGAGAATAAATCATGAGTGCCCTGCTAGCAACCCTGTGTGCTTTTGTTTGTTGCAGCCATAGGCAGAGGAGCAGCTGCTAGATGGATGTATAGAAAGGGGAATTATTTGTAAGGGAAGTGATTTTTAGTAGCAATATTCTAAACGTGTGCCTCAGTGAGGTGAGATTTCATTGCTCTCTGCTAGGCAGAGTAATAGTAATAACCATGCACATAAAACCAGCATCGGTTTTCCGATGTGCTATGTGGATAGATTAGAAATATTTTAAGCATTCTGCAGTTTAAATCTTCCAGCACCTCAGTTCACGGAGATGGTCACATCGAGTGTGACACTTAGTTTTGTGGCCTTCATGACAGAGACAGGTGGTGTTGCCAGAAGAAGTGGTAGAAAGGATGATAGAGGGAGTTTGAGAGATCTTTTTGTCATATGGAGCAGTATCTGGTGGCTAGAAGTCCAAGGGAAGATGTCAGAAAGCTAAACTAAAATCTGGGTTTATAACTCAGAAGTCAGGTTTGGTGGAGATGGCAGAAATGGTGTGACAGTGAGCAGATCTTACTAAATTAATTCTGTGAAAGATGCAAATGCATTCAAGACTTTTTACTCTTGTTAGAGCGCCCACTCTTTGATCTACTGTTTCTGGTAAAATATTTCAGGCTGTTGTGATAGGATAGATATGTTTTTGTTTTAATCTACTTCGGGATTTCTGAGATGTTAAAGAAGTTACATGATGTCAATTAAGCTGCTATAGTTGGTTGTGGGAAGTGATTTTGGTCAGATTGGAAAAAAAGGTTTTAAGTCCCCAATTCTTACAGATTTAGAGTGCAACTGGAGAGTTAGTACAAATAGCTTGCCTCTCACCTTTGTAACTAGTTTTCAAATTAAAGATGCAATTGAAAATTCATCTCCTAATCTCCAGTGTTTTCATGTTGTGAGTCTAAAGTTCACAGCCTGAAGTTAGAGCAAAACAATCTCCCATTAATTTGCAGAAGGACAAAACAAATTAGATAAAAACAGGATAGAACAGGGCCACAGAATTATTTTTATATTCCTGATTTTCTCTTTTGGTTGTGTATTTCTAGTAAAAATAGAAATGTGTGCTAAGGGTTCATTTAACAAAACAAATCTGGGATGATTATGAAATGTAAACTAAACCTAGGTCTGATATTTGCATTTCTCAGTGTGATTTAATACTGTAATGCTTCCATGACACTTTTATTACCATGGGTATTTCATATACCAGTATTGGATGAGAGGTGTGGATATGTGGATCTGTCACATTTGTAATCTCACAAACACTTTTTAGAATGCATTTTAGAATAATCTGTGATGGAATAATGACCAAAGGGATTTGTATGTTGTTGTAGTAAATTCCTTACCTTCCTATTTAGATATTTTTCTGTTTTCGTTATAAAATATTCAGTTCCTGCTACTATATTTATCTGTGAACTTAGATGAATTGTGCCATTTTGCTTTATTCTCCCACTTTGTGGACAAAATTAATTTGTTTAACTTGAGCATCACTCTCAGCATGATGACTGGAATTCTTGATGGACTGTGGTTAAAGTAGCAATGACTAAAAGAACAGTGAGGAAGTGTTGGCAAGTTAATTATATTACCCTAAATTTAAACCTGAGCTAGACTGTAGTACCTTTAGAAGCTGATGTGGAGAAGTGAAGTACTGTCTTGGAAAAAGATGTAGAAAAAAAGAGAAAATACTGAGGAGTAGTTGAGTTTTTTGTTTGTTTTTATGTGCTTCAGTTCTGATGTATTTTTTTAATTTTGAAACTGGGCTGTATTATCTCAGCATTATTAAACCAAAGCTTAAAACCCCTGGATGTTTTCATCACGTGTGAAAATGGGGCATAGCAAACACCTTTCTTCTGAAAGTGAGTTAATAACTTAAATGTATGCTATGAAATGAGGCAAATCGATCAGGTTTTTTTTGGGAGAAGCAAGGTCCCGTGTAATGCTTGTTAATGTGTCTGGAACAAAGTTCTACTTCAGTGCTCTTAAGGTTTTGACTTTAGTTACACATGCCAGCTTTGTTGAAGTGTAGGACCCTTTACTGTGGTATCTTGCAGTAATGGTGTTAATAACATAGTTTCTTATAAAAAAGACATCTTCTGAGTCCTAGTTTCCTAGGTGAAGTGCAAACTGTGTTTTACAATATAAGTCTGGAGACTGATTTTTTTTTTTTGCCTTTCATCTTTGAGCTAATTAAAAGTCTTGAGATTTTTCTTTACTTAATGGAAGTTGCTGCTTTCAAAGTCTGAGGACAACTTGGGTAGTGCAGTGTCCCACTGTTAATTTGTATTCGGTTCCATAGCTCCTGTCAGTGTTGATGCTGCCCTTGGTTTGCTGTTAGTATCTTCTCAAGTGCTGCCTCATTTTTTTGTTTCTTAACAACTTTGGAGTTGTCTGTCAGAAAGGATGAAACTTCATGTCTGAAGCTGAAGGTCACTTACAAGGAGCTTGAGCTTTTTGTGGGATTGTGTTTTTCCCAGAAACCTACTGTCATCATTAGTCACACCTCGGTTTTTACTGGGACAGTACTGTGCCATTTCCAACTTTGCCTAGCTCTCAAGGAAAAGATGGCCTTAAACTGTTGAAGAATTTATCAGTCAACATAATACTCATGAAGACTGAGCACATAACATGGTTGTTAAAAAATGTATTTTAAACACTGAAATTACCTTATTAAATGATCTTCCATAAAGCTGCAATTATGGTCTCTACCCAGTGACTATGTAGGAATGTGCTAGAAGTGTTTCTTATTTTCTTTAGTGATGACACAAACTGTGTGGGGGACTCCTACAGTAAAGTTTTGATGTTTTGATTGCCAAATTCCATGGTCTCAACAGAAGCATCTCCCAGACATAGGATAGGATAATATTATGCATCGTGTTTTCTTACTTCAGGGTCCTTTTGTGCTACAGCCCATATGTGCTGTAATGGCAGTGCTTTTTATAGATTGAGTGACTGAAAGTTAAAAAGAACTGATCTGTGACATTTACCTCGTGTATTATAGCTACTGATAATTTCAGAATGGAATAATGATGTGGCTCTTGATTTTTTTGTTGTTGTTTCATCTTTGAGCATGGGGGATGGATTGGGAACAGAAGTAGCAGTGAGTGTCAAGAGTGCAAGTGTGGAAGCAATTTTGAAAGGTCAGTTGAAAAAGATAAGTATGTACTTGGTGAAAAAACTCAGCTGTACTCAGACAAATATACACTGGCATACTTGGGCAAATTTTCATTGCTTCAGTTTATTTTGTAGTCTTTAAAGACCAGTTGGCTCTCAGCTGTAGTTAGCTGTCTCAGTTTTTAACATTATTTTAACATTTTTTAACCCCCCAGAACTGCTTGCATTCCATGTACGTAGGTCTGAGGAAACACAAATATGAAACATTTGCTTGATTTCTGAGCTTCTTTGAAACGTGATGTAAATGCAGCTTTGTACTCACAGGCATAAAAACTATCTGTGTGGTAATGTTGTGCTGATCTGTTCTGTAGTTTTAGATCAGTTGGGTGTTGATAATGCAGGTGTGACCTTGAGAGGTGTGGTGAAGGTTGTGCTGGGAATATGGTGGTAGGACTGGCTGCCGAATGGTCCCATGTGCCTCATGAGTTAAAAAAGGGATTATGAGGGAGCCATGTGCCCTCTGCAGCAGGAGTTCATGCTGGAAGTGCCAGCTGCAGCAAGTGAAGCTTGTGTGGCTGATTGCTGCTGCCCTGTGTAACACAACTGCTGGGAGAGCACAGTCCAGGTACTGAGAAGCAGAGACATTTACTGGCAGCTGTTCTTTGTTGCCTGCTAACAAAGCGGGAAGTACCCAACCTATTTTGCCTTTGGAAAAAATAATGGAAAAAATGTGACAAGGTGTATTGATCTTACATTTAGGTGTATATACAGAATTGAGCAGTCTACATAAAAAGGGAAGGTTTTTCATGTTACAGCATGCTTTGTTTGTCTTCCCTGTTTTTCTTTCTCAATATTCTTGTTCATGGCCTTGCTTTTAGATATTTATGCTAAATAAAAAGTGAGAAAAGGTGCGTATAGGGGAAACATTGCGGACTGCTACTTTTTTAAAAAAATAACAAACAGCCAATACTCTTGTATTGTATAATACCAGTTCACTGGAAATTTGTGTTTTGGCAATATATTTCTTTCTCCGTGTTTTTTAAGTACCTCTGCTATTTTAAAACTCTGCTTTAATATGATGCTTGTAGAGTAAAGTTGAAAACAAATTAGGTGCTTTATTGTAGCAATATATATTTCTGTCGACTACATTATACTTTTTAAATCCTGGAAGTCTGTGTTTTTATATAACCTGGCAGCTCAGCACTGAGCAGTGTCAGTGGTACCACTGAGGTCCTGACAATTTATTTTTTTTTCAGTGTGCCTTCTGTGTACCATTACTAAAACCTCATGAAACCTGTCTGATGCATTACCATGGGTTTGGTTGCCTGGATTTTTTTGATCTAGCTGTGATTTTCACCTTTGGGAATAGCCCTGTGAACAGAACAGGTTGAAGCATCTTAAAGCAGTACCACACAGTATAGTAAGATACAGATTCTGAGCTTGAAACAAAACCATAAACCTTGTAAGAACCTTGTATTACAACAACTTCATTGTGTAGTAAATGCATTTTTTTTAGTGGGTAAGTTAAATATGTAGAAACAGATGGAAATTTAACTCTCTTAATAGAACCAGTTAACACTTGTCTTCTAGGACAAAATCATAGTGATGGATCACAAGAGAAGAGTAGAATTGGCAATTTTTTTATTTTTTTGTAGCTTTTTCTTTTGACCTGAACTGAATGTATTATGAAGGCGGTGGTTTCTCTTAAAGTATCTGTATCCTAATACCTGGATATTTATTTTTTAAGATATATTCAATATAGTAAAAGATGTGAAGCTTTTGGTTTTCAGTTTCCATTATGGTGTGCAGATATCTTTGTAACTTGATACAAAACACCCACCAGTATTTATTTGCAAACATACAAGCAAAATCCAAGGAATTCAATATGGATCTTTATTACAGGAAATATGTACAAATATAGTAACTATTTTTTGTTTTCTTTACAGAAACCACAGCCCATTAATGAGTTTTGGGGCCAGTTTTGTCAGTTTTTTGGTGAGTAATTTAGAGCACAGGGTATACTTGGTGTTTTGTGGCTGTATTTGCATGCATGTGTTCATAACACTCTAATTTTTTCCCTTTTCTGAGACTATTTTTTTCCAAATTTTCAGATTAAACATAGCTAGAGAACAAGACATTATGCTGTGTAAAGCTTGTTTACTCTTGTGGTTTAAATAGAAAGTAAAGGTTCTGGGATTCAATTTCTTAAATGTATGAAATATTTATGTGTTCCATTAACAGAGCCATAATAAAAAGTTTTCTTAAGTGAGCTGTGGAGTGAGTGAGTTAGTTGATTAAAATATAACTCATGAATGCCTGTTTTTCTGGTAGCTTTTGCTATTGAAGATTTCTCCATCCATACTTCTGGGTAAAAGCACATAATTCAATCCATTCACATTGCTTCCATTTTGGATAGACAGGAACTGAGAATATTGATTGACTAAAAAGTCATAATGAGCAAGTTGGGTTTGTTAAATGCTTTTTTTAAATATAACATACTAGAAATTATAGTGCCATGTATAAAAACTGAGGAGGTGTATTAGAAAGTCTTTGAATCTTTTTTTTAGACTGTCCTTATTCTGACTTTGCTGCTTCATCTTAGATCTCACCAGAAATTATCTATGGTAATATTCTTTTGAAAGACAGAATTTATTATAATATGTCAGAAATACATGATTTGTGAATGAAATAAATATGAATTCTCTCTAGTATGCAATATGGAAAAATACACTGGTTAGGAAACCTCCTGGGGCATATGCTTCCTTTTAAGTCAGTGGAGGGGGGAAAAGAAAGGGAGAATCTCTCAGGCTTGCTTATCTGAATTGATGTGCTGAACTAGTGCAACATCAGAGGATCTTGAAAGTATCTTGCTTAGCTGCTGTTCTAAATATAGCAGCAGCACTTGGTGTGCCTGTGTCATTCAGAGCTTTTGTTTAATAAGCTCCAAGAAAAGAAGTTACTTGTCCTGAAATTTTTTTCACTTGGTTCAGCAATAGTTGGACTCAGGTGTGGTTTCTTTTTCTTACCTATGGAGAGACTGTGGCTATAATTTTCAAGAATTTAACAGCTGCTTGTTTTTTACTGACTTTGAAGGCCTGTTATTTATATGAATGAATAAAAACAGATACCTGCACAGATGCACACCATGCCTTACATAACAAAAATTGAAAATAAATGTATGGGAATTTTTCCTCTACCTAAAGTAATCTGACAGTGCATTCAGTTTGACTGTATATGATGGTCTTAGATGGAGATTAGTGTGTTCTGAGTTGATTGTCTTGAAATTTTGGTAAAGAGCTCAATTTTCTAGTTCAGTGTTTCTGTGTTAGAAGTGTTTGCACTGATGTATGTGTATTAATACTTCAACTTAAAAAGTTTTACTGTCCAGTTTTTGTGAAAATTGTTACTATCCCACAGCTTTTGTAGAAATAGAAGTATTTGTGGTTTTTATGATTCAAATGTGCTTGGTTTTTGATAGAATGCCATGATGACATTTGAAGAGGAGAAAATGCAACTGGCATGTGATGACTTAAAGGCTACAGAGAAACTTTGTGAAAGTGAAGAAGCTGGAGTTATAGAAACAATCAAGAATAAAATTAAAAAGAACGTAAGAATGTAATTTGTGTATTGAATAAATTTTTCTGGAAACCTCCTTTCTGTTCTCTTTGTATCTTGAAAAGATGATTTTCGTATGTGAAGAGCAGTTGAGATTAATAATAAATTTGGAAATTCAGTCAAATATTTTACTTGGATTTCCTAATTGTTCTAAAATAGTCTCAGGTGGGTAAAGTGTCTTCTAAAGTGTCAGGTTGTGTTGATGTTAGTAATTGTTTTCTGAACATGCAAAATTTGTGACGTACAAAAATTATTTCAGGAAGATTTTAGTCTGTCTAATTCAGGCTAACTTTAATTCATCCATGCTCTAGTAATGTTCAAAAGTTGTGACGTTGAGGCTGCAGATTGCTGTGAGCCAGGCATATTCCTAGGGAATTTTCCTTCCTTTTTTGGATTTTTCATTCTAAATAATAAAGGAGGAATAAAGCATGGGGATTCAGAACAAATTAAAGTAGTTGTATAGAAGCATCCTGTGAGCAGCCTACCAAGTGTGACCCAGCAGAATCACAGCAGAAGAAGAAGCCATTTCTCTTCAGTGTTAGATTTTGGTAAAACACTTGGTGAAAAGTGTTGAACCTGTTATACTTAATTCTCTGCTCTTAAGGGGCACTGTATTTACCCTGCCACTTGTCATACCCTTTTCTGTGCTCTTCATGTCTTACATCTGTTAATGTCTTATATAATGTCTTATACATTTAGTAATAATTAAATGAAGTTTCAATCTGTTGTAGAACCTTGGGTAAAATAACTGGTAATATATGTCTAAAATGTCTCTGTTAAGTAGGATTTTGCTTGATGATCTGTCCGAGAAATTGTAGCATAGTTTTCAGCTTCAAAATGCTGAATTAATGTAGTAGCAATACTACCACATGCAGTTAACTTTGGATTTTTTATTTAGACAAGTATTGTGTGTTATCTTAATATTTTTCTGTGCTCTGTGTTTGTATATTCCAAACAGGTTGATGGACGAAAATCCACTCTATCCATGATAGATCGTCTGCAAAGACAAATAATTGTAGCAGACTGTCAAGTCTACTTGGCTGTGCTCTCGTTTGTAAAACAAGAGTTATCAGGTGTGCTGTGGCTTTCATGTTTAGCATGTCTTTTTTATAAAACTTGATCATAAAATTGCCATATGACGTCAGTAAAAATAATTGTTTTGTAAGAAGGAGCAGAGTTCCATTTGAAATATTTCATGATTGCTACACTTACAGAGGTATTCCACCTTTGTGTAGGTAGTGGTGAAAAGTGAGATGGATTGCTACAAATTAGGACTTTTTTTCTTTTTCCATACCAATAATCATATTCAATTGATTCTCCTTAGACAAGTTTGCATGTTATAGAGGTGTTGGAGTTGGGATGAAGATGGGTAGCATCTGTGTGCTTTGTGGCCTGCAAGATAAAAGAGGCTGTTAAATCCAGGCCACTGGGAAAATCCTGATGTTCCATATGTATTCTGTTCATGACAATTCAAGGAGGTGACAAAGTGCCAATGAAAGCAATTTTAAATGAGTGTGCTGAATGTGGAACTGCTGAATCAGTTCTTACTCTCTGGTCACATGAGTGTGTCCTTGCATGCCAAAGAGGGTAATCCTGTCACGTTGAATGCAAACCCTTCCTTTCAGTGGCAGAGCTGTTTTTGATGTTTTCTTACATTCCTGCATCTCTTGCACAATCTCAAAACACGCTTTTATCTATAAGTTTATAGAAACTGTGGTCAAGGTCATAGAGAAGGGGTGAGTGTATCTCGGGTTCCTACCAAATCAATGAAGGCCAAGAGATTGCAGACAGAACAAACTCTGCTGATCATCTGAATAGAAATGGGGAAATAACATTCAGATCATTTAAAATAACACTTAAAATTTTCAGTCAAGGATGTAATGCTTTCTGTGATGTGTAGACTTGTTTTATTCCAAGCTATGGCATCAAGAATATGTTTGGTTCTTGTTAGCAGAAATTCAGGAGGTATTTCTGTGTACTTTGTGTGTTGTGCTGCAGAAGGGTTTTCTTGCTATTTTTGATGCAGTTCTGGGTGTTTGTTTGTGGTGGTTATTTTTTCCCTCCTTCCTGAAGCTTTTTTCCCTTGTTTCAGTATGTATTCTGCAGCTGCATAACTGGGTTGGATGCTGTAACTGAAGGTGGTGTCTGTTCCCTTTCTCTCTTGTCTGCAGCTCAGAGAACTGAAGTGGGTAGCAGAGATTTGCAGAACATGCAGTATATTTGGGTTATTCTACTGAGCAAAAAATATACCTGAAATCTTTAGTTAAAATTCCAAGCACCTAGTTACTGACTTTGCTGAGCTATTGGATTCATTATTTTGTGTTTTAAAGTATGTTATCTTTCTGTTTGTGTACATAGATTCTTTGTTTTTATCATATTTCCACACAGAAATAGCAACCAGATTATTGAAATGATTGTAATTTCACAAAAAAACCCCCAGGAGACAAATATTTCTATCGGTGGATGGGTGAAAAATTCCTTGTGTTTTTCTTCCTGGAACAGTTTGACAAGAAGCATATGATACCACGCAAGTTGGTTTCTCATATGCTTAACACATTTTATATTTTCTTTTCCACCCTTGTGGATGTATTAGAAATACTTTCATCATAAAGTTGTTGGCAGACCAAATGACATTACCTTCCCCTGACAATACTGAACTACCTTTTCTTGGTATTTACCACTCTTGTTATGGGTCTGATTACTTTCATGCTGGGAAATCAACTCAGGCTTGATTTAATTTTTATGTCTAAAAAGTCAGAAATTCCTTGTTTTAATTCGTTAGATTGTTTTATATTGGTATACCAATGTCATCTCAATTGTGGTAATGCTGTGTTAGTGAGCAGTTTAATGACAGCACACCAGTGGAAGTGTAAAACTGTGCTTTTTTTTCACCATACCACATCTTTTCCATTTCCTGCTAGCATTGGAACACAGTGGTTAGCTATGGGCAGAATCACTATCTACAGGACAAGTGAAATGTGGGGTTTTCTTACTATCTGTGTACTGCATTGCTGTTCATAATTATGTGAGTGTTCATCTTGTGGTCAACCACATAACTTTTAAAGTACTCTGTGCGGCCAAAAAGTGACCTAATTGCTTAAAATTGGAGTAATGTTAGTCTTGTAATGCAGCTGAATCAAGTTGGTGGGGTTTCATTTTTATTCTAATCATTTAATACTCATCTCACGAGAGAGGATTAATTTCTTTTTTATACTTCCAAGCTCATGTTGACAGAACCCTTCTGTCATAACTGAGAACACAAATTTTATAGTCTTTCTCAGAACAGTTTTTTTAAGACTATAAAACTAGCTTCATGCCCTCTTTGTATAACAAGAATCCAAAAAGAGGCAGTCTAGTCGGTGATGTTACTTTCTCTAGAAATGTTGGGCTTTTTTTGTGATTTGGGAGGGTTTTTGTCAAAGGCATCAAAGGCTTTTATAGAGTTGTTTGGTATTAATAGCATCTTGCTTTTCTTTGACACACCCCACCTGTTATGGTCTAATTCTGGCATTAGTTATAACACTGATCTTTGCAAATCTGGCTATATTTGTTTAGAACACTGCTGCTATAACCATGTTTTTACTTTATTTTTAGTTAGTCTTTGTCACTGCAGTTCCTCACTCTCAGGGCTCTGTCACAGCAGAAATGCTGGTGTCTGTTTTTACAGCTGATGTGTGCAAGGATGTTCTCCATTTGTTTCATGTTTAACACTTATCATTGTTAAAGGGTGTGCTTATAACAAAGATGATTGCTGTGTAAATAGACAAATTGAACATTTTTATCTTTTGATGTCAGGCCTTTCTTTACCCTCCTGTAAAGATCACAGACTGAGCATACTGTCATTCTCCAACAAGAATGCTCAAGACCAGATTTCTAGGGAAATTCAGATACCCACATTGCATTTGAAATTGAGCCAGTCAGGAACTGAAAAACACTTTAAAACAATATAATTTTTGTGTGTTTTCTTTTTCTTTATTTTTCCTTAATTGTAGGGCACTGTGTTCATGTGAAGGGCAGGGAAATGATAATGTTGAAAATCTTACTGTCTAACCCAAAGGAGAGGCTTTCCTTGGTATTTTCCCATCAACTGTCTTTTAACACAGTTCGGGCTTAAGAGGGGAGGTGTAATCTCTTCTGAGTTTTGCTTCTCTCTGCTGGGCAGCCCTTTCATCTGCACTCTGTAGTGGAGCAAAATCCAGCATTAAGTTCTTTGATTTCTTTCTTTCCCTCTGACAGCTGTACTGCCACATCGCTGACGGCAGGCACCTTTGTGTTGTGTGCTGCTGTAAAGTCTGTGCTTGTACACACTGAAGTTTGTAGTGCCCAGTGTGCAAGACCTCTGTGAGGGAACAGCAGCTGTTACAAAATCCTTTATACACTAAGCTGTTGCAAGTAGAGCATCCTGGGTGTGGAAAATAGGATGTTCAGCTTCTGAAATATGTCTTTGAAGTATTTCTTTTCTTCCTTGATTTTTTTTCTTTAGCGTACATAAAAGGTGGGTGGATTCTCCGAAAAGCCTGGAAAATTTACAATAAGTGCTATACGGACATTAATACACTGCAGGAAATATATCAGAAGAAAACAACTCAGGAATCCTTGACTTCTGATGCTGCAAATGATAATCATATTGCTGCAGAAGGTGTAACGGAGGATTCGCTAAACAGACTGAAAGGTGCTGTTAGCTTTGGATATGGACTTTTTCATCTTTGCATATCCATGGTGCCCCCAAACCTGCTCAAAATCATCAACCTGCTGGGTTTTCCTGGAGACCGCCTACAGGGGCTTTCCTCACTGATGTATGCAAGTGAAAGTAAGGACATGAAGGCCCCTTTAGCTACGTGAGTAGCTATATTGAAATGCTTTGGTAGATAACTTAGTACTAAAAGTAAGTAACTGGGAAAAAGTCAAAACCAAAAAGACGTGTTGCTTTAAAGGAAACAACAGCAGGTATAATAAACTGGTAGTTTGTTGTTTGACATACCATGGTTTAGTAAATTCATCACTTACTAATGTATGAGATCTCTGCTGTTAATTATTTATGTGTATTTGAGGTTTGGGTCAGTATTTTGCTGTATTCTTCAGTGCCCACAGTTCTGATGTCCTGTAATTTAATTGCCAGCAGAATAAATAAAAGCTCCCCGTGAAGGCTGTGTGAATTTACCTGAGTTACATTCTCTGCTGTGGAGAGGATACGACTTAATATGAGTCACTGGTCTCATTTTTTCTTACTGTTAACACTAAATATTTTAAATTGTTTTAATTTTTTTGTTTTAGCATCTCAGTAAAATGGGATGTTCCTTATACTATTTTTAAGGGAGTATTCTTTGTGTACTCTTTTTCCCAAGACTTCATACTGCGCTCAGGTCTTTTCAAGAGCTGAAGGATTGGCCAAACCTAATTTAAATTGCCCTCATAAATGGCTTTGTTATTCCATTATCTACAAATATCTACAAATTAATGCTTTTATTACTGGACCTACTGCAGGTACCATCAGGTGTCAATTTTGAAACACTGACAGCAGAGCTAAAGTCTCTTCTGCTTCAGGAGAAGAACTGGGATTGTTTGTTTCAGAAAGTTTAGGATTAAATATTCCTGTTGATCTTTCTTTCTGGGGGAGAAGAATGATATATTTGGGGAATGTTTCCTTCTTCAGATGGTCTTGGAAATCTTTGTGCTCTGCCTTTGTTTCCAGGAGTGATGTAGGTCATGTAAATATCTGCCCTTCTGAACACAGGATGTATTTCTTTTTCACACTGATTTCAAGAGTGTTTGCTGGTGTGTGTTCCTGTTGATTTTTGTCGGGGCTTTTTTGTTTTTTGGTTTTGGGGTTTTTGTTTGTTTGGCTTTTTTTGTTTCCCTCTCTAGACAAGAGTTAGTTTTCAAAGTTTTATTGTGGGTTTTTCTTTTCTAAAATCTACTGAGTTCTAAAGGCTCAACTGCTTTGATGCTATGAGCTCCATTGTTACTTTGGGTAATGGTGCACTGAATTGTATGTTCAGGTGCAGTTTAGGAGTACGTTGATGTATGGCAGTAGAATTGTGTTTAAAGTATAAAGGCAGATTGTATAATACAAGATTCATACCAATCTTTGTCTTCCAGAATAATTTAAAAGTTTGTCTGTGTAGAATGTTATCCTTAAATTTCTGTTTACAAGCTGTAATCCTTTTTACTCTTACATTTCTTTTAGATTAGCTCTGTTGTGGTACCACACAGTTGTTCGTCCCTTTTTTGCCCTTGATGGCAGCGATAACAAGGCAGGATTGAAGGAGGCAAAAGAAATTCTTGCCAAAAAAGAATCTGCTTATCCAAATTCTTCTCTGTTCATGTTCTTCAAGGGAAGGATACAGCGATTGGAGGTATTGCACATTTTCATTCTTTAGACTGATTTTTAATCCTGATCATTTCTTATGTTTTTCTGATGTGAGTGAACTGTGCAAGCTTCAGCAGATTGTGACTAAAGATACAGGCACATTGAAAGATAAGAAAGATTGGATTAAGTCCTTCCTAGTTTCAAGTTCACATGCAAAACTTGCCCTTCCACTAGATCTATCTGAATTAACGACATTTTGAAATTCTTTTTCAGCTACTTGATACTTCTGCAACTCTGTGCTAAAAGGAAGTGCATTTGGCCACTCGAATTTCTTGAGCTATTTCAGTTTTGCTCGTCAAGCTAAAATTGAGTATTATCTGCTGAGTACATAGTCTTCATCTTCCTCTTTGTTTTATGCATTGTTCATATACAGCTAATTCTCTGCTGTAGTTTCCCTTAAATAACTGCTTTGCTTTTCAGAGGTCACACCGGGATGATTTCTGTTACTAAGGGTGAGCTCTGACCTGAGCAGAAGTGTATTCACTGAAAATGTGTTTATGAATGCTGTTGCAAAGCATTATTCAAACACTGCAGCAGCCTTGTGGATTTGGCTGAATTATTCTCTAAGAATCTGTTTGAAGTACTACTCAGCTCCTAGCTGCTGCTTTTATCAGACCAGAATATTTTCCAAGCAATTACATGAACCAGAAAACCTAACACAAAAGCAGAAGTCCTGAATGGTCAAACCCTTCATGTCAACATTATAATTACAAGAACTAATTGAGATGTTGATGGTGGTGGTGGTGCTAGATTTGCAGTTAAGTCTTTTGGATGTAGCTCAGTATTTTCAGAGAGGTAGTAACAGAACAGAGGCTTCAGTGCCCTTTCAGATTTGCAGGCATATTCCTGCATGGGATCTGAATGTAGTTTTTCTTTTTTTGCTGTCTTTTTGAAAGCAGTGGTGCATTTTGGGAGTTGCATTGTCACAGGCAAGTTGTTGCTCTTGGTGAAGTATTGCTGTTGCCTGAGTAGGAATGACCATAGTGGGCTTCATTAATTTATATGCCTATTTCATTCTTATGGTAAAAATCAAATTTGTTGGGAATAACTACACAATAAATGTAGGGTATAACTTGGCATTTTAATGTAACAAGGAATAAAATTCAAATGATTCTTCTGACTTTCAGGGCAAGTTATGGCAAAAGTCTGAATATAAGTTGTTAATAAATTGAATGTATGTGTAAAGAAAGAGGATTATTTTTGGGATAAGTGTCAGTTTTGTGTAGTCAGTCCCCTTCTGGAGAACTGTAATATTTCAAAGGGGAGTTGTTTAAATGTAATCTTACTGCATTATTTAATGCACAAATACTGTGTGGAGGTAGTGAAGTTTAGCTGCAAGTGAATGGAGATGGCATGGCCTTGTTAACTTAGTTAGCTCAGGCAGGCAGAGTGCTGTGTGTTATGCTATGTAGCCATGCCGAGTCAGCAGAAAGCTTTTTGGTTGCTGGCAGGAATTAAAATGTCCCTTTGCTATTCATGTGTGTGTTTTCATGAGAGCTTTTCCATTCAGCAGCCTCTTCCCCCTCCCCCCATCATTTCTTTGTCCCAGTTGTGCTCTGTCACAGAGGTTCTGCTCTGTCCAGACGTTCTGGTTTAAGTGTCTTGGGCTCTTCTGGATTTTGGTAGGACTTTTCCAGCTTAATTTGCTTAAATGCTGTTGGCATAACAGTGAAGGAAGGAATGTGACTGGTGGCAATGGTGTGGGGAACTGCACTGGTTTTCTGCACAACACACTTGTGGTTACATGTGTCCTGTTACATGTGTTACATTAGTCTTACAGCATCCATTCCATATTAGTGTGTCCATCAGGGCCAGGGCAGTGACTGTGCCCCTGCCAGGGGGCACTGGTGGGGCCACACCTTGAGTCGTGTCCACTCTTGGGGCCCTCACTTCAAGACAGACACTGAGGTTGTTGGTGTGTCTAGGGAACTGCTGAAGGATCTGGAGCACGAGCCCTTTGAGGAGCAGCTGAGGGAGCTGGGTTTGTTTAGACTGGAGAAGAGGAGGCTCAGAGGTGACCTTATCACTCTCAACTGCCTGAAATGGGGGGTTTAGCCAGCTGGGGATCAGCCTCTTCTCCCAGGCAGTGAGTGATAGGACA
This sequence comes from Hylia prasina, assembly GCA_013397195.1. NCBI lineage: Eukaryota > Metazoa > Chordata > Aves > Passeriformes > Sylviidae > Hylia > Hylia prasina. Next base: position 554,462 of record VYXD01014413.1, on the reverse strand, counting down.
AAGGACGTGGTCTCAAGCTGAACTAGGGGAGGTTCAAATTGGACATCAGAAGTAATTTATTCACAGAAAGGGTTTCTAAGCATTGGAACAAACTGTGCAGGGACGTGATAGAATTGCTGTCCCTGAAGGTATTCAAGAAATGACTGGATGTGGTTGTTAGCGCTGTGGTTTAGTTGACAAGGTGGTGATTGATCTTGGAGGTCTCTTTCAACCTAAACAGTTCTGTGATTCTGAGCCAGAAGAGCACAAACACTCTCAGATTACAGGCTAATATGCTGAGTTGTAATTTCCTCCTCATTTCCAAGGTGGGTGAGGAGAGCTCCTGCAAAGCCTAGGAATTGCTTGTTTGGCCTTCCTTGAAACTGTTAGTGCACAGATAGGTTTAAATTCTTTCCAGTGGGCATGGGATATTATTCCAGGTGGATTACAGAGTCCTATTTTAACCTATATGCACTTAAAAGTATACCTTGAGCTGAAGCTTATATACTTTAGAGTCTTTCTTTTTCATCTACCATCTTTTAACAGTTCTGTGATGCAATATAACATCACAGATAGATTAAAGGCCTCTTAGTACTCAGAAGACCTTGTGTGTTCCATTTATGGTTTGTAGAGTTTGCGTTTGGGTGTGCTAGCACTCAGTCCATTAAATTCTTTTCCTTTGATCCTGCATGCATTTTTTTGTAGCCTTCAGCTGATGGTATATTCAGCTTCCTTCAGGAAGCTTTCATACTGTATGTATGTATCCTTTCTTTTCTGTGGAGGAAAAAACCAGTAAGGAGCATAGTTCAGCCCATGAACACCAGGAGACAGGGCAACTGTTCAAAAGGCAGAAGCAGTAATCAGGACTGGACAGTGAGACACAAATGTGACAAAGAAGAAAGCCCCATTTCTGTGAAACCTTCCTGTCTATAAAAGATAAATCAACAGCGTGGGCCTGAATAATGCTTTGTGCCCCAAAAAGCGTGAATGGGTATTAGTCAGCAAAGCCCTTAGCCGACTTCAGTTTTCTAAGGTGTAGCCTTACAGGTGCAATGAATGTGGAGCAGATGATCTGTCAGCCTTTTTTCCCCAGATTCACGTTTTCAAGAAAAAAGTCTTGGAGACTGTTGAATTGAGCAAGTTAGGGGAAAGGAAAGGAGGATGATCTGGGAAGATTGGAATGAAAGTGCGTCAGAAGGTTAAAGGTTGCACTACTAATCAAATGTCTTTTTTCTTTCCAAAGAGTAGGTTAAGGGACTGTGTATTAAAAGTAGCATTTTTACTGACTTTTGCATAATTCACTAAGGTGCTTTTATGGACATTTCTGTGCTTGATGTGTGATTATATGGTATGTATTCCAGCATCACAAATATTTGTGAAACCTTTGTGAAGGTCTGACAATTTCTATCTTTGAAATAACTTTCCTTTAAAGCTGGTAGTGATGCTTCATGTAAGCTTGAACTACTGCAAACCAGAGAATTATTTTTTATACTTAGGCCTAAAGGTACATAAAAATATAGTTGGTATAATAATGGCTGAAACCTACTGGTCTGAAATAAAAACCAGTAAGCTGTGTCTGTTTCTTATTACTGTGAAAGTAAAAATATTGCCACCCACATTCTAAATGTGTATTGTCTGATATTAAAATGATGTAATAAATACCAGTTTAATTTTGAAACCAAGACTTAACACTATTCAGGTGTGGTTCTGTAGGCAGTAGTGGAAGATGGGCATGGTGGTAGCATGAGAGAGGGCAGAATGAAAAATTGTGTTCTGGATCTTGCCCATTTCTGCTTTTCAGCTTCCAGTTTGGCTTTCTCTTTTTTTTTTTCCCTCTAGTTAGCAACACTGTTTAAAGTCTTTTACAGTCACGCCCCTCAGCAATAGTTTAATAGATTGATAGCTTAATGTGGAGAGCAGTAAGAGTATAAGCAAAAATAAATCGTTTGGCAAAGTCATCAACTGGGCAAGGTTTGCTTTGCTTTAATTAGGAACAGACTCCGTGTGTGTGTTGTATGTATATATATATATATAAACAATAGGAAATCTCAGGCTGCAAAAAACCCTCAGGTTCTGCGGCTTGACCCATATTTTCCATTTGTGTAGGTGCATGTAAATAGTCTGAAGGAAAATGTACCAAATACTCCAGCTGACAGGCAGAGCACCAGTGGTGTTTTCAGGTGTGCTAAAGTGTGGTTGATGAGCAGGCTGCTGAAAATGTCCATTGGTAACATGTGCTTCAGTGTAATGCTGACAAGCAGTCTTGCTTTTTAGTTACCTTTGGTTACCTTTAGATGTTATGGTATCGGCAGCATCATTTTTATTTAGGGGTGAGAGGGTGTGATACCGAAAAGCAGACTAAGGAAAAGACTAATTACAAGCATTGAGAAGTCTTAAATTAACTTTCTGGAAGAAAATCACAGTAGTGTCTAAAGTAGAGAAATTTGCAGAGCAAGCGTAGCATCAAGGTTTATTTTTGGGAATTGTGCTGACTTTTCTAGTTACTTGTTCCTATAAAATACAATATCCTAGTTTTATTCTAGTTTGATTTTTGACTTGTCTAAGAAAAAATAGGTTTTAGTGTGTTAAGGAATAGAAAATACAGGCTTTGAAACATCCATATAATGTCCTCTGGTGTAAATTGTTAGCTTTTAGAAATTGATTTTTGGTTTTCCCTTATTTCTGAGTATGACTTCTTAAAAGCTTTATGAATTCAGAGTGGTGGTTGAGAATAGAGAAGTTCTGTGGGGGTTCAGAACAACTCTGGGGAGATGTATGCTGTCTTGGGAAGCTACCTTGTCTTTGAAAGCTCTATAAATGCTTAGTTGTTGAGTTGGGGTGCTTTTAGTTTTAATCTGAAGTCCAGAAATGTATGACTAGGGTTCTCACATTAGGTTTAATAATCCTCTTTATGGTTTTGTACTTATGTATATTACATATTTTATGGGTTGGTCTTTTTTTGCCTTTGTATTATGTCCAAGAGAGACGTGAGTGGTGCCTATTGAAGGAATTACAAGTGTGTGTATATATTTTAAATCTCAAGAGCATCAATTTCAGCTGCAGCCAGGATGTTATACTTGCAGACTCTTAGGACTTTATAATTCTTTTTGTTTGTTCTTTTAAGCAGTAAACAGAAAGTAATTAATTTAAGAATTAACACCAAGAGCAGTAATTCATATTCCAGGATGTTGCTGCAATCCCTGGAGATGATTGAAATTTTAATTATTAATGAATGTCTCTGAAACATGCTTAAATGAGCTTGATGCTGAAGGAAAACTTAGATGTCAAAACACTTGAGAGATCTAGAGAGAGGTGGGTTATAGAATATTTGAATATTCAACAAACTGGACTTGTATATTGCCAGGTGGTCAGTGTTTCCTGTGCTGCCCCAGGCAGGTGTACAGCATTGCAGACAACAAGTTGATGGCCAGTAGTCTTTGTATAGAATAAGTGATTTCTATTTCAGAAAGGGGTTTAGAACACAGTATATCTTTGAAGAGGACTAAATATTTAGAATTTCTTTTGGGGATTTTTGGTCATTTTCCTCAGAAGCATTGAAAACATAGATTTACAGAGCTTTGGGATTCCTAGCACAGAAATTAAGTTCTAAACTCATGTTATTTTATTTTTTCTGTAAGACTGGGCCCATAGCAGTTACTTTCCAGGAAGTTGTATTGGGGTGATGCAGCATCAGTGGAGATGTGTACTCACTGTGTAGTGGAGAGAATGTGCTGTCACAGAAGTGAACAAGATGTACCTGGCTTAGGCTCCCTGACAATTTTGAGGGCAAATATAACTCACCTGTCCTTCTGTGTTGTATATTGTTCTGCCTTGCCAGCAAGCATCTTATTTCAATCACTGTTGTACTTTCTAAGTGTACAGTGTTTATACTGATACAGCTGTGGCTCCCTGTGCAGGCAGTCGTGCTGTGTATTATGCAATGTGTATTCTTTACAGTTAAATCATTCCTTAGCAACTAAACCAGTTTTCCCTGATGAGACAAAGGAGAAAACCTAATGCAATAATTTCAGAGTTCTGTGTGTGCCTGGACTTAAGCTACAATGCTGCAGATTTTTGTAGGAGTTTTTTAATTCAGTTATGCTGGCATAGATGGTGAGTCTGCATTTTCAAGGATTTCTTTTGCTCACATGCTTAGTCAGCAGAGAAGGGCTTAAAAATTCTTCTGTTGTATAAATTATAATAAATGTATGTGATAAGTACAGGAACAGTATTAAGCTGGTAAAGGCTGTATTGGAATATATAGTGTGTTTAAAACTAATTAAATACTGATTTTCATTCCCCTCATAATGATTGACAGGGAGAAGTCCCATCCCAGACTGGGAAAAAACCAGATAGTCAAAAGAACTGTCATTCTAGTTCTTAGAAAAATGTCAGCTCTTTTTGCTAAGCTGTTGCTAGCTAATGAGTTTATCAAAATGCTTTTTCTCTCATATGCTTTATCTTCTTACATGTCATACAACATTTATGAATTCTCTGTTAACTCTTGCTTAAAGGGGTTTCTTTAAGCATATCCCGAAGGGATCTGGGAAGAAATGAAAAGTTCAAAATAAATGAAATCAAACACTAAAGGTATCTTCTTGTGCAGAAGCTAAACCTCATTGGCAGTTGCTAAAAATATGACTTTTAAAGGTGGAAGTGGAAGTGAGATTATTTCAAAGCTTTTTGCCCAAACCCAATGAATTTTGGACTTTATTAGCACACAGGAGGAATATAGTCACTGATTTTTAAGGTTGAAGGTTGAGACATGATCTAATCTGGCTGCTATTATACTATTAAACTCCTCTACTGTAGTTTTTATTAACTACCTGTTAAAAGAAATATGAACTTTTTTCTTTATCAAAATTAAATTATCCAACAATTTTTAAATCTCAGGTGTCTGACTTTTTTTCTTTTTCTTTCCCTTTTGTTAGTGTCAAATTAATAGTGCCTTGACCTCATTTCATACTGCTTTGGAACTTGCAACAGACCAAAGGGAGATTCAACATGTCTGCTTATATGAAATAGGTATGTTGGATGTGTTTACACCATAAATAGCTCCCTTTCAAGTTTTGACTGGCAGCTTCAGTAAACAAACTGCTGACTTGTTACTAGGATTTTGGAAAAGGTTTTAGATTACTGGCCTTTGTCTAGGGTAGATTATAGTAATAATCTTCTTCCTTAGACAAGTAGAATTCAACACTTTTTCATAATAAAATTAACTGCAAGTACAAGGTGATGAAAAATCAGAGAGTAGACTCTGGAATCAAGGGCGAACTGTTAAACCTACTGAGTATTATTTTAAATTAGAAATAAATTCATCTGACTTGTCTATGGATTCACCATTTCTGTGCCAAAAACCCAATCAGTTTAGTGAAGCTTCGCAGTTTGCAAGTTCTGTATTTTGTGTTCATTTACTTCTGTCAGTAGCAGGATATGATATATGGTCTTAATTTGCATACAAGTCTTTATAGTGGAGAAGATAGGTTGTTTCAAGCTTTAAATGGGATCTTGTCACGGTGGATAATAAGGGAAAGAGTAGTAGCTTTGTAAGTTTCAGCATTCTACAAAATGTAGTATCTAAATTTTAAAAATGAGAGCTGTTTTGTGTATAATTTTGTTCCTGCTCTGAATCTTCCAATTCAAAATGACCCAGTAAATTTAAACCAGACTTTAAATGTATGTAATTTGTTTTGTTTTTAATTTTCCAGTTACTTTTATAGTTGTTAAATGTGCTCCAGCTCTCATAACCAAACACAACAGAACTGTGTGTTTCAATAATGTTGACACTCAGTTTGAATTACTGTACTTTCCCTGAAACTAAATCCTTTTAGGTTGGTGCAGCATGATAGAGATGAACTTCAAAGATGCATTTGAATCCTTTGAAAGGCTTAAAAATGAATCCAGGTGGTCCCAGTGCTACTATGCTTATTTAACAGCAGGTGAGTATATCCAGGGTGTTGGGTAGATGGTAAGTCAGTGATGTGGTAAGGTTTTGGCACTGTTTTCTTTTGGGAAACTTGCTGGTGCACGCAGTGCCTTCCACACTGCCTGTTGCACATGCACAATTGACTTGGACAATTGTGTTCGTTTCCATAATGAACACTTGCGTGCTCATACACGTACCTGCCTGTCTGTACACCCCTCTCCATGTAGACAGAATTATTACTGCTGTACAAGCTTGGTGGTATTACTTCCTTTAATGGATAGAAAAAGTAGTACTGACTTTTTAATGAGCACAGAGGGTACCTGGGGGAGTTGAGATTACCATGTTGGTCAAATCCTCGATCTAGGTAACTTTCTGGAGGTGAGCGTGTGAAGGTTTTTCCTCTGTGACCGTATGTGATATCCAGTCTTGATTTTTCCTGTTTCATATCCCAGTACTGTTAATGTATTTTTGTTTCTGTATTCTTGCAGTGTGTCAAGGAGCCACTGGTGACGTCAATGGTGCTCAGAATGTGTTCAAGGAAGTTCAGAAGCTTTTCAAAAGAAAAAACAATCAGATTGAACAATTTTCAGTGAAAAAGGTTAGTTTTTGTGTAGGCTGACTTGTTTTGGTTCTGTTCTTAGTTCAGTATTTTCTTTAGCAAAACGTATCTCTCTTCTGCTGTGCTGCTTCTGTAGAATTTGTGAGAAGGAATAAGGTGGAGAAAAAACAGTGTCATTTGAAGGACCTAACAAAGGAAATGTGAATTAGCTATTCACTCTACAACTAAAGTAATTATTAAAGATAAAAATACATGGTAGTGTAATTGCTTTGGTAATTTTCCTTCTAGCTTTGCCTTTCATCTTGTCTTGTTTGTGTAAGTCTTAGTTGTTTTTGAGAGCTAGTTGTTGTCTAGGAAATAGCTCTCAACTGATGATCTTGCAGATGGTACTCTCAGCATCCAGTCAGTGTGTATTGGGACCGTGAAATAGAGTAAAACCCATTGAGGCTGCATACAAGGAGGTTTTCATTTTGGTCAATATGTAAGCCCTTAAATTAGTTGAAAGATTTTTATTTTTAGTCTTAAAATCTTTAGGCTAAGTTACTACTGACTTAATTTCCATAAAATTATTGGATGACTTTATAAAACAGTTAAAATTAGTGTTTGTGATACATTGTTTGTGAATGTCATGTTCCCTCCAAAAGAACAAATGATGGATCTCCCTTCTTTCTCCTACTTTGCAGGCAGATAGATTTAGGAAACAAATGCCAACCAAAGAGCTCTGTGTCCTGGCATCCATTGAAGTGTTGTACTTATGGAAAGCCCTTCCAAACTGTTCCCTCTCGAACTTACAGCATATGAGTCAAGGTATATATGGCTCCCTGATCTATTGATTTATTTTAAAATGAGATTTATGATTTTATGCAGTTGTGTGGAGTAGCTAATTGCAGCAGCATGAAAATTGTAACATGTGTACAGGTGGCTTCTTTGGATTGTGAGTGCAGAGCTGGTTGAGATCTGGCAGGGTTTATGCTGTCAGGCAAAATGTTTAAGGAGCTACACTGCTCCAGACACAGCAGTTACGGGTTTTCATCCCTGTACTCTCTCCTTCCTGGAGGTGCTGGTGTGGGCAAAATAGCAAAATACAGGTGAGTAACAAAAGAATAATGACCCATTAGGATTCAGCCTAATGCTTCATTTTTACAAGTTTTTGGGAGGAGTTGTAACTGCCTGCTGCATATAGTTGTTTGTTAATCATTGGGTAAAATGAAACAATAGCCATGATAGTTACTGTTCCAAGTCACTAAGCAAAATGTAACTCATATAAACCTAGCAACAAAGTAGAAAAAAAATTAAAACTACCTATTCATTCCTGCATGTTAGTTTTCCTAAGAGGAAGTAAGTAGTTTGTGAAGTTATCCATGACATGATAGGTGTTCTGTTTGTCCTGGGACCTTCTTAGAGGTGAGTGGTTGCCTCTTCCTTAGTCTCCAGCTGACTTTGGGTGTCTGTCACCTGAAGCTTATGGTAGTAGCAGTGTGTATCATGAAGTGTTCAGTGTTTCTCACTCAATCCAGCAATCACTCTTGTTTGCATTCTGCAAACAGTTTCAAGCTGGTTGAAGAGAAGCTCAACATGACCTGGCAATGTGCATTGGCAGCCTATTGACTGCATCCTGGGCTGCATCAAAAGGAGTGTGGCCAGCAGGTCCAGGAAGGTGATTCTGCTCCTCTGCTCTGCTCTGGTGAGATGCCCCCTGAAGTGCTGTGTCCATGTCTGGGGTGCTCAGCACCAGAAGGACATGGACCTGTTGGAGCAGGTCCAGAGGAAGGACACACAAATTATCAGAGGGCTGGAGTACCTCTCCTGTGAGGACAGGCTGAGAGAGTTTGGGATGTTCAGCCTGGAGAAGAGAAGCCTTCAGGCAGTCCTGGTAGAACCTTGCAGTACTTAAAGGGGACATGCAAGAGAGCTGGAGAGGGATTTTTTGCAAGGGCAGGGAGTGACAGGACAAGGGGGAATGGCTTTAAACACAAAGAAGGCAAATTTAGAAGGGCAGGGAGTGACAGGTTACTAAATTTCTTTAGTAATTTAGTGAGGGTGGTGGGGCACTGGAGCAGGTTGCCCAGGGAAGCTGTGGATGTTCCATCCCTGTGAGTGTTCCAGGTGAGGCTGGATGAGGCTCTGAGCAACCTGGTCTAGTGAAAGGTATTCCTGCCTAGAGCAGGGGGCTAGATGGTCTTTAAGGTCCCTTCCAATCCAAACCATTCTAAAATCATCTTGCTCATTTAGAAAATAAAAATTGTTTGCCATGGGGTGCTTTTTTCCTTTTGTAATCATGACATTTTGGGGGTTATACATATCTACATACATACATGTATTTTCATGTTAAGCTCGAAAACTCCAGTCTTGAAGTCAAGAGTCAGGACTAGTAGTGGTGTGTGTTCCAGTTTTAATTTGAGATAACTTGTCCATTTAAATTGCATGATGGCAGTGGGTTATATTCAGATTCCTAGTTTTCTAGTCACAAAGGTAATGGTAGTCTTTAAAATCAGAATTACTTACATCAAAATAAATTTGAGGGGTCGTTTTGACTGTCATTTGCCTTCAGAGCAGTCAGCTTTAGAGGGTATAAGGAGTTTGTATTTTCTCCTGCACAGAGGCAGTGTAGGGTTCCCTTGTGTAAGCTTCCAGTCAGTGGTTCACATTTTAATGTAAAATAGCAGTATAGGTTCAAATGTAGAGATACACTGCTTCTAAGTTTGACACTGACAAATGTGTCTGCATCAGCCATCCCTGGTTGAAGGTTTTCTGTGCAGTGAGTGTTTTTTCTGCACCTTATTTGTATTTCAAAAACATGAATAACAGTTGGGGTTTTTTCCACATTTGTTTCCTCTTGTCATGAACAATTGGATTGTAATTTGTTGGGATGGATTTCCAGGCTTTTCCTCAGGGCTAGACCTTGACTTGAAGGAATTAATTTGTATCCACTTGACTCTCTATAAGTAAAATGCCAAGTAATTTGAGGCTTGTAATCCACGTGAGAGCTGACAATGCAAATACTTCATGAAGTCACCTTACAGTTATCCATAGGTGGCTTCTTTGGGTTGTGAGTGCAGAGCTGGTTAAGATCTGGCAGGGTTTATGCTGTCAGAACATGTTTAAGAAGCTGCCCTGCTCCAGACACAGCAGTTAAGGGTTTTCATCCCTGTACTCTCTCCTTCCTGGAGGTGCTGGTGTGGGCAAGTGCAAATGGCTCCTCATGAAACTCGCCTTGGTTTAGCAGAGCGGGCACAAATAAGCTTGATCAAAATGGAGTCTGATTCGTTTAGAAAGGGTTCCATGTGTTATGATTCAGTTTTTCCTGGAAGCTGAGCACAGCTCAGCTGAGGCACAGTCTGTCCCCAGATTGTGGACCAGCTAAGGTCTGGCAAATTAACCTTGTCCTTCCATCATCACTGAGAATTGTGATGCCAAAACACCCTTGTCTGGGTTCTTAAGTCCAGTACAGATTTTTGTGCGTCTGTCACTTGGCTTCAGTTCTCAAAAAATCAGGTTTGTCTGAATTGCTTGCCCTGTGCTCCTTCTAACTTGGACTGTATATTTTTCTTTCAATATGTGACAAACCTCCTGTCACACCAGAAGGAGATGATTGTTTCTTAACTTTACCTTTTAGTGGATATTTCAAAGACTGTTCAGAGATCAGTCCTCCTCTTGTGAGAGGAGCACATCCTTTGACTTCAACCCATTCATTCCTGTCAGGAATTGCTCTGCTGAGTGATGGATTTCTTGATGAGGTTCATACAGAATGGGTTATATTTAAAAGGAAACAAATTACATGGCTTTCTATTAATGTTAGTAGCATCTCCTTTTTCTGGTAAAATTTAAATATCAGACTAAAAAACAATGTAGCACATAGTTCCTGTCTAAGAAATTATTTCAATCCACCTTGTTTACTGGAATCTTTTCATTAAGCTTGTCATGATGTGGATGATTCATCGGCTGCTGGTTTGAGGAATTTGCTTCTTGGTGCCATACACAAATGTTTAGGAAATTCTGAAGATGCTGTTCAGGTAATTAGTTAAATAGTAATTTCCACCTTAATTCCTATTTTATAAACTATTCTTTTAAAAACAGTGAATAATTTTCAGTAAGAGTGTTAAAGTCATTAGTTTTCCAGTGCCATTGATCATTGTGGTTTGTGAATTCTAACAGTTTCTTTTAAAATATTCTGATTTAACATGTCTTCGTTATACTCTGTGCTGTGAAAATAATTGGCTTTGTTCAATGAACATGGCAATTAAAGTGGTTTGTAGTAACAAGAGTTAAGGGGAAGCTGGGAAGAATAAGAGGAGTTCTTACTATGCTAGATGTACTTTGTCCATCAAAGAAAATTAATTTTTTTTAGAAGTATCTTGGAGATTGACGTTTTGAAAGCACAGGTTTGCTGCTTCTTCTCTGGACATGTTAGAGAGAGGAGTTTGATTATTAGCCCATACCAAAGAATAATTTTGCTACCACTCCAGGTTTTGATCTGTAGGTACAATCCTCCATTTTCCTCCCCAAAATAGAATGCTATTCATATCAACAGCAAGATGCTGGCTTTAAACCCTCCTTCCCCCTACCCCATTTCTCTCAAACATACCTTAAATAATCTGGATACTTCATCTTTGATGTCACAGTTTCTTGTTAGAGCTAATATTTTTTTCAGTATGAAGTTGTAAAACTCTTGAATCAGTCACTGTAATACTTGGTAAAAATCTAAACTAATAATTTTGCCTTGATACAGAGTGTTGGTAAAAAAAATCTAGGAATCTATACCATTGTAAATTTTTAATGTATTCTCATTTTAGCTTTGGCTAATTTCTACAGCTTGAAGCTGAATGAAGCTTCTGCATTGGTTGGAAGTAACAACCAGTCAATTTTAATGTACCTCTGCAGTCTTTGGTTTCTTTCCTTTCATTTTTACAGTACTTTCAGCGAGCTGCTAAAGATGAATTCTGCCGTCAAAGCAACTTGTACGTCCAGCCATATGCTTGCTATGAACTTGGCTGTATCCTGTTAGACAATCCAGAGGTAATAGCATGACGTATTTTTAAACTTAGAAAAGTACTGGGAGTCAACATGCCACTATGCAAAATATGAAACAAAGTTGTAGGTGACTGTGCATATTAAGTTTTAAAAATTTGTTTTATACCTACCATAAAGAAACTTAAAACTTTGTGGGGAAAAGGGATTCAGTCCAAGAAATGGAATGCATTTTTAGGTCACAATGTCTTAGCTTTTCAATACTGAGAGTGTTCCTGCTGCTGGTGGCAACAAAGACCTGGCCAGAATGCCCTGGGTAGGCAGGGATTTCTTGTCTGCAGGTGGTATTTAGTGTGGTAGATGCCTAGGGTCCTTTTCTTACCTATTTAATATCCTGTTGGATGCCATTCAAAGTTCACCTGTACTTATCCTCTCCAAATAGAATTTGAAGCCTTCCTAAAATAGCAAATGGTTTTTTTAGTCATTTAAATTCCATTAAAGCCGTTTGTGTGGGCATTTTGACTTCCACCTTGAGTATTGAGGGTTTTGTTGTTCAGGATACGGAAGAAAATAATCCACCTGGTTTTCAGATTGTCCAAATGGCTTGGCTGACTGCATTTAATTGTTCAGGTCTTTGCACATACCCTACCTCAGAGAATCTTAAACCTGAGCAACTTGTGTAGCACTCTTGGTGCCGTTTTCCTCCTCAAATGTGTAACCCCAGTCCTTGGAGTTTATGCCACCTTGTGTAGCACCTTGTTTATGCCACCTTGTGTTGTTAGTCAGATGGCAGGTTAGGGGGGAAGTGGTTGCAGGGTGGTCACTTGAACCCCCCATCACTGTTTGTAGTGTATGAAGTATTTGGGCTGATAGTCTCTCATATTCTTAAAATTCTGTTTTCAGTCAGGTTTAGTTAGCTGAGTTGAGCCTTCCCCTTAAAGGGGGAAGGAGAGGAAAATCTTTCAATAAAAACAATTATCATGATAAAGGACAGAACTAGAAAATGCTTTTAAAACTGATTTTCTTTTTGAAAACCCTGCTGCCCTAAGACTTAGAGCTGGGCCTTGTAGCCTGGAAGGAAGGTCTGAGTCCTATAATGTTCCTGCTGCTTTTCTTTCCACGTTCACGTTAATATTTCATTGTGTCTAGTGTCTCTAAAAAAAACCCCAAAGATGTGGTGGGTGGTGAAGGTATGTTAAGATTTGAAGAATGTGAGAGCAGTCCTTCCTTCCTTCCTTCCTCCTGCTTTACATGCAGTGTGTGCACACAGTAACTGGATGTGCCTCATGTAGGGTGTTTGAGGGCTGAACAGGCCTCGGCTGGAGGAGCTGTGGCAGCGTTTAGCGTATGAAGGATGTGGAGGAAACTCCCTCTCGTGGCACTCAGAAAATGAGGAGGTAAATGAGGCTTGACTTCAGTGAAGTGGGATGGGGTAGGGGAAAGCAAAGGCTAGAACTAGAGGTGAGTGGATCCTGTTTATACAAAATTTAATTTAGTAGCTGGGGTGCCATGCTAGAGCTCCATAATGACTAAGAAAGTGAAGGTAATGGGATTTTAAAAATCACATTTACCTGAGAGGCTGAGCATGTTACAGACTTGAGCAACAGATAGAGATACCAGTATGCATTTTAATATAAAAAGCATGCTGTCATTAAATTTACTTTGCTTTAAAATTATTTTTGGGCATAATTGCATGTTTGATTTACCATGTCATCTGAATCATCTTTGTTATTTTACATTGAGTTCCAGTCACATAGTTCTTGATGTAACTATACTAACACCTTGACATTTACAAGTGTTTTTGTGGTTCTCTTAGATACTGTGTGTAATCCAACCAATAAAAATAGATATTGTCATATTTAGGTATATTTGATAAGAGAACTTAATTTTTCTGTCTCTTACCAGGCAGTGGATTATTTATTTGCAAGGCTTACAATAAAAATCTACTATATGATAAGAAATAAAACAGGAACTTTTTACCCTATTTAATAGTAAATATTAATCTGGAAATATACGGTTTTTTTTCCTTTAAGAGTTTGAAATGAAGATTTCTGAAACAACATTTAATGCTTAATATCCACTGCCTTGTTTTGTAAATAAATGGCTTCAACTTTGGTTAAGAAACAAAAATTACTCTATTACTCAATCAATTAATCATTTATCAATAGGCTCTTTTGTTCCCTTGTGCACCATCATCAACTGCGACTTGCGTTTAAAGCTGTAATTTCTCCTGTTCTGTAGAAGAGTAGAAATACATAATAGTGCTTCTCCTAGGTGCCTGATTAGTATTTCCAGTTTGGTAATTTGAGAGGGTTTTGTCAGTACCTTTTTCAAAGGCAGAGATGCTACTCCAGTGTCACCAGCACGTTTACTTAAAAGTATTTTCTGTAACATTTGTGATGTGTCTCCAATGCAATGTTTGTCTTTTTGTAGACTGTGCCAAGAGGTAAAACCTTACTGCTCCAAGCCAAGGTAAAAACTAAGACATTTTCTAATTTAATTGTCTGAGATGAAAGGGCATTTGGGAGGTTGTTTTCAGGGGTTTGGGGCAGGGGGAGAGGGTGTTAGGTGGTGGTGTCCCTCACCTGTAATCTACAACTCCTGTCACATAGATGTGCATTAATGTGCATGATACACATTATGTGTGCTCCACAGATATGTGCTGCAAGGTCAGCCATCACACAGAGCCCACATCACTGACAGCTCCTGCAGTGCTAGAACCTTGTTAAGTTTTTCAACCAAGATTTGGCTACAGAAATTTTGAAAATGACACTTCTCCATTCCTTGTCTGTTACAACTGGTTCCTGCCTTGGGCCTGTTGGGATTTTCTGCAGCTTTTGGATTAGTAGAACCTTTCAGGTGCTCTCTAACTATATGGGCTCCAAGCTGCTCTCTTTAGTAACCTGGAATTTCTGTAATAATTCCTTTGCTGTGGGTAATGTGGGGATGTTGCAACATGCAATTGCCAGTTCACCTCGTTTCTTTGGACTCTTCTGTAACATGATTTTTTTAAGCATTAATAGCAAAATTATCTTCATATCCTTTAGTGAAGGAGGCTGATAGGTATATGTTTGAGGGTTTTTTCCCTTGTTTTTTTTTTTCCCTTCAGGAGGAATTTTCTGGCTATGACTTTGAGAACAGATTGCACGTCCGCATACACGCAGCCTTAGCCTCTCTGAGGGAAGTGGTTCCACAGTGACTGACAGGAAGGCTTGCTATCCTTTCCCACAGTTCCTGCACTTTAGGATGAAGCAGAAGAAAGAGCTGTTGGGAAGTTCAGCTTTTCTTCTGAAAACCACTTGTGCCAGAGACACTTTCCTAGTATGGTCAGAGTTGGTATGGCTGAGTAAAAACATGACAATTTTAACTAAAGGTAAATCAACCTTTAAGGAAGGAGGTTAAGTGACCTTGTGTTTTTAACTCTTCATTTTTTATTTTGTTCCAACCAAGATGAACACAAATACTTGTAACTCTGTGGGTGGGCCTAAATAAGCACATGATTTACTTCAACAACATTGGCAAGGTTGATTTTTATCTTTTAAAACAGATCTACATCTAAAATTTGCCAGGAGGAGCACTTTTGGTTTGATTAGAATAATGCAATACAAGTAATTGGTTTAAATGTTGAAGTTGGAAATGGGCAGAATACTCCTTCTTCTCCAAGTATTCGCCAATACACAGGAGGAGGAGGAGGAAAACTCTTCAGCCAAAAAATGCGGATCTTAGTAAATTCTAGTGGCTTATGCCAGTTACCTCATGATGACTAATGGTGAATTTCAAACCTCTCGCCCCTTTTTATTTTTTATCCCTTCCCTCCCAAGCCAGCTCATATTTGTGATATCAGTGATGTCAATATTGAGGTTCTTTGCTTCTGGTACATTTCAGACAAATACTTTGACATGCAGCTACTGCTTGGGCAGTTCTTATTTTGGCTCTCATATTCTAAATATCATGTTAAGGTTTTACACGTTTTTTCATTCAAGCTGCTGGATCCTTGGAGCAGTGACCTTTAAAGGTATTTAAAAAACCCACAACCAAACAAAATGCCAACCCACAAATCTGTTTTGGTAGTTACACTAATATTACAATATCTTCAGTCTCTGTATAGTATTTCAAGCCTGTGATGTTGTTATTGAAATACCTCAGAGAGCCTAAAACTTTTGTCATGATGATATAATTTTTAATTTGCCATCAGTGTGCTTATCTGTAGCTTTTTTTAAACTTTTGTCTGTAATGTGTGGTATTTCCTTATGTTTTATATTCAGCTAATATTATATTCTAGGAAGGTAAATATTTTTTTAAAGAAGCTTATGAATGGAAATCTGACCATAAAGTTAGTTGAATTATGTTACTTTGCAAAGCTAAGAAAACTGGATATCCTTGGAAGTAGTTGTCCAAAGGCCTTATCTTTACTTTGGTCAGGTTGCCTTAAACAGTTCCTTAGCTTAAGCTTTTGTTGTTGTTTCTTCTTACCTTTTTGTAGAGCATGTTGCCAAAGTTCTAGACTTTTCTGCCACCTAACCTTCATCGATTTGCTTTTGAGGTTACATCTAAAGCAAGACTGAAATGGAGGAGAGAAGTAATGTCCTGTTTGGTAGGCCAAATGAAATGGTGGAGACACTTTTATTTCTCTCTAGAAAGACACAGTTCTGCTATGAAAGGCATTCCTAGAGCAGTTTAACTCTTCTGTTGCAGTTCCTGAAGGAGAGGAAGAGCTCTTAAAAAAATCAGTTTTATTTTTCTATCATCGAGGTGTGTTACAGGTAGTAAGTACACTGCAGGTTTTTTTTTATTCCACTTTGACAGTAGTATTGAGTCATAAATGAGTGTTCAACCTTATTTGGTCAATCCAAATAAGTATTGACTAGAAAATGATATATTGTATATAGTGACTGCTTAGAGTTCAAATAATTATTTTAAAAATGGGCTTTAATGTACTTGAAATCTTATTTTGTCCTATCTGACTTTTAATGTTTTGCAATCAGACAGTCTGTTCTGGGTATATTGCTGGGAATGGTGCAGCTACTGGCAAAATTCTTTTTAAATACACTCCTTAAATATGATGTGAGACTTGGCTGTTCAGGACACAAAGCACCTGCATGCGATCTGTGTTGGGATATTTAGAGTCTGCATACTAGGAGGTAGCTAGAAAATTGTAGTAAATTTACTAAAAGGCCTGTTCTCACTAGGCCAGGAGTGGGTATAGAAAGACACTATATGTTCATGTAACAGTTCAATAACTCTGTGCAAAGTGCAGCTTTCCTGTGGGCTTAGCAAATCATCACAACTGTATGTTTCTGTATTAATTTTTCTTTTTTTCCCCTTCCCTCGTAGGACACCATCCTACACTGTATATGGCAAAATTATTTTTTATGTTAGATTGTGCCTGTGATGAGAAAAAAATCAATGGTCTTTTGTGTAAACTAGTAAGTTTTTATACTGTGGAACTCGGAGGCATGGTCTAATAGCAATAAAGGAATATGCATCTTGCTAATTAATATATTAAGGCCATCTTTACTGGGACAGGTATTTTTTGTTGATGTTGATGCAGTTTTTATCTCAGTACAACTCATTTCAAATAAATAAGTAGAATTTTTAGATGTCACAAGGTGGCATATTTATTGTGATGTACTGTAAATGTTGTTAATTTACAGAACTTGCACTTTTATATTTCTGAGTAAAATTAAAAGAAATGTGGACATGAATTTTGTTCCTTTGCTTCTTGAGTTTGACTTCTAATCCTGAACAAGATGATACCAAGTACCGGGAAAACTTCTGGGATGTTAAGTGACTCTGTAACAAAGTTTTCTAGTCAGCAGTTTGTTCTTCCAGTCTTCCAGTCAGCCTTTGTTCTTCCAGTATAATTACAGTCTCCTGGATTAGCAAGTGAGTTACATGTCAGGTTGAGCTCAACCATAGAGTGAACAAGCTTTAAGGTACATTTTTAAGACATCAAATACACTTGTTCTTCATTGAAGAAAAAGAACCACATACAATTGTATTTGTTGCATTCCTACACCTTTGGAAAGTGTTTCTCATTTACTCTGAAGCAAACACTTCAATTTCTTCTCTGACTTTGAGTACTTGTTTCATATCTTAGTTATGCTTTATTCCTAAATAAAATTTTCCAAATGCTGTACTGAATAGCTTTTCAGTTTGCAACAATGTGATTGTCTTTCCAGCCATTGATTGTACTTGTGTTTTAGAATTGCTCTGTACCTGCTGAAGTTTGAACAGGAGCAGGTGTTAGGTTGGTGTAGGGCTGATCAAACCTTGCAGTGGGGTGAAGGCAGAGTAGCCTGTACAGCACTCAGCTTCCCTTTCCAGCAGTCATTAGGAAACACCAACAGTGGTAGGAAGCACTTTCATTAGAAGTTATGCAATCCCAAACAAATATTGTTAAAGCTAATCTTAAGTAAATTTATGCTTATCTTTTTATTTTAAGGCAGTTGGGCAGCCAGTGGCATCTGTCAGGAGCTTTGCAGGCAGCCTAAAAGGAAAAGTGAAATTTAGGAGTAGTAGACTTGTTAAAGTCACAAGTGTGGCATTGTTAGGGGATGGTGAAGAGTTTTCCTGCTTACCTGGCCTCTTCCACCACACAGAAATTCAGCTTGAGGCAGCCTTTCCAGAATTAAATGCTGAATTATTTCTATTTATGATCATTTTTTTAATGTGTGTTTGGACCTCACAGCTGGACCCAACCACAGATTACCAGGGTAGGTGCATGTTAGTTGCATATTTCTTCCCTTCTGCTCAGAATCTCTTTGCACAATTGCCCAAGATCTTCACAATCTACTGAACCCCCGTGTTTTAACCACCAGTGCAAGTCAGACATGGGGAATTCATGTGCAGTTGTATTACTATTGGCCATAATTTTTCCATTGCTGGTTTTTCCAAAATGCTGCTTTTCTTTTAATGTGACCTATTCCATGATGGTGTTCCAGTTAAGTAATCTGTTAATGCTCAGTGAGACTGGCCGCTGGTCAGTGTTCTTCAGGCATTTCTGGCAAGCTATGCTGAGCTCGAGGAGATGCCAAGGTGGGCAGAGGGGAAAAGGTTAAAAGGAAAAAAATTACTTGTTTGAGTTGAGGATTTCAGAAGGAAGGGAGAAAGAGATTGTCCGAAGTTGCTAAGCAAAATTAGTTTTGTAATAAAGACTTCCCAATCTTTCACTAAAAGCAATATGTTTACTGCATTGAAAAAAGATAGTTCTACTGCTGGGACATAGATTTCTTCTCAGTTAATGAATGACGTGATCCCTTTTCTGGTAGAAAAATAAGGCTTATCTGGGACCTTGATTTGCTGAACTTCTGCCCAGGCTCTTAAAATTTCAACATTGTCTGGAAGCTGTTACTTTTGCAAAGGGTCAAAAGGTGGCAGGACAAGGCAATGACCTCAATTGGGCAGGCTGCTCAAGGGCTGACAGGCCCTTTCCTATGGGGCCAAAGGGTTATGTGTGTTAGTAAAATATCTGGAACGTTGCTCTTGATGGCTTCCAAAACCAGCATTTAAGTCCCAGCACAGTGAATTAGTTTCCAGACATTTTTTTCCTGTAGTTGCTCTTTAGTTTCAGACACACAGAGTTTTATTTTAGGTCCTGCAGCTTTTTCAAATATTTATGGAGATTTATGCTTCAGTTCTGTCACCTCTGGTAATACATTTTTCTGTGGTTTATGACATCTGTACTTAAGCATCTTTGAAGCTTTTGCTGTGCAGAGCTTTGCAGACCTGGAATTCTGAAAGTTTTCCAGAGAAGCAAATGTGCAACTTCTCTTCTGCTCTGTATTCATTAAGGATGGTTTCAAAGTAATCATGGCTACCTTTGCACTCAGGTATGTGTAATGCCTTTATCAAGGTGCGCTGCTTCCATATGCTCTCAGTACAGAAATCTAGACTTTGGATTGCTCCCCCTACTCCAAAAATGATGCATTTTCCATTTCTCATATATATATTCTTGAAATATTCTTTCTACAGGAAGCTCTTCTTCCTAGTTTCACAAGTCATAACATAGGAATATTTAACATTTTAAATATTAGCACCTGTGTTGTCACTCTAGGACTGAAGAGATAATGTGAGAAGTTTTCTTGACAAATTACTAAGGATTCAAGAAGCATTTTGTGGTGAGTATACCATTAGCATATTTCCTGTGAATTAAGTTGAAAGTCATTTAAAATTAGCAGAGAGTTCTGCTGCAAGTACGTTACATTTAAAAAGAAGATATGGTAGATTTTCTAAATGCTTTGGCACCAATGAGTTTTAAATCTTTAGTACTGCTGGAATTCCCCTCAGGTTTGCATAGAGATGCAGACGTCCAAGAATGCAAGAGCAGGTAGGTAGATGATGGTTTTCCAACTGTAATGAAGGCTGATCTGCAGCAATGTTGGTGGTTAAAGTTTTTATCCCTCAGCAGATCCTGATCATACCTTGCCCGTGTGTTCTGTCTTCATGATCCTCCAAAACACAGTGGTAACCTTGAAAATACAGCACCAGGCAGTGACCTTTTTTGTGCTTGTTGTATTGGAACAGAAGATGATCTTGTGTGTACCTACTAATAATGTGTGCTGGGAAGCAAATATCACCTGCCCCCATCACCTGGACAGGTCGGGTTTGTTTCAGGGTTCACCCTTGCAATCATAAGATTCCACAATGAAGGAAAAACCTCCTTCTTCTTGGGGTGTGGCTGAAGAGGTTACAGTCTCCTGCTGTGTCCTCTGAGCCCCTGCCAGAGGCCAGGAAGTCCTATTGCTTCTCAGGTGCTGTGTTTTGCAGTTTGTTGGTTCAAATCCCTTGGGTTTTGTATGTCACCTGTCTGCAGGGGATGGTCTGTGAACCCACCCCTTCACCACAGCTGGCAGAGGGGTGGGAAGTGGCCACAGACTTTCTGCTTTCCACAAGTTGCAGCATTAGACTGTGTGATGGCATCATAGCCTGAGGGGAAAACTGCCCTCATCCTGTGCCAAGAAGAAATGTCTGGCTTGGCTGCTGGTGAGGAAAACAGCAAAGGCACTTCTTTAGAAGGGTTCTGCCTGTGCTGGGCATTAGGCAAGGCAGCAGCAGAAAGCAGGAGCAGGTTTCATGTAGTATGGGGAGGGGGAAAAGGCAGAGGCTCGTGTGAATGCTGTGGGCAGATGCAAGATCTTGCGCTTGGCCTTGGCTGAACTTCATGAGGTTTGTGTGGGCCCAGTCCTCAAGCCTGTCCAGGTCCCTTTGGATGGCATCTCTTCCTTCTGGTAAATCAACTGCACCACACGCAGCTTGGTGTCATGTGCAAACTTGCTGAGGGTGCACTTGATCCTGCTGTCATTGAAAAGACAGTAATAAGTCTGCTACAGACTTGTTACCAATAGTTTTGGTCCCAGTACAGACCCTTGAGGGTCCACTTACTGCTGGTTTGTTTTCACCCATCTAGCCACTTCCTTATCCATCAAACCCGTGTATCTCCAATTTAGCAGCCAGAATGTTGGGAGGGACTGGTAAAGACCTTCCAAAAGTCCAGGTAGATTGACATCTGTAGCTCATCCCTTGTCCACTAATGCAGTCACTCCATCATCCAAGGCCACTACATCAGTCTGATACTACTTGCCCTTGGAGAAGCTGCAGCTTGTGTTTGCTGTCTTTACCACCTCTCCATCTTCCATATGTTTTGATGTATCTTCCAGGATCATCTGTATCATCATCTTTCCAGGCAGAGAGGCAAGGCTGACTGGTTGGTAGCTCCTACAGTCCTCATCACCCTTTTTTAAAAACAGATGTGATACTCCATTTTCAGTCAGACTTTTACTGCTATGACTTTTCAAATATGATGAGAGTGGCTGCATAATTCAGAAGTTGTCATCTGAATGCCTGTGTTAAGGAAACATCCCTGTCCAACCATGCAGGGGGCACCCAGGCAGTGACACTCAAGAGCACCTGGGCTAGGAGCAAAGTTTCCACTGGAGTCTCCTACCCACATTGTGAGTGTAGGATCTGGGACTCCTGCACCTATAGGGAGCTGACAGGATTGCACAGCTACGAGGCAGCCATTCCTTTCTGTAGCATTGCCCAGTACTGACAGGTTATAAATGGGTCTGACTTGGCTTGGGCTGGCAGCCAGAATAATGTTTTTTCAGAGAGGACTTAGCTCTGTAAGGCTTCAAATAATGTCTCATAATTTCTGATGTCATTCAGAAAGCAGCTCAGTGCTGAGCTGCGATGAAGCATTGAAAGGCTTGCCTTCTTCTCTGCTGTTGTGTTGGTTTTACAGAGAATCGTTGCCTTTCACCTCCATGATCACCTGCTCCTTATGAGCCATTACAGGTTCTACCTTTCTGCAGTGAAACCAAGGTTACCTCAACCAGTGAGGCTGTATCATTGTGTTGGGATGATGAACTGATTATGGATGCAGAGGTTCCATCTTTTATAGAGCAGTTTCCAAAGTAATTCCCTTTGTAGATTGAACAAATTACCTGTTAAAGATGAAGCAGCCATTAAATGCAAGCCAGGCCTCAAGTATTACAACCTGAGATCCATCTTATGATGAGTCAGTTGCCATCCTGAGAGAACAGAATCTACAGCACAAGTGGAATCAAACTAAACAAGTGTGTCTTGGTAGGTAAGAAAGTTTGGGCATTCATGTCATCTTCCCTTTTCTAGCTTCCAGCTCAGTGGTAAGTAAATGGAAGATCACCTCTTGTAAGTGCAATGCAGGGTTAGAGGTGACTTCTAAAGAAATTACTGATCCAACACTGTCTGCCTGGCCTCAATGCATGTGTTAGATTTCACTGCCATTTTGTCCAAGAAAAGTGGCTGTGGCCAGGACTTTGTACTCCTGAGGGCAAAGAGGCAGGTCAGAGTGATGGGAGTGTGCCTGTTGATGTCAAATGATCTTGCTTCCAACCTGTATTTTCTGAAACAGGTGTTAGAGACCTAGGATGTAATCCATGTGCCCTGTGGCTAAGGAGAAGTGACTAGTTGGAGCTCTAGTTTTGATTCTCCTTGCCTGAAAGATAATTTATTCCAGCAGTGATCTAGGTTTTTCCATGTAGGAAAAAAAATAGTGGTGGTTGCCTGTGGTGGCTGGACTTGCTGAGTTTCTGCAGCTGGGCTAAGTGAGCCAAACACTTGTCATCCTTCCACAAAGAGCAAGAGAGCTGCTGCCCATCTTTCTAGGTGAGGCCTTCCACCAGCATCTCTTCCCTGTGGTGGCATGTGCCCAGCTCAGCCCTTGCCCAGCTGGAGAAATCCTCCAGCATGGAGCTGTCCTAACCGCAGTCTCCCTGGAACAGCAGAGTCTTGTAAAGAAGGGTTGTGCTTAGGTAGATTTATAGGTTACCAGTGGGTTCTTGTAAAAGACCTCAAACTTTTGGGCAAATTTGTCAAAAAGTTCTTTTTCAGAAATACCAGACAAAAGAGCCTCTGCTCTGACAATGAGCATTTTATTTTTTCATTTTTATTTTATTTTCTAGGTTGCAGGTGTTTTTCACCCACATACCAAACGGTGTTTGCTGTCCCAGATCCCTTCTGCATCATGCTTGCTTTCCGTAGATCTAGGTGTGTTTAAGACAAAGACTTGTCTTAGTAAATATGGAAAACATAAACGATATGACTGGAACTCACTGCTCTTGATTTCAACAATTGTTTCTGTCACTTTGGCCTCAGATGCCTGGGACATCCACCACACTCTAATGTATGGACCTTCTGTTATCTAACTTAGTTGAGACAAGGTAAAAATTACCCCAAAGTCCTGTCCTGCTGGAGGTGGGGGGGTCCTTATTCCAGGGCAGTGCTCAGCTTTTCTAGGGGAAAAGATCAACAACATGGTCAGATGTCATAAATATCTGCTCCAAATTATATGATGCAAGAAAAATGAAGTGGGGTAATTCTCCTCTTCTTGTTCTAGTGGGTTCTGATGTTCAGAACACAGGACTGGAAACCTGTTTCTACCCAAGCCATCTTTGGGCAGCCAGATGTGGTGCAAGGAGGAGATCCACTACATTCCCTGATGAGAAGTCAGCAAGCCTTGGTTCTAATTCTGCAGCTGAAAGTGCAGCTAAGCCTTGCATTGCAAGGAGAGGCTACCATTACATCAGACCCCATGCCCAGAGCAGGGTACTGAAGAAGTAAGCTTCACATAGGAACATGCTACTGTTTGGATTTTACTACCAGAAACTTAATTTAACCCTTTTCAAAATAAAATTACGTTTGAGATGATTGGTTAAACTACTTGTCCTATATAACACACCCACACTGCCTTCCTCTGCTTGTTACCCTGTTAGCGAGTTCTGCTCTGATTTTAGTCTGAAAGAACCACACTTTTAATCTCACATTTATACACATCTTTTTGCCTGTAACCTGACCTTTTAGCATTGTAATAATATTCAGAGTGGGGCAAAAAACCCTCCCCTTGGAGTGCATTTAGGTAGCACCTAAAGTAGTTCTTCCACACTTATCTACTGAGTTAATTTTTAAACAGGTGGAGAGGAGAGGCTGTTTGCACTTCAGGAAGAGGTCAGGATGGATGGAGTTTACATTGCGATACATAATTTGATCTTAAGCAAATGCTCAAAGAAACCCCAGCAATTTGAACTGCATTGCCATGATGAACATACCCAATGTTAGCTTTGTGTGAACTGTCCCCAGTGCCACATCTGCTGGAGCTGTTCCAGTGAGGAGCCACCCAGCCTCTCACTGTGCTCACATGGGGGGCAGGCAGGAACTAAGTGCTTTGCTTTTCTTAGCACTGAGTGTTCAGTGCTCTGTGACCTGCACTGACCCAACAGCCAGGCTGCTTCTGCCAGTCTCAGACTCACACCTGGAAGCTGCACAGCAGTCAAGACAGATTTCAAGAAGCTCTGGCCGGAATAGGGGCTTCTTACAGATAGAACAGGTATTAAAATCCTGCATCTACAGGTCACTGTGAGAGCTGGCCCCTCACAGGAAAGGCTGCCAAGGAAAAAGCTTTCCCTTATCTATGCAAATATGTCTCAGCATCAGGACCTGGGTAACTCGAGTAGTGCCTGGAATAAAAATAGAAACCATCTCATTGACTTATTAACAGTTTCAGTAGTCCACTCCAAGCTCAAGCTGCAGGAAGCTCTCAGTTCTCCAGCCCTCCCCATCCCCTAGAAGGAGACTCTTCCTTGCTCAGGGAGAAGAGGTGCCTGGAGCACAAAGAAACACAGTACCCCTTCTCACTGCAGCAGCTCTTGGATGAGGCTTGCCCAGAATGGGTCAGCACTGTTGAACATCACTCACTTTAGACTAGATGCAAGAAGTTTTGAAGCCTTTATTTAGTAGCAATTAAATTATTCAATTAACACTAACCTCCAGACAGCAGTTAAAATATTGTACAAAGAGCAGCTCGCCCTCTAGAAGCTCTGTACACAGTTCAATATAAACAGACTAAGATTGAATGCACCCCACTGAAAAGGGGTAAAGCAGCTGTGCACAGGAGGCCTCACTGAGGTGCTGTACTACCTTTGAAATGCACAAGACTTCCTCCCAGGGAGTTTGCACAGTACAGACACAGTCCTGTCCCCCCTGCCATGTTCCACCAGGTCATTCTTGGATTGATTAGGTTCTTGCAGTGGTGCTGGGCACCGGAACTTCTAGTGCATGAAACAGATTCTTTTAAAACCTGTTACTAGTGTGCAGTTCAAATCAAATCTGTAGATATTTAAATGGCTCTTAATTCCTTAAACCATAAGGTTGGTAGCAAAACAGGAGAGCAAAATTCAAAACACACTGCACAAAACATTGAATAAATAACCTCTGAGTAATGTTACCAGCCTAAACAACTGCATTACTGCTCCAGAGATGGGAACACTTCTGGAATCTCCTGAGCAGAGCTCAGGCTTCAAGGGAATTACTTCAGTAAAAGAAAAGTCACTTTATGAAAAATTACATCTTTACAGAAGTGACACCTTTTTCTTCATTTAAGAATAGAATATTGCAATTACTTTGTGTGCTTTTTAAACATTCCCAAGTCACAATAAATAAAACCAGTTTTACTTGTGCCAATGTTATCTACAAAATAAGTACTCACAGAACAGCTGAAGGTGTTCTATTCCTCATACACCACAACCTAATATAGGTGTACTCAGAGCAGCTTGAAACCACAGCACCTTTGTCCATGCAGGACCCACCATCAGCCAGAAAAGTTATTCCCCTACTTTTAGGACCGCAGATCATGTACCACCAGATTTATTGCAGAGATGCTTAATATTCTGTTTGATAACAGGTCAGTATTTTCAGGAGATAAGTATAACAAGGGAAAACATTAAAACGGATTAAGACTTATTTGTATCAGTCAAAGGCTCCTTACTGCATTTTAATAAATATCAGGCAAGTTAAAGTAGTTTCTGTCCCAGTAGTTGCCAGAGTAAAGCCAGTCCTGTGTACCAGTGTGGGGATTGGGGCCTTGGTGGAACCATCTGCAAGGAAACACACAGCATGTTAGTGCAGCTATTAAGACTCAGTTGTACAAGTTCAGAACTGCTTTGTTGCATCTTCAGCAGTTTACTGCACAAAATAATTATTGCAGGAGTCCTCTTGCTTATAAATTCGTAAGTGAGTTTAAAGTCATCTTCAGTGACTACATTTCCCTATTTGCTATACCGCTTAAACATCTCTGAGATGGAATTCGTGACACCAGTGTTTTGCCATTTGAAGCTGCCAAGATTATTGCATAAAGGACAGATACAGCTTTATTTCAAAGCAGTTGTGAACAACCATTCTGGCATGCACAAGCAGTAACAGTTTTTGCAAGACATGTAAACACCACAAGCACTGCAGTCCTGAAAACAAGTATTATTCCCCTGGATCTAGATTACCCCTTGTTTTTCTAGATTACCCCTTGTTTTTTAAAGCCTTGTTTTGCAATGCACTTCATCATATAATTGTAGCATGACCTGGGTTAGAAAGCACCTTAAAAACCATCACCTTCTTTGACCTTTCTTTGCTGGTTAACATATGTGTAGAAGACCTTTGTGTTATTTTTTGCATGCTTTGCCAAGTTCCAGTTTTGCCTTGGCCCTCCTTATCCCTATATAACTCATCTCTCTACTCTTCACAGGTGACTGCTTGTTTCCAATGCCTGTGCATTTGCTTTCTTCCCTTTGGTATGACCAGCAGGTAGCTCAATGTGCCAACTACCCTCATCACAGATGAAGCATCACCCACAGGCTGCAGGAAGAGTTCTGGATTATTACAACTATGTTGTGTTACACTCACACCATTGGCAGCAGGAGACTCAATCCCAATGCCCGCAAAAGCTAATTCCATGTGCATGGAGCTACTTGCAAGCTTTTACTAAGCTGGTTATTAATAGAAACACTGAAGTTGACCACCTGCTTTCTTTCCTTTCTTCTCTCCTGCTGCCTAATCTGGAGGCACCATAAAGCACACAATAAATGCCACTTTCTGTTTGGCCCAGTAAATCAATTTTGTGCCTCAACAGTGCACAGTACCAGACCTCAAGCACTTTAACTTCCTTCTGTGTTTTGCCAAGCCACATATATGGCACAAGCCAGCTTGGTAGAAGCTGTTTCTGTGGTTAATGTGCTCCACAGCTTCCTCTCACTTCCTCATTGACCACAGAAGTCAGTTGTTTCTTTCTGTGACTCACTCTAGTGACCACACTCACTTAATTAAATCATCTGTGTGCAAGGCAGCCTGTTTAACTCTGCTCTTCCCTTCTCCAGCACTGTAATGTTTCAGAAGAGAAAAAGCACATTTGAACCAAATATGACTTGATCTCTTCAAAAGGCAAAAGCCTAAGGGCCACCAGTACCTGCAGGGTTATGTTACAGGGCAGGGCAGCTAAAAGGCGAGTCTAGCTTGGCTCAAAGGACTTGAGAGAGCTGTGCTGGAAGAAATGCCTTGTGCTGCCTTCCCGGGAGTAACTGAACAGGTGAACACTCCA
Source organism: Hylia prasina (assembly GCA_013397195.1). Taxonomy (NCBI): domain Eukaryota; kingdom Metazoa; phylum Chordata; class Aves; order Passeriformes; family Sylviidae; genus Hylia; species Hylia prasina. The sequence continues at coordinate 527,129 of VYXD01014413.1, read as the reverse complement.
GTGGTACTCCTGCTGCCCTGGTTAGGTTAGCTGAAGTCAACGGAAGTCATTCACCCCTAGTACTGTACACAGCTCACTCCTGCTTCTCCTCCCACAGGAGGAGTCAGCTATTCCCAAATAAGAGGTGTATGGATCAGCTTAGGTGCCCAATTTACTGGTGACAGCAGCTCATTCCAGAGCTAAAGCCAAACATTTGTCATGAGGCAGGGCTTTAACACAGTGACCTCACTCTCAGATTAAGAAATTCTACCACCCCACAGCTCGTGTGTCCTCAACACTTGTACAGGTCAGGACAGAGTGCCCCTCCTCCAGTGTCTGCCTAGTTCAATAGGAAGGGGAAAGGCAACGTGAAGAACTAAGTCTGAACGACATAAAGTAAAACCTAAACCAGTCAGTGATGGGGGAAAGATGGGACAGCCTTCATTAAAATCAACTGCTGTATTTCAGAACTGAATTAAATATTTTTACTCAAGATTACTGGTCAGCATCTAAAATATTAAGTGTTCAACATTAATCACCTCTTGAGAAACACCAAGACCCTACTTCTAAAGTGGATTCAGAATAATAAAATTATGTATATATTAAAAAAAATCACTGGGCACTTTGGAGAATTGTCTTAGGAAGGAGGAATTCTACTAGACAAAGCAAGAAACCTGTATTTCTGTAGCAAGGAAATGGCACTAGTTTAGATCTGAGTTTATAATGCACTGCAGAATAAGACCTACACATGATCTGGGAACACGTAGGAGGAGAGTTCTTCACAGCATGCACTTTTGCCCCACAGCACAACTCTCCCTAAACTTAACGTTCATCCTTTATAGGCAGCCACACTTGGCATTCCTACTAAAGAGATCAGACACCAGGGATTTTCTACCAAAGCTTTAGAATCATCCTGGAAAGCAAAGAGTTCTTAAAGGATATCGCAGTCTCATGCTGAACAGGTCTACACAATCTGCACAACAGCAGTTGCAGATTCTTGTGAATGGCTTCTGTGCTAATTATATAACCCCAAACTCACAGTTCCATGGGAACTCCCCAATTTCCAGTCTCAGGTGCTTTGAGCTACCTTTAAGCTACTTCAGGCACCTGAAAGTTACCTATGTAACTATCCCAGGTTTGAAAACACCTGGTAAGAGCTTGAACCACTCTGAATTCAGGAAAGGAAGGAGAGGTGCAAGGCTGTCCAGCACTTAGAAACTTTACAAAGATGTTATTCTCCATCAGTATTTATGCAAACAAACCCAAACACTTCAGGAAAGCAGGCACAGGAACAAAGGCAGACGTGTCCAAACCTGGGATTTTGGGATGATGAATGACTTCATTAAAAAAAAACAAACACAAAAACAAAACAAACGTGATTTATAGTTACAAACATTTTAAAGATATTTAATCCAGAGTGTCTGACTGTGTTAATAATAGAGAGGAACCTTGCTTGCTTAAAGTTTAGCCGTACTGTTGTTTTTCCTGAGAAGACAATGCAAACTTTACTACTGTGCTTTTAAACAGACTTTGTCTGGTCAAACTAGATTCATCTGGTCAGGTTTTCCCAGTTTCTTCTTAGCTTGTGTGTAAGAGCTGACTCTTCACAGTTTAAAGAAAACTCAAAAAAATTCCCCAAAATTTCCTGGTAGGTCCCTTTTATGCTAACTTTCCCCTTAGCTCCTGTTTGGTAGTTAGGGGCTTGTCACGTCAGAACCAAGAAGTGCTCAGAGAAGACAACCGTTTGTATTTGCATATGGGTGTGCAGGCAGTGAGGGAAGGAATGGAGAGCAAGCCTGGCGCTTCCCCCTGGAAGTGCTACATCCCGCTGGGAGTCTGCAAACACAACAGTGGCACTGCCAGACCTGATGCTATCTGTCTGCTCTTCATGCTGACACAACACTCACTGCATGTCACCAGTGGAGGCTGTCACTTGAATGTTCAAAGCCTTTACATAACTACACACACATGGAGGCAAAGGCACCAACCTTGTCTTCCAGTCTTCCTCTGACTTGGAACGATTTTTGCGGGCGGTCCTCTGTTTTTCTTCTAGCCTCTTCTTTTCTTCACTAGCCAGATCTTGAAGGAATAAACATATACAAAAGTATAGAAGATGTTAAAGCATAATATACAAGACCGGGACATTACTTCATCTAACCCAGAAAATAAATAAGGGCTGTAGTAGAAAATGTCAATTTAAAAAGCATTCTACACAACACTGAAGGTTACTAAAAGCCAGGCCAGCTGTGGCACAGGATCAGCCAGTGGCGTCCTAGTCTTTAAGACTGCTAAATATATATTCATCCATGGCCTGAGGACCCTGGAAATGTGTCTACATTACAGCAATTGTGAGCTAAGGGAGGTGGCATACATAGAATTTATTTCAGTAGGGAAACTGAAGATATGATCAATTTATTTCAGAAGCCTGGCCACCTGCTTCTTGTTGAGTTTTGAGTTAAGTTGCTACTAGTGTCTAATTCCTCATCACCAGAGGTTTGGAATCCTTATTTCCAAATCACAAAGAATTGTCTCTCTGCAGCATCCCTTTTTTCTTTTTTGGAAATGCACTAATGTAGCATCCCAAACAAGGAGAACAGTTGCTTCTCTTTGGCAGGAAGGATGATCAGAAGGTCTGAGGAGTAAGTCAGACTCAGAAGCAGATTAGATGAAAGTCAATCTCACTTTCCTGAATGCTCAAAAAGCATTTCATACACATCCTAAGTCTTCCAAGAATGATTTTCAACTATTTCCTTTGATCAGCCATTCCCTGTCAGTTTCTAACCTGCTGTGTATTACTAGCTGCTATACAAACTTCACACTACTAGTGTGTCATGAAGGAATATGGTCTGTTGCTAACAGCATAGTTATTTGCACTTTGAATTTAAACAGACAAATTACTGGGGATGCTCTGAACCAAATATATCCATCATCCTGGCCACAAATCAGTTGTACAGGCAGGAGAGAGTGGTTGTGGGAATTCACCGATCTGCTTCTTTGAAAGCCTCAAAGAAATGGTTATCAGCTTCTGAGAAAAAATAAACAAAACTGCACAACTGCACTGTGTTACACCATGACACTGGTTTTTATTGCTAGATCTCAGACTGCTTATCAGAAGTCTCACAGTTGTTGCCCTATTATACAACTGAAACCGAATCAGGGTTTCACACCTTACCCCAAGTTAGCAAGCCAGAGAAAAAAAGAGCACCCATGCTCTTAGTCTACAAAGCTGGCCATTCTGCTTTAATAGTCTAAAAGCACGCTACTCCTATTTGCTGGAAGTCTCATCATGTACTTCTAATTCACTATTCTAAGACAGCAAAAGTGTTCAATTCCCAGTGAAGTATAATTTTGCATCAAGTGTATTTTTTGGCATTGCACGTTCACTGAAATAGTTTTGACTGCATTTCTCAGAACTGGCTTAACAAAACACTCTGTATCAGGCTGATGGAAACAGACAAAGTGAAAAGTTCATGAGTATTTCCTTATGTCTGTGCAGATAGTTTATCAACACTGCCTTGGTCACCAATCAGAACCACAGCAGCAGCCATGGGTGACTGTGAGGAAGATTAGCTCCATCCCAACTGTCCCCTGTACAAGTGGGTGTTACAATGGAAGAGTTACTGCCTGGCATCATGAAGGAAGGCATAGGGAGTTACTTCCTCTAGCTGTCCATCTAACAACTTATTTTCCAGTCCCTTGGTTTTAAGAATAAATAAAACTGCCTTTGCCCATAACTGAAGTTACCTATTTCTCCATTTTCCATAGCTCTGATATCTGGTCGTAGCCGGCAGTCAGTTTTGGGAATGACACTCTCCATTTCTTTGTCCAACTCATTCAAAGCCATAGCAAAGCTTGTGAAATTATACATCTGAAATTTAGAGACAAAGATGAAAGGTGACTTTATGACACCTCTAGCTACTGTCTTCATACAAAAGAAAACTGCTGTCTAAAGCAATCAAAGTGCTTTTGTATTACTTAATCACTCAATCAATATAGGATTGCTCAAGATACCAGCAAAACTGCACTCTCAGGCAGTGTAGGTGATCCTTGCTCTTTCTGTTGGAGGCCAGAATCCAATTACTTAGTACACTATTTCTCAACTTCTTTTTCAGTCCTGCTGGTATTTTCTCTATCTCTGCAGAGAGATTTTCCCCTTGATTAATGCAGTGGGGGCATCTTTTCTGTACCAATTCTTTGTCTTCTCAGTTGCACATAATACCCTTGTATTCTGCCCAGTGGTTTTCCAGCTTTCACAGCCTTTCACACACCAACTGGTGCCATGCAGGTCTGTCCTTGAAAATGTCTGGCCTCTAATAAAGCCCTTCAGTGTGATTTCTTACAAGGTTGGTGCCTCAGTGGGGGAACCACGGTGGAGAGGACAGGTGGGGAAAGGCCCCATGCCACTATCTACATGAAGCATCCCATTTTCCAGAGAAATTCCACTAATCCTAGATTGATCCCTGTGACAGTTACCTTTCTAACCCCACATTAGAAAGTTACAGTTGTGGTGGGGAGGCTTGTTGCAATAAACAGGCAAATCCAGACTTGCTAATGACAAAGACAACAAATGGATGTGCTTTGTGTAAACCATACAGAGTAACAGTTCAACACACACATTCAGTAAGGAGAAGCATAGCTGACCTGTGCTGAGTTTGGAGGTCTTGGAGTTATCTTCCATAACAAAACACTTCCAGGAATAACATACACACTCTCAGAGTCTGGCAATGGCATCTCATCTGATTCCTCGGTATTGCCCACCTAAAGGCAGCACACAAAGGAAAGAGCAGTTCTTTGAAGTCATGAACAATTTACACCCGATCATCCCAATACTGGAACTTACAGAAAATTATTTCCTCTACTAAAGATGAGTAATTTCAGCAAAGAAACATTTCTTGTCAAGGACTGAGGCATTAACATAGCACACATACTCCCAATTCCATCCCAGTGGAACACTATCAAGAATTTCCTGCATCAGCATCTTCATAGATGTAAGCTGGATGTTCAAGCGCTAGGAAATGCTGATTTTTCCACCTCAGAGATGTCTTGTTTCCTCAAGTACAAGCATTTTCATGCCTGATACTTAACTTCAATACTGCTTTGTTAGAGGTGAAGAATAGAAGCCACATTCCTCATCCTTCCACAACAAAGGAGTGCCAGCACATAATGCAGATGCTGCCCAGTCTGTGCACAACAAAAAGCTTTTCCTACTGCTCTGTGCCCAGAAGAACCTTCCTTTGCATTAACAATACTGAAATGGCAAACTGCAAATGTGAAATAAATATCCTAAATTAGCTACAGCTTCTGGAAAGGGTATGAAGGACTACACAACCTGAGGCAACTGTAGCTGCAGGACTCTGAAATGCTTTTCCCAGAAAGCAAAAAACTCCACAGAGGGTTACTGGGGCAGGAGAGTAACTGGTGATCACAGTGTAGGTGTGACCTGAACTAGTTCTAAACCATTTCCCATTTTACACACAGCTTTAAAGTCACTGGGCTCTGATGCTGTTGACATTAATTCTACCACAGAAGCGGATGTTGGAACATTGAACTAAAGCCATGCTGGACAATGAGTAGGGCTCTCCCAAGAAAACCCAATGTCACAGTCACAGCTAAAAACAGCAGCACGTTTCAGAGATCACCAGAGATTAAAGCCAAACTTAAAGGCAACTAATGCTTTAAATACTTTGGCTACAGGCCAGCAACTTTAATCCTGCTGCTAATAAGCTTTGCTCTCCCATGGCTGCATCAGATAAAACTGAAAACATCCAGTACCCAACGTGCACTTAGTTGTCCTCTGAGATGATCCACGTGTTATGCTCCCAAGAAAATCAGAAGTAGTAGTAAGGATTCTGCTTCACTGAGGAGCCCTTCACCGTGCTTTTAATAATGTGAAGACCAGGTGCAGCCCCTCGGCTCTTAGGAAGACAAAGTCTCTTAGTTCTTAGGGCTTTAATTTGTCTATATCTGAACTGTGCTGGCAACCTGGCATTCTGTTCTTTAAATGATCCTGATCAATCCTTCAGAAACTGGGAATTTGAAGCAGAACACATCAGAAAGTTATCCTTTTATCAAAACAAAGACAATGCAATATTAAAACGTTGAACTCCAAGCCTTTTACAGAAAGGCTACAATAAACAATGCAGTTTCTGCCTTGTTGGATACAAGATCTTAAAACAGCATAAGAATTACAGAGAAATAGGTAAAATGTGGATTTTCAAACACTCTTGTCACAATGATCCATATTTTATGCTCGGTGCTACTCAACTATTCAGTATATTGCTGTGACAATAGTTAAGACACTTGCCAAAGGAAGACCTCTGTAAATGAGGTGTCTGTAAACAAAGCACATGTGAGGGTAGTCGCTGTTGCCTACATTATTCTCTTCCATGTATTTGCACCGAAAATCCTGCACAAAATGCTTCATCTTGATTAAAAAGACTCCAGTTCATTGAGAGCGGATCCACCCTGGTCTAACTGTGGGTCTCCTGGAACTCTTCTGATGTTAGTAAAATATCACCTTTGCATACATGAAGGCTTATCTCGTTCCCTGAAAAATTATTTTTCCATAAGTTTTATTTCTATAAAAATGAAAGGGATTTGGGGGAAAATCTGGAGTAGATTGCAAAAGGACTCTCATCCTAGCAGGTTCCTTCAAGAGAGGCAGAAGCATTTCTTGATTAGCAATGCAGCACGATGTAATATCTAGAAAACAACTACATAAATCTGAAAATCCTAATTAGAAGTTTAAAAAGCCAGGTACTTTTGCCTGAATGAATCCTTTACCACCATGAATGGAAAAACCACATCCAGACATTTATTATATAAGAGACTTGGCTCACCTAAATGCTCCAAAACCATAGAATATATCAGCTCCTCAGACACAAGGGGCAATGGCACTACATATTCAACACAGACTGCCTGGTTCATACCTCACATTACAAAACCTTCAGTTTTCTACATAAGAGGAGGAGTTCTGTTAATTAATTAAGTAGGAAAACTATTTTCCTAGAGTCAGAGCAACACTTCAGCTTGAGCTTTACGCAACAGGGTGCTGCATTTCAAAGAGAAAAGCAATTATCATCTTGAGCATTGTTGGAAAACGCAAACAGACAGCTGAACAAAGACACGGGGTGTGTTTTTCTTTGTTCCTTCTCCCTAGAGTTCTCCAGGTCAGACTCCCAGAGAAGCAGCAATCCCCAGTGCTTTACCACTCTCCTGATGACAAGCACTGGAGCAAGCTCAGATACAGCAACAATCTGAACCTGCACAGGCACAACCACTTTCAGAATTCTCCAAGTTTCTTGTAAGTTTCTTCAAAGATTATCAACACCCAAACAACAAAAAAAAAAACCACCTGGCTGCAGTCACCAAAGGGGAACAATCCCTGTTTTAAACTTCATCAAGCTGTATGTTGTCACTATCACCATTCATCCTAAGCAAAAAGCTTACTGCTGACCAGAAGTTTGGAAGAATTACAAGTGAGTTTTTTCAGAAGAGAAAAAAAAAAATCAATTATGAAGAAAAATAAAAAATTGCCAGCACTTTTACAGCTGTGAAAATTTAATGGAAAGCAATAAAAAATTCCTTGTAAAAGCTGGAAAGTAGGATCTTCTATCAAGTTAAGAAACTAATCTGTCCTGCTTCCAAGAATCAAAATCCTCCCACTAGAATATGTTATCATACATGATCAGAAATGGCCGGACTATAATGTATATTTTATTTCCTCCATGTCACTTGGGAGGAAGAGGCAGGTAATGAACTAGTCAGTATTTAGATCACACCACATTTTGGGAAGTTTGAATACAAATCTAAGAGAAGAAAAGCATTTTATCCCTTAATATTGGTACTCATCCTGTCTGTTTTGTATCCTACTAGAAAAGAGAATGTAAATGAAGGAAATCATAATGTCTTAAATACTAAAATATTTAGCTGTCTTATCATGCTTTTGAGATCCCATCTCTTCATGTGATTAATACCTGTTTACTGCTTTTCTTCTCTTCTGTATTTTTCTTATCATTTTTCTTGTAAGCTTCAAATGTAGCTGGGTCAACACTGTACAAACACTCAGTCCACTTCCCATACAATGCACAGAGTTTCTTTTTGCTGTCAAAAAAAAAAGCAGACTAAGTTTACAAAGCAACTTTAAGAGATTTATTTCAGACAAAAAATATGTGAAAGAACAACTTCTGAGGGCAACTTTAAAAACTCCATTATTGGTATTGCAGAATTCATAACCCTGCTATTGCAGCTTTGTGCTGTTGACAGACTGTTAAAAGCATTCAGTTCTACAGCTCCCCTCAGAACCAAGGGCAGCCATTTGTTTGCCATTTAGAATTAAGCTGTTACCTTTTGTCCTGGATGTAGCCTTCAACTTTGTGCAGCTCCTTCCCAAAGAGGCCACAGGGCTTGAAGCTCAGTACACATTTCTCACCAGTTCTAAAGGCAGAACAAGAGAGCACTGATTACTTCCAAATGCTTTTCCTTTTCAAACCTGCAGGTAGTGAAAGTGCTCGCATTCTTAACTTACTTATGGTTAGTTATTTCCACGTTTCCATACTGCTCGATCCAAAGTTTGCCCACAATAATGTTATGCACACAGCATGTAGGATTTGTCCATGTGTAGGCTTCGTTGTGCCTAAGGGAAGGGAATAAAAATTAAAATACTGTATCTTTGTACAGGATGTCAGTCCTTCAGTAAGTCATCAATATGCCAAGTCTTGAAACGGGCACAGCAATAAGTCAGGAAACCCAAGAAATTTATTAACCTATTGCTACTGATTTTATCAGCTCCACAAAACAGTCACTTTGGTGCAGCCACTGTTTGTTAGCATGGAAAGATACGAGGAAAGCCAACAGGACTCAGGCATGCTGGCTTTAGCAGAACTGATGTCCAGGCACTTGGAGAACATCCAGGCCCAGGTCCCCACTTAGCAGCATGCAGCATGTATGGGAAAATTATAGTAGTTCCTTTCATCTTCCCATCCCCTCCTCCTCACACAGTGATCTGCCCTCAGATTTCGGGATGTGGGCATTGGACACCTCTGTTCCTAAGCTGTAAGGCTCTAATCATCAAGGATGAGGCACTGTACCTCTTTAATTATTACTGATCCACTTACTCAAGAAGCTCCAAAGTCATTGTGCCTTTTGGTTCTGCTTCCACGCTCTTGCCCCAGAATTTGAGTTTAGGATAAATTGATCCATGAAACACAAAATCATTATTTAAGCCTTCAGCATAGAAAGCACTGATTGGTGGATGATGGCTGACTTGCTCTGAGAGAAGTCTAAATCCAAGATCATCTCTGCAAAATAAAGATAACCAAACCATGTACCTACATATCAAGTGTAGTGAAGTTGCAGTTGTTTTCCCTGAGGTAAAAGGGATAGTTGGACCCATGCATAGTTGCTGTACTCAGTGCAAGAGTTAATTAAAAGTCTAGGCTAAACTGAAAAGATCAACTAAAACATAGAACATCTTCATTTTAAATAATTAAGGACTTAATATAAAAAAGAAACAAGAACTACCAGATCTGATGAATCAATATAATTACTTTTGATACTGATCTCTTTCTTAAATCTTCATCTAAACATAGGCCAAAATATCAACTGAAAGAAAAATATGCCTTAGGTGCAGCTACACATTAATAGACCCATGTTGCTTATTAGGTACTCTGAACACTCCTCTATGCTCTCCTTATGTTCAAGCACATTTTTCATTCATAAAGTTTCAGGGAAAAATAATTTTTGTAGATAAAACTTCCCTTTAAACCTGGCAAATCTCATTTGCCTGCTCTGAATTGAAAAGTTAAGTAGTTTCTATTCACTGAAAGGTGAATTGGTGAACATCAACACGCATTGCATGCACCTGCAGCAGCTGCTAGGAGAATGGCTGGAAGCTTACGAGCTGAAGTGCAGCCTGCAAACCATACAACAAATCTAATGAAACATCATCTTCTCTCATTATAGAATACCACCCTCCAGTGCAGTTCTGTTCATTACCTGATCAGTTCATAGGTCTCTCCAAGCAATGGGTTGAATGGCTTCCCAGTACGTTCCCACTGTGAGGCCACAGCAGACACAGCAAATGCAGCAACACACTGCACAGAAGAGTAAGATCACACAGTTAATCAACAGTAGCCATGGTGTTACAGAATATCAAAATACTTTCCTAGACAGGTGTCCTGGTTTCTGCTGGGATAGAGCTAATTTTCTCCCTAGTAGCTGGTACAGTGCTGTTTTGGATTTACAATGAGAATAATGCTGATAACTCACTGATGTTTTAGTTGTTGCTAAGCGATGTCTAGCAACAAAGTCAAGGACTTTTCAACTTCTTATACCACCCCACCAGGCTGGGGGGAACCAGAAGTTGTGAGGGGACACAGGTGGGAGAGCTGACACATTGACCAAGGGGATATTCCATGCCATATGACATCATGCTCAGTGTATAAATAGCCTAGGGGGAAAAGAAACCTGGCCAGGGGCTGCTGCTGCTTGGAAACTGCCTGGGCATTGGTCAGTGGGCAGGGTGACTGCACTGTGAATCACTTGTTTTGTATATTCAAATTATTATTTCTTCTCCTTCCCTCTACTCCCCAGTTCTATCCCCCATCCCATGGAGGAGGTGGGGAGAATTAGGGTGAGCGAGTGGCTCTCTGGTATTGAAGTTGCCTGCAGGCTTAAACCGTAACAGTTCTGGTTCTGTACAAACTTCCACCTCATGAGTCACATGCACCTGACTTAATGGGTGTCTCTGGATAGCTGCTTGTCCTCCAGGTCATCATAAATCACTTCCAGCAGGGCTACTTCCCTCAGGTACTGATACCTTTCTCCAAGGTGCTCCGCTTGTCCAGGTGACACACAACCTCTCCCTTGAAGGAATATCTTTCCTTCACAACTGACATGAGTCACCACCACGGTGACTTGTGTCATTTTTCCAATCACTCTGTCACTGCCCCAGTTCCTAGAAAGGGATCCTACCTGCTTGGCTTCCTTATTCTCCAGTTCCAGACTACTGCCTCTGTTATCACCCCAACATTGGAGCAGGCTGGTGACAACGTGTTCACCCAGACGACAGCTGAAATCTTTTTGTGTATCTCACAGCTCACTCAGGGCCAGGGATTGGGTGGGTACTGCCCCATTTATGAATTCTTCATCTACCTCCTCTGCAGTCAGCAACTACCTCTCCTCTTCCTCCTGTTCTTTCACCGTAGCCCTGCTTCAGAGTTGTCTATCTTGTCTGTATCTTTCTCCTGCTCCCTCTTGGAAGAAACTTCTTCATCCCTTACTGAATGAGCTGACTTTTGCTTCCAATGCTTGCTGTTGTGTATAGGGGTTACTGTCACCAGCACAGGTTGGTTCTTCGGTTCAGCAGCAGCACCAGACACAGGATTTGGAGTAGCTCCAGTGCCTCTTGTTTTATTGTCAGATCCAGAGGCTTTCTCTTCCCCTTGAGGGCACTGAATAGTGTTAAACAGGGCTCATTAGGCCTGGGGCAGGCCCTGGCACCTTGCAGTGATTTGTGTCATTCTAGAACTGCCAGGGTGACAAGCATACTTTTTCCAGACATTTTATCCATTTTTCAGGATTCTGCGCTTGCTTAGGAGTGAAATTTCAAAATGTTGGAGATGCCCACTATCCTAGTGCTTACCCATACTATCCCACACCCCCTGCCACTCACAGCTTTCCAGCGTTGGGGCAGATCTCTGGGTGCTATCCATAAAAAGTTGTTTTACCCTAAACAAGACCTGAAACACATTCAGGAGATGCAGCAAAGGAACAAGTGGATTTGCTATCCTGATGAAATTCAAAATTCCCAAGAGCTAATTAGCCGGGAGGAGAAGAGGATGATGGAAGAAGGTATCTCCTGCATGGATTGGCTCTCTGAGGAGAAAAGGCAAACTATGTAACTATGTGTAACTATGAATGGTCTCCTATAGATGGCTCCAAAGTGTGGAAATGCTGGCAATGTGGAGTACCAGCTCAGAAGTACCACCGGGAATTCTATCATATCATAAGACAGTGTTACAAAGTACAACAAAATGCTAACTGTAACCCAGCCCCCAGAGGTGATAAAGAGCAGAGCAGGGAACACATACAGCAAGTTACATGTTGCATAACCCAACTCTGAGAACATTCACAGCAGCTCTGAGAGCAAATAAAATCAACACTGTGACCAGAGACTATCAAACTAATATCATAAATGCTTATAATGAATTGTTTTATTATGCTCTGGTCAGATCCATTGCTATCTCAACCCTTCAAGCTCTGCTCCTTATGGGGTGCCATAAAAGGAATGTTGAGGTTTAACCCAGCAGGATAAACACCACACATTTGCTCACTCACTCCCCTTCCCAACTCAAAGGGGATGGAGGGTAAATTGGGGGGATAAAAAAGGTAAAATCAGTGGTTTGAGATAAAGGCAGCTTATTAGGGCAGATAAGCAAGGGAAAATAATAATGATAAAATAATCACAATAATCAAAACAAGTAATGCATAACACAATGGCTCATCACCCACTGACTGATGCCCCATCAGATCCTGAGCAGCAGCCCCCAGGCAGCTTTCCATTAGCTTATGTACTGAACTGGGCACCATATGGTATGGAATATCCCTCTGGACAGCTGGGGCCAGCTGTCCCAGCTCTGCCCCATCCCAGCTTCTTGTGTCCCCTGGCCTCCTTGCTGGTGGGGTGGCACACAAGGAGCAGAAAGTCTTTAACTTATTGTAAACACAGATTAAGCACAACTAAAACATCACTGTGTTACCAACATTATTCTCATTCTAAATCCAAAATACAGCACCATACCAGCTCCTAGGAAGAAACTGAACTCTATCCCTGTGAAAACCAGGACAACAAACAAAACTAGTTAATGAATAAGAAAACCCAACATGCAGCAAGTTACAGGAGCACCTCCTACAATGAGACCATCTACAAGGAAGAAAGATCCCACAACATTCACCAAGAGCTCACGTGGGCTAGCAGAGCCAATGTACCTGCATTCGCTCGGTTGTGCTGGAAAGTGAGCTGGCTTTGTGGATGAGGTACGTGTGCTCCATGTACTCTGTGAGTCGCTGTAGGAAGCTCAGTGGCTCGTTGAATATAACCGGCATTGTGATCTTGGACAACTCCTGATGCGCAAATGAAATTCGTGTTAGAAGCTGAATGATTTGATACACTGACCCGCAGTAACCCCAGTGTAATTGGCTTACTACAAAAATAAGTGATGCTCTTAGTGTTAATGCAAGGTGCTTGACCTGGCTCTGCTAATACTGAAAGGACAAAACCCTTATGAGCTTGATAAGCAGAGCTGTGCTGGCGTTAAGGCTACTTTTAAAACAAAAAGAAAACCAAACATCAAACTTCCTATCAATGAATGCATTAGGAAGGTGAGATGAAAAAATGGAAAGAAGTATTAAGGACCCTTTTAAAGACCAACTTATTTATTATTCCATAAATATAGATCATCTAATTACTTAAATATACTATTTTTTTGGAGGCAAGTGGGCAAACGGGGGAGGAGAATGAGAAAGGGCAGGGAAACATGGTGGTACAAGAGTAAAAAGAGGGATTCTGTATTCCGATGAAAAAAAGGGTTTTGTAAAGGGAATAAGAATTTAAAGGAAGCCCTACAGTTTGGATGCTGTTTGTTCTCTCTCCATTTTTGCAAAGCACGTCCTCTGACTGCATAACACAGAAACAGTTTAAACTGCCTGCAGCAGCAAATGAAAAGGGTGTAAGTATGACTGCTGGCCAAGGGTGCAGCAAACAGCACCATCCTGAGCCATAACAGCAGAACCTGGCAGGAGGAACCTTGGCAGATGCTTTGGTACAAGCCACTGCAAGTTCTGCTGCCCCCCACAATTACAGCTTCCCTGCAGCCACTGCTGCAAAGCAGAATTAAGACCCTTTTTTCCTGCACACACCTTATGCAAGGCAGGCTTTCAATCTGTTCTTTTTATTTTGTAACACTTTTCCATGTAAGACACTGGGAAAAGCCTCAGACACTTCACATCAACTTGGGAGATTTGGAGGGGCTGATGCAGGTACTCCCCAGCATTTCTATACCTCATTGCTTGGTGCTGCTCTGAACTACACCAAGGGAAGGAGGTAAAAACAACAGCAATTAACCCACAAACCTTCCCTTCTGTAGACTACTGTTAGAGACTGATAGAGGTTTACCAGCAGCAAGTATTTTCAGCCTGTTGTAGGATATAATGGAGAGAAGAACTCTTCTCAATTCACACCTAGCTGGAAGCAGATTAGGTGCCAACCAGCTAACTCTGATCTGGCAACTGTCTGCTCACTAACACCATGGAGGGGGGAAGACTCAGATACTAAGGGGAAAGGGACAAAAGCAAAATGAAAGTGGTTGTTCTTGTGGGGATATTTTGTTTTCTCCACAGTCAAAATAAATTAAAAAAAAAAAAACAACTACATGAAATACTTACAGAGCTCAAGTCAATAGAAGATGCTTTTACTGAAAGAATATTGCTCTGACCAAGTCTTACCTTCTTAAGTTGTGAAAGCAAATAAAGCATAAGTATCAAATTAAACAAACTAAAACAAACCAACCCGATAGACAAACAAAAACACACATCCAAAATATGTCTTCTTCCAAACAAGTTTTCATTTGGGCCTCAAATAAAACAATCACTCCCCATTTTTTATCACTGCTTTCTGATTACCTACCATGCCAATGCATTTTCTTAAGATACTCCAGATACTGAAGTCATTTCTGGAAAACATTGGAGATGGTAAGCTTGTTCTGTGGAAAGGAAGAGGGGAAAAATGCAGAAGTAAGGAAAGTTTTCCAATACTAACCATGACTAAGAAAGGAAAATGCCCATTTCTGAAAGTAAGTTTCCCAGTTTTTATATTAAAAACCATGGGGGAATGACAGTGCTACTTTGAAGCACTTAAACTGTTTTACTCGCATAGAAACAAGAAATTCTCCAAAACCAGAACCATTAATTTTGCATAACACCAGAGGAAGAGAATGTCTACAGCAGTCATCAGAACAGTTTTCACAATGGCACCATTAAGATACTTAGTTATGTCAGTGAAAAAATGGAAGTTAACTGAATAGGTACATAAGTACGTTCACTACGTCTGAACAGATCTGAGGGTTAAACAGTGGGGTTGTTTCGGGGTTTTTCTGCTAGTCACCTTTATACTGACAATGAAGGGCTACAACATTTATGGCCTATATTAAAACCAGCCCTCAGAAACAACAGAAAAAAGCGGCATAATTAAAGAAGAGCAAACAGAGCAACCTGTTCTACAGGGGGCTGACATATCCTGAAACAAGTCATAAGCATCCTTTCAAGGACCAGCTTTTAGGCTGAGAACACAGTGTGCATTTCTCAGCCTTATGGGAAATCACAGAATTTGTTCAGTTTTCTTACTGCTACTGACCAGCTCAACTGTTAATCCAATTTACTTCTAGAAAGGCATTGGTCAAAGTCCTTTGTCCACAACACAAATCCATTTTTGGATCACGAAGCTATTGTCAATGAGCAAAATTCACAATTTTTCTGTTCTTGTCAATAGAAAAAAATTACTTAGAGCTCACTCAAACTGCATGAACTATTCAAGTTTCAAAGTTTAGTTAACTCTAAATTATTGTGTTGCCCTCCTAACCAAGGTTGTCTTGTCTCTGCTCAAGGTAGCTAAAGCAATCTTTTCCAGAAAATGTGAACAGGCTTCCTTCTCCACCCCACCTTTCTGATAAACAGAAACACTGCCTAGAGAAAAAAAAATACTCAGGCTAAATTGTTTCAGAGGGCCTACTTGCTGCGCCACCTCCCCCACTTATCTGTCACTGGAACACCTTTACCAGGGCTGATGCTTCAGTTTTCAGAAAGAACATAACCAAAAATTGTTCCTTAAAATCAAACAAGCCCCACCCCATCAAAAACCTAGTCATATGTCTGATCTCCTCATGGTAGCAAATTACTGTGTTAGCAAGTAGCTACAAGCCCAGCACTGGCTTGTTTTACTCAGCTTCCCTGAAGATGATGAGCAGGTAGGAAGATTTATTTTAATTGACCAACACACCACCACTCACTCCCTGTTCTGACTTTTCACTGAGACAAAAATATTTTGTGAAACAGATCATCCTGAATAATATTTGTTATAAAATATTTCTGTGGATGTTTTGATACAAATGTCCAGGAGAGGACAGTGTCCACCAACTATTCAATCTTCACTTGTAATGTTAACTTGTTTTTCCTGTGTATCCTTTAATGCAGGCAGTCAGCAGAGTGGCTATTTGTGTTTAAGTAAGCCCTTCTGAATGTTAAACACATTAACTCTTAGTTTGCTGAAGTATACACAGGAGTCGCTTTCCTTACATACTAAAACTTACATTTTCATTAAAGTTAATCTGCCCTTTTGTTCAATTTGCTTACTCACTTGAAAGCTGGCATTCAGTTTCAGCCACTCATCCATATTTGTTGCCTATAGGAGTCAAACTGCTATGGGAGTCAGTTCTCTCCTCCCTCTAACACACATACTGGAAAAACAAAGCAGTTTTAAGCCACCAGGGAAGATCCCAGGGACATGTAAGGACATGTGGACATGACAGGCAGCCAAGACTTCAGGCCTAATAACCTTGACATACTCCCTGTAATTAAACAAAAGGTTTTTGAATGCAACCATTTCCCTCCAGATGTCAAT
This sequence comes from Hylia prasina, assembly GCA_013397195.1. Classification (NCBI taxonomy): domain Eukaryota; kingdom Metazoa; phylum Chordata; class Aves; order Passeriformes; family Sylviidae; genus Hylia; species Hylia prasina. The sequence goes on along the minus strand of VYXD01014413.1, from coordinate 510,475 downwards.
TTCAAAAACAACTCAGGAAGTTAATTTTAGCTTTAAGTGACAAAAACATCTGCTGGAATTTCTGTGCAGTAGAACAGATGAGATGTATTTAGGATCCTCTACTTAACCAAAACACTTGTCCAAAGCATTAGGTATTACACATCAACTGCTACAGACATCTAGTGCAGAAGGAGACATGTGGAGTGAAAAAGGCATGTTTAGCTTGCTTTTCATGCCAACCTGAACAAACAATCTCTGGTTGTCCCATGAAGTTGAACACCAACATGTTTGCATTCTGAAAGGCCCCCAGTGCAGGGACCAAAAGGAAAGCTGACAACAAAACTCAGCAGTAAGAGGGAAACAGCAGTGACAAGTGGATGTAAAATGTTGGCACTTAAAACAGAACATTTTTATGCAATGAAGTTTTTGGGGGTTTGATTGGACTTTTTTGAGGGGTGTGGGTCTTTTTGCCCTCCTTTTTTTTTTAAAAGTTTGACTTAGATTAAAAAATTCCCTCTTAAGAATAAGTGATTTGAATGCTTCCTGATTATTTACTGTACTATTGTCTCAAATCCCCTCCCAAGAAGTGTAAGAAAAATTAAGTCCACTCTCAAAACACTCTATGAACAACCAGCAGGATGCAAATTACATTTAAAAAAAACACAGAAAAAAACCCCCAGAGTAAACCAGCAGATTATATGTGGTACTGGCTTCATCCATCTGTGTATGTACTTCCCAACACTTTTAATTCCTTGGAACCAACAGATTTATTCCAACATCTCCAAACCCAAAACATGTATGTTCCCTCTGCCAAGTGAAAACTAACCTCCACTTCTGTGTGGAAAACTCTCAACCACTCAAATAATATTTGAGATGCAGACTAGAGCTCAGGTTGTCTAGATGAAATAATCTTATTTAAACTGATGGCTGAACAGTTTTAGGTAATCTCATGTGCAACCTAAAGGCAAACTGCAAATCCTCTACTCATTTGAATGTATCAAGATTTTAAGCAAAAGCAATCAATTTGGTCTATTTTCTAAGTGATTTGTTTCCATGTGGTTAACACAAATGGAAGTTAAAAAAAAAAAAAGCTATAAGCAAACTGAAGGGTGTAAGGATGGAATTAAGTGATGCCAAAACAGTTTGAACCCCTAACTTTGCATAACACCAAGAAGTTACAGTTTTTGCTCTGAAAAAGACACAGGTGACATCACAGGCAGTGTCTATCTGACCATATGCACACAGTTAGAAGCAGCCCTCAGACAAAACAGGCACAAATTGGAGCCAGCAGCTCCAGGCAGGTAACACAGTTCTGAACTCACATGAAACAGATGCTGTACCAGGCCAAATGTGACTACTGCCAACAGCCTCAGAAAAGAGGCTAAAAATACCACACTTCTCCCATCCCCTGAGAAGGTTCTCTTGGAGGTAAAGTTTAAATTGTCTGAGCTTCTGGGGAGAAAGCTTGTGTCAATATATTTGGGGAAAACTCCCAGTGTGACACCGAAGCGCCAGGTAAAAAAGCCTAACATTACAGCTCAACCTATAATGTTGTTATGGTCATTTAATCCCATAAAACACAGCCACATATTCTATAGCCATTTAGTCACATAAAATATGGCCATACATTCTTATCTAAATGAAAAACAGATTCAAAAAAGGTTCCACTTTTCTTTAGCAGTAAATTATTAGCTGATTTATGCACCCATTTTACTCCAACATCCTATGCTCTCCTTACTACTAGAAGACAGGCAGCTCAGAGAAACAACAGAGGCAGATGTACTTGTTTATCACTTCTCATTATTCTTTATTAAATCAGGAGCTTTGAAATGCTCCTCCAGTCACCCGCTCCCTGCAGCACTGTGCAGCATTACAAGAAGTTGCCAAGTTGGTAACTTCTTTTTTATAGTAAATGAAAGAGTAATTCCTGTTAAAACTCCTCAATACAATGCAAACCAACATACACCATCCTTTTCAAGTTGATTATGTACTGCATCCTCTCTCCTCACTGTTTCTAAGGCAGTGAAGGCAATTCAGATGCCCACCTTCACCTACTGCTTCCTCCCCCACTCCTGAACTTCCTGCTCTAATTAGGGAAAGCACTTAGCCAAGGCCATAAATACCATCTTGCTAACAGCACAAGAGCAAAGCAACACACTTAGTCAGCTGCTCTATGTTATCTCCCCAAAAGACCCATTACTCCGCCCAAGTCCTCATTTGCTTCAGTCTTTGTCTAGTATGAGACATGTACAGGTTGACCCTTGAAACATCAGGTCTGATGCCACCAACTCACTTCAACAGTTACTGCAATTTACCTATATAAGATCCCAAGTAATTAAAGCCTTTCTAGCTTCCTTCTGTAAAATTAAATATTATTTTCCCGTTTTTACAGAAATGTGGTGTCCCCATCATCATCCTGTATGTCCAAAACACTTCCAGAATAGTCTCTTAGAAACATGCCGAAGTCTGGCTTTATCTGTAGCACAAATGTTATATTGCCCTTTCACTGAAACTGGAGAGTAGTGGTGTCTGTTACATCTCATTAACTCCAGACCTATTGTCCTCCTTTATCAGCAAGGAAACAAACAAAAATGGATCATTTGACAACACAAAATAAGCACATAAAACATGGATGAGACTTTTAGAATAAGACTCCCTTTGTTCACATTTGAGTTTCTGATGCCAGGCTAGCAATATTTTTCATTCATTCCTGATACCAAGAGAAGGATCAAATAACTCGAAATTAAAGAGGCAATAGGAGGTATAGGTCATTAAAGATAAATGAAGGAATTAAAATCCACATAGATTTCAATAAGATCTAATAAAAACACAAGTGTGTCCATTTTTAAACAGCACATTATATTTCTTTTTTAGTTATTTAGATTGCAACATCAAGATGTGAAGGAGCACACCAGCCTTGGAAAAACAGTCTTTATAAAATCATAGCACAACCAATAACTTTGTCAGTCATCCCTAGCAAAGTTTTAAAAGTTTTCTGTTAGCTTTTCAGAGATTCCTGTCATCTCTTACGATTAATGCATATTATGAAACTTTAAGAATGGACAACATCCTACCTGTGTTTTTTGATTCCGTTTGACAGCGACTCCCCACTGCCACACACCTTTTCTTCAGGCATGCTTGAAGTTATTGTATCTTTTGAATCCATGCTGTCCTCTAACAAGTAGGCTGCCGTTGTTTCGAACCCACTTAATGATTTTTCAGATTCCGAATCTGCAAAAGAGCAGGTGCATGTTAATGAATCTACTGCCTGTGCTAGACTTTAGTCACTAACAGATCTCCCCGCCTTGTACAAAACTGAAACCTAAGTAGCCTACTGTGTCCTGATGACAGCATCCATTTGGTAAGTAACTAGTACTGCCAGAGACCGCTGCAGCCCAGCATCTAGATATAAAAAAATTGCACAATAAGCAAGACCACAATACATTAAAAATCCTTTATCAAACTGAGCCAAAATCTGGCATATTTACTAAACTGAAGCTACAAGATCTTGCTTAGGACAAGTGCCAGTACCCTACCAAACAAACTGGTACCTTGAATAACGACTCCTTCTTCAGTTAGGTCTGAGTTCTTAAGACTCTCAGTGCTGTTCACCAACCTTCCCTTCCCAACGCACTGAACAAATATCAAAGAACAGGAGGATGTATCATATAGATAACACGAACCACGTAGGTCCCAGCAAAGTCTAAGTGATAAGCTCACCAATCAACAAGGTAAACTTCGTACTGTGGAAGGCAGGTTAATAGTACAATCCACATCATATCTCAAACTAATCCCAACATCAACAACACCACCTTCTTTCCAACCAGTGTCTTGGTCAGGTAGTGCTTGTCCAGCTCTATAGAAGAGACAGTCTTGCCCCAAATCGGAAGATACAAATTTCCTGGCAAAGGCTGTATTTTTGTGTTAGGTTTTCTTTCAAACCTGACAAGTTTGTCACAGCACTATCCAATTGCAAGTTCCAGGAAGTGAGGGAACAACTCGAGACATCAACTTCTATGTAATTTGAAAAACTCTAGCAGAAGCCAGGTACCACACTGAATGGTAAACAGCTTAATCCAAGCCTCACTGCTTCTGAAAAACACAGTCCCAATCTACAGTAGACACTATTCTTGCTATGTACTGCTTCCAGCATATGCTGTTACTCTCGGCTGCAAAACCCCAGAAAAATAATTGCAAAATTAGCCATTTTCTCACACACTCATTCTAATTCAAATCCAGCAATCAAAATCTGCTGAAGTAGCAGCCAGTCCCAAAGAATCTCTCACTCACAGCTGTCTACTGCCAGGTGCTTTCTTGTTATGTCCTTAAAAAGCTGTGCCAGTATCTTCTCCAGAACATGTAAATTGTAACATTGCTTTGCTGAAGGGTATACAAATATATATATATAGTGATAGGAGGACTTTCTACCACATCCAGATTACATAAAGGTCAGGAACAGGACGGAATCCTGATAATGGATGGGCTATGTCAAAATGTCTCCATCCTTTCTAAAGAGAGAGATATAGAAGCATAAGGAGATATTTCCTTTCATTTAAAACGGCCATGCCTATCCTCATCAAGACGGTACTGAAATTAAGCCAGTTGCTAGGGAATGAGAAGAACTGCCAGCTGGTGCTGAGGATATGTTAAAGAAGTGGACTGGCACTCCAGAGAATCTTCTCACAATTTTCCCCAAATTTGTCAGTCTAGTTCTGTGCCAAGTTATGATGTAACATATCAAAGCATTAGTTTGGTGGGTACTATATTTAACAAGTAGGGTAAGGAAAAGCATTTTTACTTGGGACAAGTTTGTTACATAAAATACAGATTTGTCCAGAGATCCTAAACCCAGCTAGCCAGGAAAACAATTTACCTGCATATCCAAATACTGCAGAGGAAGAGGCACTCTAGGAGTGTAACACAACTTGGGCCTCAGCTTCCTGACCACACAACAAGCTATAAATCCCCTCAAGGTATGTATTCCACCTCTTTTAAAGAGCTGCCCAACTTGCCAACAGTTATCATGACAAGAAAAGCATGAAGCCAACCCAGTAACATAAAGGAAAATCTGACTCCTGTAGGGTCCTTTCTTCTCTGGCACCATCCAGAACTGTCTTGTTTTCAGACAAGAGTCAGTGTGCAAATTCCTTCAATCTGAGTTTCTGCAACAGACCCAGGACTCCAGAGCAGAAAAGATGAGCTTCACCACAACTGCCTGTCACTCTTGGATATGCTTCTTGGTATAACAAAGATTTTTAAATACATCACACATTCAGTTCTTCTCATGCTAGCCTTACAGCGCCAACAGACAATTCTGCTGGACTGAGCTCTGTGCCTGCAAACCTCTCCAGAGCTGTAGACACTGACCAGACAGCTTTCCCCAGGGCATATGCCTTACCTCATGCAAGAAGACCATGCTACACAAGAAGAAACAGTAGATGAATGAAACACAATTGTTCTAAGAAATTGCTCCCTAGAGAAACCTCACCCACTTTCCTGAGAAACAAAAAGTACATCTACAACAGCTCTTGCCATCAAAGATCTCAGTCTCCAATCTCTTAACCTTGGCTACCTCCTTAAACCCAATGAACTTTGCAAGCCTTGAGAGCTTTTAGGGTGTCAGAGTGAGCAAGTCTAGTATTGTATTATGAGCAAAGATCAACAGGCAACTCAAACTGAGCTTTTCCCTCTGCACTTGCAGCGAACTCTTTTCTGAATTAAGATTTGCATACTCCCCCGTCACGGCAAAAAAAGATTTATATTCACAAGTTTCTACAGAGCAGCTGTCAAACAGATGACTAGGAGAAAATGAGGGTTTTTTTTTAATTGAACTGAAGGAGTTGTGGGCTGAGGAGGAGGAAGAAGGAAGAAGAGTCCCTGTTCAGAAGCCAAAATTTTAAAGTGATCTCTGAGACAAGACCAGGCTGACTAGGAAGCTCTCCAGCTCATGAAACCTGAAAGAATAACAGTACAAACACCAGCTACATCTTGCAAGAGTGGGAGAGCATGGGAAACAGCAGAAGCAGTGACAGAAACTTAACTCAAGGGACCTCATTTCCTATTGCTACAACTGGTAAGTCTTCAGATGCAGACAGAAAGCTTGGCCACTGTTTTTGACTAATAAATAAACCTGAGAAATATAGTGTTTAACCATTGGCACGTTGGGCTTCAATTCTGACCAGGTGTTTCCCGTTCCTCTGAGATGCCCAAATTCATTATTTTAACTCTAGTCAAGGCAAGAAGTGACAGGCAGCACTGTTCTCACAGAAGCTGTGAAGTATTTTTGGTACATATTCAAAAAAAGCCACTTGACAAACTCCTCTGAACAAGGAAGGAAGGGCAAGAGGTTTCTATGTTTTTTGCACCATTTTTACTTTTAAGTGATCTGATTACTGGAGACAAACTAGGAAACAAGCAAAAGCAAAGGATGTAGTCTGCTACTTCTTGTACCATTTAGGAGTGCTATTTATAAACACAGCACCCAGCACTGGTAGATACCAGAAGAAGCCGTATCATGACAGGTTAGCTTCAGTGTACTTAAATATTCCTGTAGCTAAATAACTGCTTTTATTGCAAGGCTGCATCTATGCAAACCATCAATGACCCTCTCAACACACACAAAAATTCTGTTTGCCAAAAAACCCCCAGCTCCCAGATAAAACCTGTTTAAAAGAGAAATACAAAGACACATCTAAACTCTTCCCAAACTGTGCACAATTTGCAGATGAGAAGGGAATCTTATCTGAAAGGCAAAAATCAAGTACCTCTACCCTTTAATTCATGACCTGCTTAGCCATTTTTCAGCACTCTAGATGTTCTGTGCATTTCTATTCCATTTTCCTATGTTCCTCAGGTCTGTGTTAATCAAAGCTAATAACTTCTCCAGCTGTCTAGGAGATGACATGGTCTTTTTGAATTTTGCTGCTTGTTCAGTGCTTCTTCCTTTCCTCAGAGCCCTCCCGTTCTGCCCCACCCTGCTTTAAACATAGAAGAGTTTGACACATGTTCAGCATTCAATCCTGAAAGTGAGAGCTGCAGCACTCTGTGTGGTATCGAGTTTAATTACACATTTCCACCACTCCCATGATGAGCGGATCAGTACACCGGGACACGCTGTCAACTGACCTACGGCTATCAGAGTTCAGATTAATAACACCCTCAAGTTTGCTCTTCTTAACACTGGATACCATGCTTTGGTAAGGCAAATAACTTCCATTTTCTGTAGGTTCTTCCTTTAATTTCCCTCTCATTGCAGGGATTTAGGAACGCAACAGCCAAAAAGTGCTGACAACAGCATATCACTTAAAGATAAAAAGAAAGGAGACTTCAGAAAATAAACTCCAACTTCAGTAAGTAGTCTTACCACATCACAAACATTTTCCTCACTCCAGTTTTGGAAAAGGAAGAGGATATTTCTGTAACTCTGGCCACAATTTCTACAAACAGAACCACACACCACAGACTTCAACAGTGAACAATTCAGTCTATGCCAACACTAGCAGGTAGCGTGGCTCAGGCTGGAGCAGATTTGCAAGAGGAACAGATGGTGCTGAAGACCTGACAATCAAACCAGATACGTTTCTAGTGCTGTTCTCTTCAGATCTGCTCTTACTCTGCTGCCACGGACTGAGTGTCCAATAGGAACTGGACTGTATCTTCTGATTCAGCTTCATTCAGGAGCACTCAGATTGTTCTACAATGTGAACCAGAGCACGGCAAATGGGGACAAGTAGCTGCTGCAGTGAATACATCCTTTTTGATGCACCTCTTCCTCAAAAACCTGCTTGAAAATTGCTCTGAATTTTCTCATTAGTGATACTTCTGTTGAGAGTAAACAAAAAATGTCTTTTATATGGACAAAATTCTTTTAAAAAATCAAAAAAGCCAAAACAAAACAAAAAGCAGCTGTGGCATCTTCTTTCAACCTGTCAAGTCAAAACTAACAATCCCTTCAGCACAAAGTGCAAGCCTACTTATGCAACACTCTCACTTCTAAACTCACTCCTACAGCAGGGATTTAAAAATTCATAGAACTGCAAGCAGAAAAAGATGGCATCCTGATAGAAAAAATACTCTTAGTAGTGGCATTTTCCCACTGACAGACATTATAACTTGTTATATCACCCTGTTAAAATACATTGGTGTTTGCTTTATCTCCTATACGACCTAGAAAGGTAATTCATAAATATGGCTATGTGTCCAAAATCAATATAATTTAATGCTATCAGTTTGCAAATCAGGTTAAGCAAAACTTTCCAGACAGCTGTAGCAATTTAGGTTTCCAGAAACAAAAGAACCCTCTCCTCAAACCGCACCAACAAAAACCTAATTCCTTTTATGCTTAAAATGAAAGCAGTAACACGTATTCAGCAGTCAGGAAAATACATCATATTTCCCCTTTTCTAGCCACCTCACCATCCCTGCCCCCTTCAGAGACAGAAAGGACCTTAATCTCTGCAAAGCACTAAATGTGCACAAACTAGAGAGGAGAATCCAACACCAGTCTGATTAAACTGATGGACAGCCAAGAAAGTCTGTCCCAGAAAATTATTTAAAATACAATTAAGATGAATTATGTCAAGTAACTTCTCCCAAAGAAGAAAGAAGTCACATTCGGGTTTTTTTAAAGTATGCTTGTATACATATGCACTCAGCAAGCTTCACAATCTTACAAATCCACTTGATACAATTTGTTTGTAGCCTACAAGGACAAAACTACCACCTCTGGCAACAGGAGAGGTGGCTTTGGACACTTTCATTCAACAGTATTTAGAGATTGGGTCAGTTATGAGATCTATCAACTAGCAGCTCTTTAAAGCTTAATATTCTCTCATATGTGCAAAGCAAGCCCTGCTGGAGAGATTACATTCCAACAGTATCAGATAAAGAACTATTCTCTGCTTAGCTGACAATCAAAAGAGCCTGAGGCCTTTCAGCAGAATTCTTCATTTGGTTCCAGAGGAAGAACCTGTTTTAGTGTTCCTCAGTCTCTTCTGCTTGAAGGCTTGATAAATTTGCTGCTGTGCCAAACAAAGTTGATTCGCTGTGTTCCTGTGCATAGACTTGCTTTGCCTGTTTTTTCACGCCTTAAGTTTCTCACTGCAGAACACCTATCGAGGAGTCTGGGAACACTGCTTTTCTCATCTGTCAGAAGCATCAGACAGTTCAGTTCACAGAAAAAGTAACCCCATACATGCTAGTGAAGTTTGCCATCACAACCCAGTTGTCTGCTACGGTTAGACTGTGTTCACCCTTAAGCTTTTCCAGATCCCTCATAATTGTAGACAGGTGTGTGCTGCCAGATCTTCCAGTTTGAGCTGCTACTGAGCTGCACTAGGTACAGCCTCCCTATACAAATGCATGTTATAAAGATTTCAGGCAGTCCAGAATCTAGAATCTTCCAAAATCACTATTGGCATGTTCTGTATGGGAAATTATGAAAGATACTAAACCGAAGAACAGATAGGGAAAGAAAAGACATCTAATAAATGCATGCTGCATTTTAATTCATCCTTTTCTTTCACATTTAACACTTCAGGTGTACAAAATTGAAATAGAACAAGCCTTTCTTAACATCATTATCAGTCAAAACTAGGGATTTTTATAGTCTGATCTTAACAGCAGAAGAATAGAAAAAGCACACACCACCATGGACAAAGCAAGCCAGAAGGCTAGAAGATACAGTTACCTCTCCCAGAATAGGAGCCTTATGTTTTGCTATTTAAAACAAGAGCGTAGACTCCCAAGCAATCAGACCTTTCATTTCTGTCCTGTGGTTTTCGAACTTTTGGTCACACTAAGGTGAAGTAATACAATTCTGCAGGTGAACGCCGGCAAATTTTTAGAGCCCTGCTCACCAAACACATCAAGCATACTCCTAAAATTAGGTCCATGTTAGAAAGGCAGAGATTTTACTTGAAGTGAGACGGCTCCCACCTTCTTCCCCCACCCCACCCGTCCCCAAGGCATTCACTACACACATGCTGTCTACACACTCACATTCTGGACATCACCACTTACCTGAAACAGCATCATAGAACTGCTCCTCACTGAGGATGCTGAGAGGAGGAGATCCCTTCACCAGAGACTGCTCTAATTCATGGTGTTCAGTAGCGAGTGTCTCTAATGCTTCTGACAAGATCTTGTTTTTCTCCTGCTCATGCTCCAGTCTCAAATTCCTCACCTATAAGTAGATACATGTATGAATAAAATCTCATCTCTCTGAAGAATGTGTAGCTGGAAGCTATTCAGAAAATAGACTCTAATGAATAAATTACTAGCAAACAGCTGGAACTGAAACCACATGGATTAATGAGTCTATTACAGTACTTGTGTGATGACAATCAGGTTGTTAGTCAGCATTTTTAGTAGCTGAAAAATGTGACACGTAAGATCTGACAGTATCAATCATGATTCCATAAGTAAATTCAAGCCAGATAACTATACCTTAAAACTGAGGGGAAATATTTATACCTCTACTTGGATGACCTTAACTACGGAGTCAGTGATCAGTTTCTACATGCACCAAGCTCCTTCTACTAGTCTGCTCCAATTTAGGCCAAGCAGCATCATCTAAATTGAATTACAGAGCAAATGTGAATGCCAGCTACAAATAACTGCAACTGAACTATGAGCTGAAAACATTTAACCCTGAAGATTACAGGAGGAGGTTAAAAAAGAGATTCCTCCTGTAACTGACTTAACGCTAATATAAACAGCCCTCCCTCCAAACTCCCCGAACAGTTTACAAGGAGCCAGGAGGTAACAAAAAGAGAAGCCCAGCCACCAGATGGTGGACCTTTTTTAAACCCCACACATGCAATGTGCTACAGAGGAGATGATGTTATCCATCTTTTGAATTCAGTACTAGTAATGGGAAAGCAACATGTCCTTCCTATTTCCTTTTTTTTTTTTTTTTGCTGGTGCTTCCCTGCATGCTCTGTCTGCCAGCAGAGGGGAGAGGGCTGTAACTGAAGGCTCAGAAATTGCTACTTCTCCCAAGCCCAGCAAGGCTTCAGTGTGCTACCTCTCCTTCAGTCCCTAAAGCGTTGAGTCTTTCCCTTTCTCCCTTCCAGTCCCTTTTTAAAAGTATCCCCAACCCCTGCCTTGTCCTCCAGTTTACTCTCAAAGGTCAGTTTACAACACTTATTCCCCCTCCACTAAGAACATGCAAGGACATGACAATTAATCTCTTGGAACAGTTACAGGGACAACTTACACATATACCAACATCATCTTTTTGAATCTAATTTAAGAACTGTTCGTATGTCCTCTCTGGTTACAGTTTACATTAAAGCTTTACTTTGGAGGCTTCAGCCCCCTCAGTTATAACCACTTCTCAAATAGTGGATTCAGAACTGGGCACAAAAGAGGCTAGTAAGGAGATATTAAAGGAGATTTGTCACTTCCAAAAAAGAGCTTCTATGCTGGTGGAAACATATCCTCTAGAGAAAGATTTATAGAAGAAATTTTCACCCCCTCAGTTGTGCCAAATACTAAATCAGCTGTTTTGGCTGCCAAGCTCTGAGTGTAAGGGGGGAATCCAATTAAATGATAATTAAAAGAGTATAAAATTGGGTTGCTAATTAAAAGCAGAAAAACTAGTAAGTCACTGTCTAATAGTTTTACTCTGAATAAAATGAAAAAAGTCTGGACTAGTTACTGTCGCTTTCATTTAAAGTTCACTCTGACAGTACCAATGAAGCCAATTATTGCAATGTTTCATACAAATCAGACATGCCACTGCAAAAGATCTGCTATTAGGCAGTTTCTGCTAAATACATTTGGTATGCTGTCAAATAGCTATAGAACCACCCGTTTAGAGAAACGGCATCAGTATTTTATTCTCCTGATACAGGGAAGATAAAAGACTGAAAATAAAATGGTACTTTTCAAAGTAAAACCAGTTATGAAAATTTGTTGCTATTTGCAATACTATTGTTTTTGCAGGATTGAATCAGACACCATTATGCGCTAATGCTTTGGTTTGGTAAGTGATTTGAGCTATTTAAATCTTTATCTAAAACTTAGAGCAAATTGAAGGAAAATCAAAACAATTGAAAAACCCAGACCTTTTTAGCATCCTTTAGTCACAGCTGTGTGACTAAAGAAGCAACAACACATACAGGCCTAAGACCAAGCCTGCTCCAAAAAAGTATTTTCTTGATATTAAGGCTCCTCTGTCCTATCATAATGTAGAGCTATTCAGCATTGCAGAAGGTGTACTACAAATAAATTCCCTTTTTGTAAAATCAAGTGCCAGCTTTACAGTAAGGACCACTTTTCTGTTACTCCCAGACCTCCTCGTCATCAGACACTCACTAGTACAGCAATTATACACCAGTAGGTAACAAAAACCCAAAGCTTTTAATCTGTTCCATAAGCAACACAATGCTAGCCAGAAGCTAAGGAAAAAAGAAAACCTACTTAAGTTTGTTGCTTGCAACTGTTGGGATGTTTATTCATAACCGAATAAACTGGTTTTAAAGCAACCTTAATCAATATTTGGGGGCTTGAGATGAAAAGTTATAATATAACATTTTTGTCAACAGTATGGAGCTTATAGGATGGACACACACATGCAGACAGAATCCAGAAATTGCCTTACCAATCTTTACAGCCTGGCACCTCTACACTAGTCATTCCTTGAGGGCTGTTGTCAGGAAACACTGCAGCAACACCACATCCTTAAGCACCAAAACAGTTTCACAGTATCAACATGAGAATGAAAGAGGATTTAAAAATGGTTCTATTACCCTTATTTGATTGATTTTGCCTGTAGAGAAGCAATACTGGGAGAGATAAAGCTGTCACAACCATAATGTACTCAACAATACAGGAGAAAAAACCTTGCTTGAAATAAGCAGGTGTTTGTTTTTTTTTTTTTAAACACAAAGCAGCTTCAAGAGATACCTCCATTTTGTCAATAATAAAAGTCAAGGTGATGAGATACACTTCCTAAAACCTACTTGCAGTAAATTGAATGTCAAGGGAGGTTATTTTGTTTTGTCAGAATCACCCACTCTTTTCCCAGTTTAACATGAAACATTGCAGGCAGATTGGTGCTGCTTTCAGAGCATAAGTTTATTGAACAATGTAATTGACCAACTGAGTGATAGGTTTTCCCAAAATGTAAGCAGCAGACTGCCATTATGCATAATTTTGCCATGCTCTATTTCTTATTCACAAGATGTGGTCAATGAACAGGATTCTGAAGTGAATTAGTCCATCTATCTTGCTATTCCACCACCATTTTTGGAGATGGCATTTCAGCTTTATCCCTTTTGCTAAAGTTGTTTCTTTCCCACTGTGTCTTTCTTCAGTGTCCCAACACAAAAGCATCTGCAAGATTACAGAAGGAACTTCCAGACCAGTTTTGAAATTTGGTATTAACACAAAAAGTATAGGATTCATGTAATAAGCATGAAGAGGAGCATTAAAACAACAAAGTTGACAAGCATATTAAACTGGATGCAGAGAGACCGTATTTTTCAGTGAACTATCATCTGATTTTGTGAAGTTGCACCAAATGAATACTAAATAATTTTACGAACTGACATAAATATTTATGTAATGTAGTAAATATCACACCAAAATGATGCAGATACCTGTGTACACACAGTTCTGGAAATCCAGTCCGAGCATGAGGAATTACTGGAAGAATCATTTTATTGACAGCCTGAGTAAGGCACAGCTACATACAGCTATGGTTTCTGTACCTTTCATGGTGGTGTCTGAGCTGAGAAAGAGACAGATGGCAAATCGTACTGGGTTCAGCTCCTCATCTTCCAACTATGGAATGGCTGCCACCTATTCAATCCCTGCCCACAATGCCAGTGCCACCAGCAGCATTATCAGCTTCCTCTGAGCTTTATGCAGAAAGTGGCACCGAGTGCTCAAGTGAACCCAGCATGAGGCCAGCTGAGTTCCCAACACCCAGCTGGCCAGGCCTCCTACCTTGTCCTTGTCAGGGGCTGTTCTGCACAAGAGCAAATAGCTATCAATAAAGCTGGGCTTGCACTCACACTTTTAGACAATGACACTTTAGATCAGTCTTGCTTCCATCTCTAAAAGACAATGGTATTAGAGTCAAACTTCAGATTTACTATTTCTGATGGAAACTATCTACCCTTGTCTCACAGAAGTAAACAATCACTCCATCATTATCCTTACAGCTATAGACACAGCTATAACCTCAGACTGAAGTCTTGGTGGTTCTCTGTCAGTGTATCTAGGTCAGTGCAACAATCCACTTTTAAAAATGTGCTTCTCCAGCTGAAGATGATTGATATCCGCAGTCTGGTAACTAGTTTCACTTTTGGTTTAATTGAATGGAAATCTTCTTCCAACAGCTTCCTATAACATTCCTGTAAATGCTACTGTAACATTAGGTGCTGTGAGCATCACATTGTGAGTTTAAATAGTAGAAGTGAGTTATTTTGGCAATCAGACTTCTCTTCCTTTTGTTAAAGTAAAGTAACAAGCTATTTGCAGATACTCCTATTGCCTTTCCATGTTAACTGAAATCCTGCTAAGCACAAGAGCATGGTTTAAAAGTTAACTTCTTTATTGTGTACTACTAGCAGATATTTCACTTCTATTCCAAAACATCAAAAAGCTCATCTGTGTGTAACAAACACCAGTCCCACTCCATTCTGTATCTTCAGTCTTCCTTAGGTAGATGGGAGACCAGTAACAAGCACCAAACCAATCCTTTTTCTCTTTTTTTTCTTTTTTTTTTCCTTTTTAAATGTTGAAGTCTTGAACTATATCAGCACAGCCTGTAACCAAGGCCTCTCTGTCCATCCTGAAGACATCTTAGTACAATACACAAAATACTTGCTTTGTTCAGTGCTGGATGCTTTTAATTTAAATTAATGCACAACAACAGTGGCACTTCTGTAGGGTAGGAAAGGATCACACCACTCTATGCCCAGCTAATAAATAATCATCTCAGCAACATGCTATTGCAGCTGCAAATAAACACTAAACCCAACATATAGTGAGCAAGGCATAGAACAAATACAGACACCTCAATAATATGCTACATGCTTTCAACCTTAGAACAGTAAATTTAAAATACAGCGTACCTTAAATCCTACTTCTCCTGGACTGAGAGAAAAAGGATAGACTTCACAATACCACAGTGTGATTTAGTTGAATTTTATTTTCAAACACTCAACTTCAGTGTTAGGAATGACTGCCCCAAACACGCAGACTTCAGAGGTGTGCTGAAAGGAAGTACCTCCTCTTTCACAGAGAAACCACGAGGGGATCTGAAGGCAGACTCTGCTGGAATGTCAGAACACTGTGTACCAACCCTGCTCTGCAGTAAGCTGAGCATGGAGAGCTGCCCGTGACACCGCCTCACCAACGTCTCTGACGACTCAGAAGGGAGGGTTTGGTTTCCAAAATGAATGGCTTTGTCCCAGTGCCACAGAAATTCTATCCTCCCAAAAATGTAATTTCTTATGGGACATTTTCCACAAAGCACAGAAATGAGGTGAAAGTTTTCAGTAGGAAGGTAGGGGCTAGTCTAACACTTGGCTGGAAATTAACACATAACAAAGGAATTAGAAAAACACTGCTATAGTAGAACTGGCATTTTTATGTGAACATCTCCTGATGTTTTCTGTAATGAAGCAAAGCAAATCAAACCTGCCATTTGTTTCACTATTTTTTGTGCAATTTTTGCAATATAGTTTGCTATTCATATGAAGCTGATAGTTTCCAGGGTCAGCTACTCCAACAGGACATACTACCCTGAAAGACAGAGCTTACAAAGCACTGCATTGTAACATATTACACTACAGAAAACCCGTCACAGAGAGCACTAGGAATCCGAAGTGAGAACTCTGTCCCTTCTTCTGTGATTTTCATACTAAATGAAAACCCTTATGAAAAAATCTGAGGCAAAGAATGGAAACCACAACCTCGATGCAGAGTTTGATATGTACTCAGTTTGTCTGTTCTAACAAGCTCATGCAGTTGCAATTTTGCTGTTAGTACAAAACAGTCCCTATTGCTAGTGCTTTCTTGCATAAGCCAGTCCTTTGTGATGTCCAGTTTGAACTGGTGCTGAGTTAAATCTGTTAATGTAGAACGAGAAATAAAAAGTTTTATAAAGAGCCAGGCCTGCCTCTGTGTCTTGAACAAAGGAAGAAATGTAAAGACTGAGTATTTTCCTTGAGGTGTATCTATTTAGAAACGGAACAGTTCTATATATATTGCTAGCTAACTTCAAAGCATCCTACTGCAGCACTAGTTCTACAGGACAGATTTCTATGAAAAGTGCTGTTAAGACTTTCTGCTACCTGGAATAGTACCAAATTACTGCTTAAGCTGCTACTGAAGTAGAAACTGAAACCAGCCACTCTCAAAGAGAACTCACTCCAAAAGTTCTCATAGTTTTAACCATACTTGAACATCAATGCAGGATGCTTCCCAGAAAGAAAGCGGATTTCAGAAAAGGATTGATTTTTAGCTCTACTCATAGGACTTACCTCCCACTAAGCACACATTAGTATATGATATAAACATGTATAATCCCGCTTTTCTCTTAACCTTCCACCCCCCAGTAGCAGGAACAGTTCTAGTTTCAGAATGTTTCTTTGCAAGTATGCCTCAGGTATTTGAGGCACTAGATAAAGGAATGAGTGATTACCATAATACTCCTATGGCACATCAAAAAACTGCAAGTGTGACAGCTCACATTAAAGCAACAACAAAGTGTTCCCAAACAGATGCAATCAATTTCATGAACACATCCCCAGATTCCTAAAGCGTGTAAATATTTGACACAAAAGTTCTGGTCTGTTTACACACAGGCCCTTCTACAAAGAACCTCTTGCTGACTCACTACTCCTCAGCACCATCAAGCACAAGAGACTTGTGACAAATGTCTGCTATGTAAACATATGTTAAAGTCTTGCATCCTAACTCCTCATTTGCTGGGATAAACTAGCTCCTGTAAACTTCATCACAGTCTTGGTTCATCCCAGGGAACAGAGGACTGATCCAAAATAGGTCATGCTTTACTACAGCCACTGCTTCTTGCTCAGGTTTTCCCTCTCTGTGCCATAAGCCTGTCAGTTACCCGGATTCAGAGATCTATCAGATCTAAACCCAGCAAAGTTAGAAAGTGAAAGTGACTTGAACTATTGCTACTGCAGCTACTGAAAAGCAAAACTACATGTGATCACTTAATCAAGGAGGTAAGCTGAGCTCACTGGTGACAGGCAAAGGGTTATTTACTGTATCACAAGACAGCATCAGTCTTCATCTCCAAAGTCCAGGCAGCTGACTCTACAGCATCAGAGTACCACATCTTACTGAAATCATCATATTCAAAAGAGAAAACAAACTTGCAAGGCAAACATAACAGCTGGCTTGCTTTCAGACCCAAATACAGAAAACATCACCAACATAGTTTCTTTTTGTACAAAGGCTGAAATACCCACATACACACAGTCAAACCCCATACATACCAACTTAAAGTCCTGGTAATCTGTTCTCTTACACTCCAACCCAAAGTCTACGGAAGAAAGCAAAGACTTTGTAGAACAAGTCATACGACTGCCTCAGTCATTCCCCAGATGAACACAAGAGTTCATTGTTACTCAACTACGAACATTCACATCAAAGTTCAAGAGGACGAGTTTAGCAGGGCTGATTTGGAAAGGCTACATTTCATTCTCCAGAGCACAAAGTTGTAGTATTTCCCTATATTTGATTTATTAATATAATTAAATTCTGCTAATGAAGGAAAGGATCAGGTATGATCATAAAACTTCAAAAAGTACAGTGGAAGCACTAGTAGAAACAGGAGCCAAGCTATCATCCACACAGAGGGAACTCTTACTTTGGCAGGATCACGTCAACTCAGGCAGACATTTAGGCTGTAAGAGAACTGTTATTCAAGAGAAAAGCTGGAGATGCTGAGAGCATGCAGCATCCTCCTCCCAGCATACATGTCCAATATGAAAACTCATCATTCAAGATTGCTGGGAATAATAGTTTCTGAACTAGCCACATGCTAGGGACAAGGACTGTTTGCCTCACACCTTTCCCTCCTAAGACACTAACACTTCCTCCTCACCATGGACCTTGCTGCCTTCCTTCCCCTCTCCTGTTTCCACATTTGGCTATGTCAAAGTCTGTTTATTCAGAGGCTGCTGAAGCACTGCAATTTTAACCAGTGGAGAATGTCACAGTTCCCAGCCAGAAACCTGTCTAAGAGCACATGAGCAAACTGCAAAAAATTATCGCTGATTGCAGATTAGAAGGCTGGTTTTGCCCAAAAAACGTTGGATTTAAGCTTTTCTATCAGAGAAACTGCTTTAAATAAAGTGTTTATGCAGAGTCAAGACTTAAAAAAGCTCTTTCTGGTTTGCTTCTAAAGTGAGAGTCAATGGCAATTCTGTCTTCCTCTCAAATGTATTTGTTTTTCACAATTTACTTAAACAATTTACGGTAATCTGATGAATGTCACAAGGTCTACTTAGGTTTGAGAGCGGCAGAAATTGCCAGTCTCCAGAGCCCATTCTGTCCCTACTTGTGTTTCAGTACTATAATACTGATTAGTCAAATATCAGGACTTCAAAGACAAAGCCTTCTGATTTTGTCATTTTCTGTGAAGTATTGTTTCTATTCTGAGTAATGCTGAAATTAAATATGGCTGCTATTCACTCTTGCCAATACTAATGCCAAAACAAGCTGGGACTCAATGGCATCTGCGGTGATGCACATGTTTGGGAAGCACATTTTGAGTTGCAGAGATACAAGATTACCAGAGAAAAACCACATCCCAAGGATATTTTGCTGCCCCAGTGAGATTAGGCATTTATGTTCTCAGAGGCATACGTCACAAGTAACTTTCCTCAAACTAAAAGCTGATCTATTATACTGATTCCAGCAGAACCAGAAGAGCATGCTGCTGCATGCTTTCAGATCCGGTAGGGACAATATTTTGTCTTCCCCCTTTGAGGGACTGGACATCTTTGAAGTTTGCTAGTCTCACAGTGAGATCAGATTTTAAGATGTAAGGGTTCTTAAGAATGCATACAGGAAACATTTTCTTTTTATTCTTAAGGACTGTTTTGAAAAGAGATCTTAAGGCAGTTTTGATGTAACTACTTCCCTTAAGTATTCTTCCATATACACCACTGATTACTTTGATCAACCCCTTTGTAATCTCCCCCCCCACACACTTCTTCCCAACTGGATTACGGCAAATGCATGTAATGTTTTCTCTTTTGAAGCAAATGTCGTGTTTTTGCCATGTTTTTGTTGGCTCTTATTGGCGTACTAGTGCTGCTGGACTCAGTTGTTGATTCAGAGTGACAACAGCTTCCTATTAAAAAAAATTAACACTTCTGAAGCTGGCTGTCTGTTCTACAAGCTCTGCATTGGGAATCTTGTTAATTATTCATTATTCATGATATCTATCTGACAGGGTTTTTTTAAATGATATTTGAAAACAAACATGCATGCTTGTAGAGTTGCTCTGCATTTCTGAAAAACTCAGATGTCTCACTTGCTAGATTTTATCTCATTTTGACTAGTGTCCAAATTGAAGTGAAAAATGTTACACAGGCCAGAAATCAACAGTGAGTTTTGAAACGAAATTCTGGAGTTCTGATCTCCAAATAAAATCCACCTTGGAAAGACTCCTTTGCTGTTTTTGCTATAGCCCAGAACATATTTGTCCCACGTTTCCAATATTAAAGAATCAGACTTGAAAGACTGAAGATTGACTGCAAAAATCCCACTTCTACTTCAGATTTTAGAAGGGCTTGAAGCATTAAGAAGATTGCCCTTTTTCAGGGATGATTTTCCTCTGAGACACGTATTTTGTCCTTACTCTTAAGCAGGCAACAGCCAGCAGACTTCAGCCAGGCCTTGGGTAGGTTGATAAGACATTTCCTGAAATTAGAGTATGTCCTGCAGACATTTGTCCAGCAGTTAGAGCAGACAGATAAATATGCTCTGGAGTAGAGAAATTCAGTGCAGAACTAGATAATTCCAATGGTCTCATTTAGTGGAACAGATCTTTTCTCTTTATGAATGATCTCAAATACTTTTCTTTTATGTGATAGGGACATTCTATTGTTGTTGCATTTGTTTGGGTTTTTTAAAATCTTTTTCAAGAACATTACAGCAAAGCTATTTACTGTCAAGTCTTCTATTTTCTACTCCCCTATATGCAATGCAGTAGCATCTACCGTTCAGAGGAAGAAGAGATCCCAGACTAAACTTCTAAGAAGCTCTTTTACAAACTTCTCCAATAAAAACTCACTGGCTGCTAGAACAGAACTTGTAGATTTGATGAAATTTCTAAGTTCTCCCCACCCCAAGCTGAAACAGAATCTGACAGTCTAGAACGACACATCATTTTTTAGATTCATTAAATTGGATGTGTGAACAAAGACGATAGTAGAAAAGCACTGACCATATATTATCAGCTGATCTTTGACAATGGTTCCTTGCAATTTTCTAACACTACTGTACTGGCCCACCCCTTAAGTATTTGTATGTCTAAGCATTGTTCAAACTAGAGAAGAGAGGGCTCAGGGCAAATCTCATCTATATAAATACCTGAAGGGAGGATGCAAAGACAACTGGAGCCTAGCTCTTCTCAGTAGAGCCCAGTGGCAGGACAGGAGGGAATGGGCACAAGCTGAAAGGCAGGAAATCCCCTCTGATTGTCAAGAAACTTTTTTTCACTGTGGTGACAGAACATTGACACAGGCTGCCCACAGAGGTTATAGAGCTCTTATCCTTGGAGATATTCAAAACCCATCTGAACATGATCCTGAGCAATCAGCTCCAGGTGGCCTTGACTGAGCAGGGGGGGTCGACCAGAGGACCTCCAGAGGTGCCTTCCAACCTCAACCAAAATGTCACCTCAGAGGTGGAAGAGATACAGGTCAGACAAAACTAGATTTCTGCTATCCATAGGCACAGATGCCTGCTGTCTAAGGTTTCCAGCTGTCTGAAAGACTCAAGTCAGCTCATTTTAACCTCAATTTGATTTGTCTGACCTTGCAGCAAGGTGTTTCACTGGAAAAACACACAATGCAATTTGGATGCATAGCACAGGATATAGCCACAATTAATAATCTTGGCATTTCCAGAAAGGTATTTCCAGAACTACTGACATACATGGATTACCACATTACCTAGAGGAGATATACTATTATCTTGACAACTCAAGATTTTTCCTTACCACAATGACAAAAACCTTGTCTACGGGTGTTCCATTTGTTTATGTCTGTCAGGTCAAACCCACCAAGTTCTTGCAGATGCTTTTCTGCTGCTGTAGCCAGGCACAAGGCCTGGAGGCTGATACTCTGACCAATTACACTGAATATTTCCAGACAAGATGAGAGTAGTTTTTTTCTCTGTATACTTTCTCCCACCATAGGTCTTGACTCAAAAAAAAGGGATGTGCAATAGTGACACTATCATATTTCAAGATTAACAAGAAGCTGTATTCCCATTTAAAGGTCAAACATATTTGAACAAGATTTTGTTGTGGAAGCAGTGTAGCTTTGGCAACACGAAACTCCCTGAAACAGATGAAAAAGTTTGCAATCTACTTCTATGTTAAAAAGTACCCCTAGATTATGAAGGTACACTGCAGACCCCCTTCAAATAGGCATGCTCCAAAGCCATTCTCAAAGTCTCCTAGCATACCTACGGATCTGAGAGTTATTGCATTTGATGTCCACATTTTAACATTAATAATGTAGCCCTGACAGGCATGAGAAGAAGGAAAACATTCCTATTCAAAAACACTGAGTCCACGTTTACCTTACAAATGGCTTAACATGAAGCTATGCAAGCAAAGTAAGCACATCACAGGTGTCACCCCCAAAGACAAGATATTTAGATGAGGGCTATGCTTAGAAAGCTGGGCATCCTCTTTATATTGCACTCATCAGGATGTTCACAACAAATGGATACACTCTGTTTGTAAGAGGGACTCTACCTTACCATTTCTTCACAGCAACATTCAGTTCACCATAAATGGAGCATAATTTGTTTTGTGTGTGCTAATCAACCAGCCTGGAAAGCACAGGCCTGTATTTCCCATTTGTACATAATACCGAAAGCATTTATTATTAAAGGGTATTATTGCTGTATTTCAAGGAGAGTGATGTTAAGAACAATACAAGCAATATAGAGAAAGAATTTACTAACATTTCCTTTATGAACAGGCATGGCCTGTACCTTCAAGGAAAACTACAGCACCAGTGATTTACTCTCAGGGTATAAATACTTTCTGAACACAGTCCATTTACCAATTCTAGTGATATCGTCAGTGACTCAGCAGCTAGCATTATAGTTAGGCATTTCATCACTGGGCAGCAGAGCAAGCAGAGATAACGCACTTCTGAATACTAATATTAAAACAAACTAAGCTTTTAAAGTCACTGGCTTTCTAGGGGGGTGGGGAGAGGGAGGCCAACAAGTACACGTTCGGTCAAAAGATTAAAAAAAACAGACTAGAGGTCAAATTCCACAATTGCTTATCTTGATTGATCATAAAAATGTTATCAGCTCGAATAAGTCAGAATAAAAAGTAAAGTGCAAAAAGCAGTTCTGGTTGAAATACCATGACTGTGACCTGGTGAAGTTTCGGTTAAAAACAAAAATGGAAAACACATCCTCCCGTAAGCACTAATACTGTCTAAATGGAAATCATCCATTCTTTTCTTCATAGCTAGAAGACCCCTGTATTTCATGGAACCAGAAGAGACTAAAATAAGCCAACTAGAAAAAAACAGAAAGAACAGCAGAAAAGTAAGTTTAGACTCAGTCAATCTCCTTTATTCAAGGAAAGGCTACACATGGACAGCTTCCTAGCCCATAAGGCAAGAGATTTGGTATCACTGATGTTTAAGGAAGCCAATAAAACTAAAATATACTAAAATCCCACCACAGGACAAATTTAAGATGACTGAACAACTTAAGTGACACAAAGCCTTAAGTTACACTGCCCAGAAACACTGCTTTTAAAACAGCTTCACATAAAATACATGCATAATAAAGAGTTAAATATTCTGTGTCCCCCAAAAGCATGTGTTAATATCCAGTAGTGGATAGGCTACATGAAATTTTTTTTCATGTGTAGAAATCAATTTTTTAAATTTTTACTCTCATAAAATAGCTTTCATCAGACTTACATAGAACAAGAGGCCTTATTTTTTTATATAGTATTTTTTTTCATAAATTAAGTTTCAAGCAAGAGAGGTCAAGAACAACAATACACCTTCAGAGAATTAGTAAATGTATGTGACCACAGTTATCCAGTTTGGTGTTCTGATGTTTTATGCAGGTGAGACACAAAACCAGACCACTCAGTCAGACTGTGACTGCAGTCAATTATCTCACACACTTGCATGCAAAATCCCAGCAAACAAAGTTAACAGGTATGGTGGTAAGCACAGAGGTTCAGCCTTATATCTTGGTTTTTGCTGCTTCATTCCTTTTTCCCGAAATGACACCTGTCCTTAGCTGACAATACACTGGCTGGCTGGGAGAAAACAAGCTTTAGAACTCTGTTGTTCAACCATTCTTCCCAAACACATCAGGTACAAATTAAGCCAGAACATGGAAAACAAGCTGATCAGTTTTACGTGCCATGATGACATCACAATGACATCAAAAGAATAAAAGTGTGCACCCTTCTCACTCCAGTTTGTTTTTCAAGCATGAGAGGAAAACAAACAATATTCTCATAGCACTAAGCAGTGAAAACACTTAGAGAAAACATCCATCTTATACATTTCTTTTTCTGCTTGTCTCCATCAGCTTGGAGACAAGAGCATAATTTTGCAAATACATTAATAGAAAACAGAATTCCTAATTCATCTTGAGAAGCTTACTCTACTAAGGACTATTCCATTAAATTAGATTGCTGCTTGGCTTTTTCCCCCTGCAGCCTCAGCTAAGACTGTTTTCTCAACATTAAAAATTAAGTACTCAAACAAGCGGTAGACAAGACCTTAGAAGTAAACCTCAGAGCAGGAGCTGCAGAAGCACATTAAGGAGGAGTCTCATTTCAAACCAGTATGTTTTTACACTGTGTTTCCCCAGAGGCCCATGAATGGATTCCAAGTTAGTTTACACAAAGCTGCTTAACAACAACCGCCAACAAAAAAAACATCTACTGGGCAAGCTTTGAGTAAGAATTAACCCACTGTGGAAAGTGCAGGAACAGGTTAGCAGTGGGCTCCCAGCTGGGCTACACAGTGAGGAACAGGGAATGCCTTCAGACAAGCTGTCTGACCAGCTTCCATGCAAGCTCTTTGAGCTACAGGTCAGTAAGAGCCTCCCTGTCACTGGAAGTCAGTATGTCACTTTGTACACTTCAAAGTCCACCTCTTTTCTTGTAGCTGGTGATATGTTTTATCAGTAATCTTGAAGAAAAGAAATGAACAAGAAAACAAAACAAAAAAAACCCCAAACCACCAAAAAAATCTCCAGAGTTGGGACCCTGCTGTACTAGAAAGCCCAGAAGCACTTGCCTTTTACCATATAGTAATATCTGAGCCAAAACCATCTTTCACCCAGAAGCCTTTCCAAATACAGCACTTGACCAAGGATTTTATCAACTGTTTCAAAACCTATCAAGTGCTTCAAAAAAAGCACTCTGTCAACACATGTAATACTCTTCATAAAAGAACAGCAGTAATATTTACTTATCTTTCTGCTGAATGGAAACTCAGTATTTCTTATTTTAAAAAGCTTCTGTCTGGGCTGCTGCTTAGCTTCACTTCCCACTCTTGTGACCTTTGAATCTTGGCTGCTCTAGGGAAATCTCAGAAAAAAGAAGTTATATTCTCTAACTCCCCTATATCTGAGATACTTTGGACTGCTAACTCCTGCCTTTGCTGGACATTGTCTTCACAGATCTGTAGTTAGCAAGGCTGCAGTACACTGGTAGAAAAAAAAAAGTTTTCAGAGGAAGAACACCATGCCATCCACAAATATCTCACTATTAAGTTACTACAACTTTAATATCTTCACAATAGAGCTCAAGTCCATATGAAAGACACATGCATATACAGAACCCAAAAATTAGTACAGCAAGAATTATCAAGGCATGAGTAGAACTGTCAACATTCCAGCAGGAGAAAAAAACTAAATTACTTTCTTGTCCGTAGCTTTGTTCCCTTATACATCCTGCCTTTACAACATTCCACAACATTTTATATCCTATGCTCCTCTGCATGAGGGAAAAATACCAGTCTTTACTAGGGAGCCCATCTGAGGCAAAGGACCTTCCAATGAATTGTTACTTTCAAACAAGATTCAAGCTGCACTAGGTATTTCTAGTACATTTCCACTCATTTACAGGAGAAGGAAAGGAACAGGATCAAGAGCCAATAAAGGTTTTCTTGATGTAGGTACGCCTCGATTCTTGCACCATCAAAAAGCTCTTGCTGTGTTCAGTCTAATCATCAACCATCTGAAAACTGCTCTCCTTTCCACAGGCATACTACCTGAACAGCATTCCAGTTGTTCAGGGCATTGCCTACAGGCCTTGACACACTGAGGTTTTCCCTCCATCTCCTCTACTTTCAGCAAGACCTGAACAGAATGGGCAACATTAATTCCTCTGTGCTCCAGTGATTGAAAGGAATAAAAATAAAACTTAAAAAATAGTGCTGTCACTTGTTTCTAAACACAAAGAGAAAAGATCAGAAAAACAAAGGCACTGGTTTTATCACCTGAGGGACAATGGACTCTATTGTTCTAGATCTAGTTCAGTAGCCAGCCAATACATGATCCCCTTATTCACTCACAAGATCAGAAATCTTATCATTAACCTCTTTCTTAGCTTCTCTGATTTTGAGTCCCTCACCCCTCTTCATCTCTCCCTCCCACACACCAGAGGCTCCCAAGACCTTATAGAGGTTAATGTTGCTGATGATACTGCCAGCTGGAAGAAAAGGACTGCTGATGGACAGCAGGACTTCTCTAGCAGATTTGCACAGGGCGCCTTTATCAGCATTTCTCCCATCACTGCAGATTCTCATCACTGCTCTCCACACCTGCACCCCCACAAAGAAACAGATAATGAAATTTCTCATTAAGGAGTCATCTGGACATAGCCTACAGGCACCTTCATTCACTATACAGTAAGGTAGGAATTAGGTTTAAGTGATAACAGCCATGCTCACACCTGTCTCTCAGAAGACAAATCAGAAATATATTAAAGACAACTTTGTATGCCAAAGAGCATGCAAGCATTCACTCACAAGAACACACACAGACACATTTAACCTTCAGACATTCATTAATGTTTCCAAGAAATTTGAAATAAACTAAGGCAGTGCACTGAACTTCCAGAGATTGCTATTTACCAGTTGAACTGTGTGCACATTTTTTATTTACAGGATGTACATTATGCCATGGTAAACATAAGTTCAAGGACTATGACCCACAGTACTTTGATATTAAAAAGCTTCTGTAGAAGTAACAAGCTTAATTTGTTATGACAAATTCTTCATAGCTGAAATATACAGTTCATGTAATGCAAAAAGTGAAGAAACCTTTCCTGAATTCCTTATCTCATCAGCTAAGGCTTTTCACCAGCTTGTAAACAAGTCCCCTTTTTAAGACAAAAAGCAAACTAGAAAGAACGACACCATCTGCAAAGGCTGAAGATCAAAGCCACAAACAGACTACAATGAAACCAGCTATGCGTTCTACACTCATGCAATATGAGCTCTTAATTTACTGTTACATATAATCCTTGATGGTAAAAGTGAAACTTAAGATACTCATCTACACACTTTACCTAAGCACTGGTTAGTGAAAAAGCGAGGTAAAAAAGGAAAAAGGTAATTTCCTTAAATAAATGATTTTTTTTCCTATCAATTTCAAATAGCTTCAGTACAGGTAGTTCAAGTACTAGAGATGAATTTTGAACTCATTCAGGAAATCTAGCAGAGAGAATAGCATGAAAAGAACCTTAAGTTCGACTCCTCCTACAACTACATAAAATAACTCAGGACACAAAAACTACTAAAATCAAACTGCTTTAAGAATGTAGGTTCTGATACTTGCTAGAAATAGTACAACAAAAATCCTGCTTTGAAACACTACATACTAACCTTGTGCCAAAGTCACTGCAGAAAACGTTTCAAGTTGGGCTGGCTGGCTCCGACACCAACGCCTCAGTAAATACTCAGATTAAAGCAACCAAGTTACATTTCCCTGTTGCCCGCACATGTTTTAACTATTTGGCAAAAAGTATCTGCGTTCGCATCTGCTCGACACTGAAGGGCTCATCCCAATGTCAAGAAGGAAGCAGAGCCACAAGCAGCAGCCCCCCAGCCCATCACGAACGCTACATACCGCGGGACGATTTCGGGCAGCACCGTTCCGAGGGAAGCCGCCCCGGTTGCGGCAGCGGCGGCAGCACCTGCCGGGCCGGCACACGCCGCGGGCGGCCCCTTCACCTTGCACCACACACCGCG